>VYXB01000877.1:937705-1055466 GCA_013397135.1 Pachyramphus minor | reverse complement strand
GGCTGCGCCGCCCTGTCCCCGCGCCGGGGGAGGCGGCGAGGGAGCGGCCGCTGGGCCACGCCGGGGTGGCGGGGCCGGGCTCGGCCCCGGCGCTGCCCAGCAGGGCTGGGGGAGGCGCCTGTTGTCCCCGCGAGGGAACGGGCGAGGATGGCGGGGGCTCCCCGGGATGTCTCAGCGCCAGGCCCAGTGGGAATGCTGCAGCGTGAGGCCTTCTCCAGATCTGGAGAACTGTGTACAACCCAGGGCTCCTCAGTACAGGAAAGACAGGAGTTGCTGGAGAGGGTCCAGTGGAGGCCACGAAGATGATGAGGAGTCTGGAGCATCTCTCCTGTGAGGACAGACTACGGGAGCTGGGCCTGTTCAGTTTAGAGAAGACAGAGGGGATCTCCTTAATGCATATAAATATCTCAAAGGGTGCCAAGGGGATGGTACCAGGCTGTTNACGAAGATGATGAGGAGTCTGGAGCATCTCTCTTGTGAGGACAGACTACGGGAGCTGGGCCTGTTCAGTTTAGAGAAGACAGAGGGGATCTCCTTAATGCATATAAATATCTCAAAGGGTGCCAAGGGGATGGTACCAGGCTGTTTTGGTGGTGCCCCACAACAGGACATGAACTACTGGCCATAAATTAAACCACAAAAAGTTTCCCCTCAACATGAAGAAGAACTTAAGTGCACTGAGGGTGGCAGAGCAGTGCGATGGGCTGCCCAGGGAGGGTGTAGAGTCTCCCTTTCTGGAGGCATTCCAAACCCACCTGGACACATTCCCATGTCACCTGCTGTAGGTGACCCTGCCTTGGCAGGGGGGGTTGGACTAGATGATCTTCAGAAGTCCCTTCCAACCTTAATAACTCTGTGGTTCAGTGATCAGCTCAGTCCCCAGATACCTCCAAACAAAACAGAAAGGCTCAAGGGCATCAGCCTAGGGGAGGTGGGAGCACGAGGAGATGGAGGGAGCCGCTGTGTGCAGCTGGGGTGGCTCCTGTGTGCCCATGCACCCTCCTGACTTCTGAGCAACAGCCCCTGCCATGGTCTTAAAGACATGTCAGAGAAGAAGCTGCAAGGGAACAAGTCCTGGATAAGGCTTCAGAGTGGGCATGGGCCCCCAGAAGCATGTGTCTTAGGCTCTCCTCATAGAGCAAATTGCTGGTGTAAATGGTGATGTCTGTCACAGAGAAAGTGACTCTTGGACCTTCGTGACTTCTGGATTTTAAAGTCTTGTGAGTAGGGATTGTTGTTTTTGTTTTCCTGGTGTCTATTTTTATTTTTCCTCCAGTTCAACAGTACAACATAGGTTAGGAAGAGGTGTGAGCCCTCTCGGCTTTGCTGTGTGTGACACCAGCACCTTTCTAGATGAAGTGCCTTTGGGACTTAGGCCTTGGTTGGTTAGGACCTAGAGTTTACCTTTCCTCCCTCAATCTGTCCATGTACCAAACGCCACTCAGAGGCAGCCCCACAAATATGGACTTTCCTTGCTACTTATAGGATACCAAGAGGAAGTTTAGAGTGTTAGGATCTATAAATCCCTTGCTATGGTTTCCCTGTAGCTGTCAGCATGGATTTTGTTTGTCATCCAGTGACTCAGTACTGTTTCTGTAAACCCTGTGTTGACATGAGTCAGAAGAAGGGATGTCAAGTTTTGAACCCTATTTTGCTGTCTCATATTACTATCTTATCAATAGCACAGACTTTAGAGAAACAATTATGGCTCCTGCTGGCAGGAGCAGGACTTTGGTGGTGCTTCAACCCACTCAATCTTCACAGCTTGAAAGTTAAGCAGCGTTCCCTTGGAAGTCAGCAGGAATAAGCACTGCTGAATGGCTGTGCGTTGGACTCTTGTCTACTGTGATATATGATTTTGTCTCCCAAGGAAATGAAGTTCTGTGTTTTTCATTAAGAATAAGGTGATACTGTGCTCCTTCAGTTGCAGGAGGGATCAGGTGTACAGCAGAGCAGGTGCGGTGCGTGTAAGGACCACCACTTCCCCCTGCAGAGGAATGCAGGTCTATAAACAGCTACAGAAGAGGTTTGCTAGGTCAGAGGGTTTCAGAGAAGGGAAAGCTGCTTGAGTATCATGAACTCCCAGAGATTTCAGTGCTGTTAGATTTGCTATGAACAGGGTTTTTTTAGTAGTTCTAGGATATGCTTTTGTGCTGAGTTCTATTTTCAAGTTTTCCTTAAACAACTCTAGTACTGTGAGCTGCTTTTAGCATTGGTCAGCATTGCCGTGGCCCTGGAGAGTTCACTCATGGGTAACACAATGAAGTAACATTACAAGTGGTTATGGAGGAACCTTGAGATATATCTGGAGGATGAATCCTTTAATTACTTTTAACTTCATGGAAGGCTTAGGCAGTCTCCAGTTCTTTGAAATGGTGTGCCAGATCTTACAGAGAATGCCTGAAAGCAAATACTTGTTTTCTCTGTGTGGAGATCCTGCATCTGTGGGCAGTTACATGAGTTTTGCCCCAGTAGGGTAGACAGTTCTGGCAACAGATAAAAGACAAGGGCATATCACACTACAAGAAAGTCTGGATATCTGAACTTCTCCAGAAGAACCAGTGTGAGTGCATGTGTTGAGTTGTACAGCTGTAAAATTTGTAGTTAGCTGAAGTAGAGTTTGATAGTCTCTGTGGCAGCCTGAGGGTTTTAACTAGCCATGTCTCTTCCATAGCACTTGCTGCTCATGCGTGTCTCCAAGATAACGAGCAATCTCCAAGATTGCTGCTCTTGCAATTGAGGGAGTAAGATTTGCAGAGAGATACTGTATTTTATTTAACAAACCAGTACAAATTGGGGCAGGAGTTCAGGTAAGCTTCTGGGCACATGGTCTTTCTTGATAGCAATTCTAAGTAGGAACCTGGTGGATTGCTCATTGAAGGTTAAATTTGAGCTGAGCAGGTATTTAAGCTAAAATATCACTGTGTAAATAGAATGGTGATGAAGATGATGGTTAGCTGGAGCTTCTTGATAACTCTGCTCTCTTAGTGATATGGAGTTTGTCAAGCTTGGTTTTGACTCAGGAGCTGAAGCTTCTGTTGCATGTTCTGGATAACACTCCCTGAAGTGAACACTGGTTTTTACTTTTAAGAGGTTTTTGTGCAATACTGTGAGCAACTGAGAAAGGAAAGCTGGAACTGTTTAGGGTTAATGTACTTAATGAAATAACGTGCATGGTTCTAACATTAGATCTTAAACTGATGGTCCCTTGGAGGCTGGCATAAGTTAAATACTAGTCTAGGGAGTATTTACAGTTTAAAACAAAACCCCATCTCAGAATAGTTTGATAATTTCTTCTGTTAAATGGCTTTTGATAGGCCATCTGTTAATGCTTTGTAAATAGTGATAAATTTGAGCCTAGAGTGAGATAGCTGTGAAACTTATCCCCTGCCCTCACTTACCCATTTCTAAAAGGGTGATTAAGTTGAAAATGACACTATTTCTTTAAAATGTTGTTTCTGTTGGCTATATCTTCTGATAATTGTAACAAGAAGATCAGAAGGAAAGGGCTTTATCTTGTATGTGAAAAAACTGGTTTTGCTGTCAGCTTGCTTATAAAGCTTCTTTATGCCAAATTAGGGAAGAGAGAAGATTGATAGGAAACTGGATGCAAACCTCTAGGTGTTAGCAGCATGAAAACCAAAAATAGTAGTATATGTGAAACAATTTGATTTTTTTTAATTTTTATATAATTAAACTATTTGTCATCCTGGCTACATACCTTTAAAAATTGCCAGCTATTGTTATCTCTGGATCCATGCTTAGGCTTAAACAATGTTAAATTGAGTTGCTAATTATGCCAAAGGAAGATATGCATTTAATCCCAGACACTAGCTGTTATTGTCAAAGGCATATTCACAACATTGACCATCTCTCATATTTGCCCTTTCTGCTAGATTCAGCTAATTGGGAGCCACAGATGTAAGCCAAATTAAGTATTTAAGGTATTGATTCAATTGTGCACTTGCGGGAGAAGAAATTAGTTTGCTTTGAGAGATATATCTGCATACTTCATTCCTTTGGCAGGCTGAGGCGTATTGCTAGGTTTGTATCAGTGGGAGTCACTGTATGTTAGGAACAACAGGGGCTGACTTGCAAGGATTCTTAAAGCACATCCTTGGTGTTAAAAATGTGTTCTTTCTTCTTTGAATCAGCTGTAAGTAGATGTTCAATAGAATATTGTTTCACTGTTATGGAAGCACAGAGTGGTTCTAGATGGATGTGCTTCTTAGCACCTGTATTATGCATCTCTCTATATCAGGCTGTCACTTTTTCTGTATAGTCATGTTAATTTTATGTATAGACCTGTACTGCTAAAAAACCTTGTTATGAAGGTGGTAAAAAGTCTCTATGCTGAAGATTTTTACTCCACTCTGTCATAGGAACAGCTGAAGCAAAAGTTGAGCCCCATCTTCAAAATGTAAGGTGAAAGGTGCGGTTTTTGTTTCGAAAATGCATGGCAGCGTATCACAGTAAAGTTAAGGTTTTACAACACTTTCTGCAGCTAAACGATAGCTGAAGCAGTAGCACAAACCTTTAAGGTTTTTGGTGAGTATAGTGATATTACAGTTGTGTCCTGTAGCCTGTGTCTGTTTTGTCAGCTGTTGTACAGGCCCAGCAAGAGCAGTCTCTGCCCTGATGAGCTCGCTGCCTAAATAGCCAGGGTAAACAAGGACTGGGAGGCGAAGCAGAGGCAGAGAGATGTCAACCAAGCTGCCCTCTGTGCAGCAGGTCAGTGTCAGAGCCAGGAATAGCAGAGGGTGCTTTAAGCCTTTATCCAGTGCCTGCCTGCTGGACCACCTTGGACTGGAGAAATCGGAGAGGCAAAGAGCTCATTGCAAGGTGGTTCTTTATTTAAAGCATGGAAGAAAGGAATAAAGTTGCAGCTGGACTAAACTTATTTCCTCTTCGTTACAAAGGAATTTTAGAGGGCAAGTTAAAAGTTGCAACCTAAATAGTTTGACAATTTGTTCTTTGTAATTTATTAATGGATGTTGTCAAAATACAGAAGTGTTCCACTGTATATTTTCTCTCCCCCGTCCCCTGTTCTGCCTTGCCTACTAGGATCATGGTATATTCTCCAGTTCCGAAAAACAGCTCCATTAATGGATGAATTTATCATCTCTGAGTATTTAAGAGCTTGTGCAAGCATTTCTGTGAGTTAATAAGAGCTGTGTTTTTTTCAGATCTTGGAAAAATATATACACCTACAGGAACAGGAAATGGGCAATCTGTGCAAGTCAAATCCAAATGCAAACTGCAGCAATCATAGGAGACCTCTGCCTTCACCACTGGAAGGGGAGGGAGTAGGAATGCTTGTAAAGCTGCTTCAGTTTCCTTCATCTTTTTTGTTTTACCAAAATTTCATTACATTACGATAGAAATGAAGTAGGCAATGAACTGGTGTAGATGATGCAGAAGGGAATACTCTGGGGAGGATATTGCAGTAATGGCAAAAGCCTAGAAGAGGGCATGCAGCTATTGCTTTGTGCTGGAAAAGCCAGTGGCTTTTATAAACTGTGGCTACTTCTGTTCTTACTCTAAACTGTTAGTGCCGAGCAGGACAGATCTTCCAGGACAGCTCCACAACGCTGGATCTTTTTTTTGTTCTGGGAAAGTGAAGTTTGTAAGAGTTCTTTGAGGCCTGCATACCTTTCCCTTAAAATACTCACAATATCAAAGTGGAAGAATTTTATGTAGCTCAGGGCTTAAAATATGTGTGCTGTGCTTGTCACTATTATCCCTGTTGAACTAACTATAGGTTATTTAATTCTGTCCAAATACTACCCTGAGAGTCTACTCTTTCAGATCAAAATACACATGACAGCTGTTGAGCAGCCACAGGTTTTCTCAGGCCCTTTCCAGGACCATGCATTTTTTGAAGCAGCCCAAATTTCATCTCCAAAAAGCCTACATAGGTCCCTGAGAGTGTCCAAACTCTGCCTGGAGTTTCTAGCTGTGTTCCCATTGCAATGACTTGTAAAGGAGAGGGAGTCTGATGGCAGAGTGGTCTGGCTCAGTCTTGGTGATGGTTGGTTTTTTGGAAGCCTGTGTGAAGGTGTGTGTCCTTGCTGTGTGTAAAGAAATTCGTCTGCACTCCTGGGTATTATTAGAGTCTCTGTCTTTTTCATGAGATGACTTGTTCACAAGAGCTGTTTGGTGGAGCAGTTGACCTGCACAGCCTGGTACTGTCTGACTGAGACAGACACACCAGAGGAGGGAAGGAACAGCAAGGGAACAACAGAGCTCTCTTCCATCTCGGAGTTATTTGAGCCTGTGTCACATAGGGAGGAGGGGAGCACAGGAGACAGGCTGAACATGGCAGTAAGCTAAATAAGGGTCATGTGCTAAAGGAATTCAGTTGGAATTTTTGTCCTGGAAGAGACATTTTGAAAGCCAGCCGACCTGTTGAGGACAGCAACAGGAGCTTCTGACATAAATAGCTTTTCCCTCTCGGCTGTCTGTTGGTGGCCCATGACTTGTGGCTGCACTGAGACCCTGCCGCTCAACAGGTGTGTCCCGATTACACAAATAAGCACAGTTGGTCCTTGTGTTACCCACCCTTGCCACAGGGCCAAGGTTGAAAGCGGGGCTTAGCTACTGTGACCTGTTTGTTCTCTGTATGACCCTTCCAGTCAGGCCTGAGGCAGGCTGGTGACAGCCTTTATGCAGACAACAGATTTTGTCCATGGAAGAGATTCACTCTCTGCAGACTTGCATTTCCAGATGAGCTTTTCGGTAGTTAAAATGTAGCAAAACGTGAAGGACTTTGCTGGGTTAGGATGCCCCATGCAGCTGGGAAAATACACGGTATGACATGTCGCTGTTACCTTCTGTAACACAGTATATGTTGTTGCAGGCACCACTGTTTTGGCACATGCTGAGATTGTAGATGGCCAGTAGAAATCTCCCTGGGATGCAGGAAAGCCCGGAAGCTCTTGCTATTGCAGAAATACTGTTTCTGGTGGCAAAGGATTTCGTGTGGGGAGGGATAAATGAAGGCAAAATCTGTTGGATATGAAGCTTTAGGAGGTGATGTGCTTGGACTCTGGCTGAGTGATTCTTTCATTGCTTTCTTTTGGGGCCCAGGCCAACAACTGCCATGGTGGCTGAAGTCACCTGGGTCAGTGGTGCTGTGTGGGGACAGTCCCAGTCTCTCACTTCAGCAGCTGGGAAATGGGCTCCAGAAGGAATATTACGTTTCTTTTGGCAACTCTGCCAAGAAAGAGAGGAAATTCATAATTTGAGCAAAATGCTTTTAGCTTTTTTTTGTGTGTGATGGGGTGAGGTAGGAAGGGGGAAATGAAAAATCCTTTGTAATGGGTTGCTTGGGATGATTTTTCTCCTGGAACTGCCTCTCAGGCTGTGAGAAATATTCTTTCTTAATGTAATGGAGTCTTTGGAAGAGGAACGTCCATCAGGAGTGCCTGCAACTAGAAACGCACATTAGGTCAGCTCAAGTATTGCACTGTATGGTTTGGGATCCCAACAGAGTGCTTTTTGGATTAATTAGGTAGCAACAAAGGTAGCCCTGCATGTTCTGTGCCATGTAACTTTATCAGCTGTTGATACTGTGATGCCCTAACAAAGGTAAGGTGATGCACACTAGTGGGTTTTAAGAATATTTTGTCTGAATTTCATTGAGTTTTCACATTCAGTGTTCACTGGTTCCTTCATCCTGTGATTCTAGGATGTTGGACTGTACTTCATTTGCTTTCTGATGCAGGGCTGTGTAGGGCCTGCTAAAAATAGCAGTCCTTCCCAGTGAGTCAGCCTTCAGCAGTTTTGAAGTTCGCTGCTGGGTAACTTCTCTGGGAACGTGAATGCCGAGATCTTGATTTCACACAGTATTTATGCGTGTACTGAATTTTAGGAATGTGGCTTAGTATTTTGCTGGATTGCATACTAAGAAAGGTGAAAGTATTCACTGGCAGCGGATAGTGGTCCTTCCACAGCATTTTATGTAGTATCTGGCTTCATAAGGTGGTTTAGTCTCCTGAATCTTTGGGTGTTCAGCACAGTTCCTGAAGTGAGAGGTACCTGGTTAAGACAACCACTGTGTTTGAATGTGTGATGTCTGTTGATTACCTCAGGAGCAATTCTTAAAAGTTTGCATGTGTAGGAAGTGTGTTGATCATTGTTGAAGCAAAATAGTCTCTTGTAGGGGAGAAAAGGAAATTTCCAATCAAATTATTAAGTTTATATGGTGATGCCTTTTTAAACTTTCTAAGATTTGAGAACTGTTCTCATACATAGCAGTGATTCTCATCACATTTTTTTCTTTTTATTCTGGAAATTGCTCTGAGGGTGCTGTTGAGGAAGCAAATCAAATATAAAATTATTAACAAAAATCAAATTATATCTCAGTACTCAATTCCATCACTGGGCTTCATTTAACTTCTTTTCTGGTATAGGGATTGAATGTCTCTGACCAACACTTGAACATCATAGCAGTTCAGTCTCTGCTGCCCTGGCACTGGCAAAGGGGAGGGATGTATCAGTCCAATTTTTACATCAAATTTCTCCATATGTCCCTTTTCTTACCTCTATTTTGATTAAATAAAATGCCTGGAAAAGAAAAGGTGGATACTTTCATGGCGTGTTTAAATTAGCTGGATCCAGAGCTGCTATAAGGAGGAGGCAGGCTGGATGAATGAAATATCTATTAACAGTAAAACAAACAAAAAACCAAAACAAACCCTCCCAAAACCCCACCAGACCTCCCCCCACGTAGTCCTCCCCACCCAAACCTCGGCCTTTCCAGACTGAGGAGGTTGATTTCTGTGAAAGAATGAGGTGCCTATTACAGGAGTCAGTGTGGTAGTGAACTGGTGCTCTGAGCCAAGCCAATGTGTGACTCTTCTGAAATTCCATTTTCAGCAGCAGGAGGACCAAGGCCCTGCCTCCCAGCTAGAAAAGTGACCAGCAGTGTAAGATGGAAGCTGTGTTTTTGACCTTGGATTCACCTTTTTCAGACCCTTGGAAATTCCATCTAGTCTTAGTGGGGTTTGTGCACTGAGCTCAGGATGTCTGGTTGGGCCAGCACGTGTTGGGAGGGGGTTGTGGCATGAGTGCGTTTTCCATCACTGTGTGAGCTGGTGACTTAAAATTTGTACGTGGGGAGAACTTAACTGAGGGTGTGGGGAGGAGAAGCGTTTTGGAGTAATGAATGGAACTGGATGTAGGCGGAGAGCCTGAACTCCATCTGGGAGAGTAATAAGCAATGAGGAGAGTGGACCTGACCTGACTTTTCAGTGCTGTGCATTCCTCATCTCAGACACTATCTGGCCCCATGAGCTCCTGCAAGTGCTCCCTTTAAAATAGGAATTCCTCTTCTTGCAACCTAGGCTGACTGTCTATTTGGGTTTTTTGTTTGTTTGTTTGCTTTTCAATGGCTATGAGAAATAAAGAGCTCCTAGCTTTCTAAATTCAGTTTTAATTGGTGTGGCTCTACTGATCATAAACTTAAAGTTACATAGCTTTCTAGGGGGTGAAAAGCTTTTCTCTGTGTGGTTTCTGTTTTTGTTTAAAATGGGTCACATGCCCAGGAATGCAGTCAAATTATAATGGTGACTAAGTGCCGGAAAGCATAGAAAAGAGGAGGGAAGGGTGAACAGAGAAAAAGGGGCCTGAGGCTATGGAAGGAAGGCTGGGAAAATAAGAATCTTGCCAGACCCCAAGGCCAGGTTAGAGATTCCTACACCCATTAACAACCACAGGAGATGTTTATTTACAGGGAGCTAATCTTTGTTTTAAAAATGACAGAGTACCCAAAAATGCCACTGGGGGGACTTCAGGGACAGGAGGAGGGAACTGGTTCTGATCAGGCACCAGTTCTCATCTCTTAAGGATCTTCCCTTCATCCTAGGCATCTGGGAACATTGACTGTTGAGAAATGCATGAAAGGGGGATAAACTCTTATAGTCTAGGAAGTGGTTCGCAACCCCTGCGATTGGGAAGAATAACTTCAAGAGTTTCTTTTTGTTTGTAGTTTTCTGGTTTTTTTTTCCTACCTAAGCAGCTCCACCAAGGATATTGAATAATTAAATTTTGATATGAGAAAAATGGGAGCTAAAACTGCCTATTTCCTCATCTTTCAGCAACCAATGAACATTGAAGCAAACCAGGTATTTAACAGCTGTTTGAACTGAACTGGGTATGTTCATGTAGACTCTAAAGAGACCATGGTCCCAGGTCTCTGTGGTTCCTACTTTTTGTCACCTCTTGAACTGTGTTATTTTTCATTTGTTTCAGCTCATCCCAATAACTTTGATTTGTATCCCAGCAACTGCTTATGAGCTGTAGTCTCTCTTTTAGTAGTTTTGTCTGACTGTAAGTAGAGAATTATCCAGTGATGTGCTGGAATTCTCTATCCTTTGGTGAGCAGCTGCAAAAGATAGCTTGTCTTGGGTGTGCTTTGGGTGGTTTATACAGATGAACATATTTTATCTTTAGTCTGAACACATCTTGATTTCTGATTATTGTATCTGGTTATGTTATTGTCAGACAGGTGAGACTCTGGAGCAGTTTCTTTCTAGTCCTTCTGGATAGACACATTCCCCTGGCTTCTAGTTTCAGTGTTCTACTGACTAGTGTTTCCTCCATCTGTTCTTGTGTGGTGTTGTCCTTAATTGGCTCTTTTTAGTCTCTATTAAAAGAGTGATGTGCTGTTTCTCTGATTCTTCTGGTAGTTTCTTTCTGTGTCATCCTGTTTGGATTACATTTTGTCTGAACCTGTGTTGCATTCAGTATACTTGATCAAGTCTTGATCAGATTTAAGGCTTGTATACTAGCAATCATCAGAAGTGACTTTCTGTGCTGATAATCCCCCACTCTGCTCAGTGTTCCTTTCTTCACAGTTCTCATGAATGTGCTTGCTGTGGTGTGGCTCTGGCACCATCATCGTTTGTGGAACCAGAGTGAGAGCTTACCTGTGACCAGCTTGAGTGCATTTGTTGTCCAGATAGCATCAGTCCTGGTTGCTAATCTCATCTCTCTTCCTCTGTCTGCAGAGCTGCTGGCATTCCAGTGAAGGAGAGGGTGAAAGTATCTCAGAACTGGAGGCACGGACGCTGCCGGAGGGAGACGGTCCTGAAATGGAAATGCAAGCAAGTGGCTTCTTTCTCCTAATCTTTGTTCTGTGACTGGTGCTGTGGGGCCTTGGGCTTGTGCCTGTGCCCTGAAATGAGATGTTTCCTGCTTCTTGTGACCCATGGGTTTGCTGGACTATTTTAGCTGTTGCTGGCCAGCTGGATGTGGGGTAACTAGAGATGCTGCCTTGCCCTATGGATTCATGCTGAGTAATTTGCAATTGTCTTTGATCTGATCTGTACAGTTTTAGTTGGATTTAACAATCTTTACTATAGACTTCAAACTGTTGTGTTCATATCTACTGCTGTATTCCATGGGCAGTTTTCTGTCCTGCTCTCACAATGAGCTACCTTGATCCCAGATGCAGACTTAGATGTCCCCTCAAAATACTTGGTTTGTTTCCTATGTTTTTTCCTGGTCCTGATTTGGATGTACAAATCTAAAATGCTAATTGACATTCTTTGGCCTTATGCCTCTTCATTCTTATACCTTAGGCTTCTCTCCTTCACTTTAAAAAAAAAAAGTATAATTGACATTAATGAGAGGGAATCATTGTTAAATTCTTGTTTGCAAAGGTATACTCGACTTTCAAAGCAAAGCATAAGATAGGTCTCTTGTCTGAACAGCACATGTAAATTTTCAGCCTTCTCATCATCTGACTGAAGGAAAAATGAGAGACTATGATTTGTTAGCTGCTGAAGAACAGGGACCTTCTACTGAGCTTTCATGCCTTTTTGTGCTGTGTAGATTGAAGTGGTGGATAATGTGCCACTTCTTTTCTAAAGTCCTGGGAACAGCTGTAATGAGCAGAGTGGGTTTTGGTGCAGGTTGTATACCTGCCTTTGAAGTGCTTGCAACCATCTGTGAAGACAGGCTCTGTGGATGTTAAAGATCATTACTAAACCAGCTTCCCAAGTGAAAAGGCAAGGACTGATTTAATGAGGCCACCATCCAAATGGCATCCTCTAATTTTCAGTTATCCTGCTTCAGATTTGTTACCTCTCCTTATGAAAAAGCCATAGAAAAAAGGTAAAAAGCTAAACTGCAGCAAAAGGAGAGCCACAGAAACTGGCTGTAGTCTAGGTAAGCTGGATATTCACTTGCTTTTAGAGGATGTGTAGGAGTGGAGGAAGGAAGGGGAAATCAAAGCCCGCCTAAAACCAAAGCTGCTGCTCTAAAGATGCCTCTTTTTTCCATGCATAAGATCAAGTCCCAGATGAACATTATAAACTCAACTACTTTGTCCGTGTGACTAAAAGCCTGTTATTGGAGATGAACACAGGCAAGCAGGAACCTTCTATCTAATGAGCAGTCTTGTCCTCTTGCTTGTCACCAGTTGTTCATTGTGATGTTATGAGGTACAGCTGCATGTAGCGGCTCTGATGACACAGAAAAGGGTGACGTCTGAGGATGAACAATCTAAAAAAAGAAGGAGACAGGTTTTTATGAGAAGCCCTCCTGCTTTCATAACAGTTTGTTCCTGAATAGTTTGAAAGCTGGTTTTGCTCAATGTTTCCATGGGTGTTGGTGCACTCAGCAGTGGCTGCAGAGTACAGAAAATTCCGCATATCCGTGCCCCATAGGACATGAGCCTCAGGTCTCTTTGTATCTGGCCTTGCTTTATCCAGAAATCTTATTTGCTAATTCTCTGGTGGCTACACAAAAGCAAGATCTTGAGCAAAGATCTCACTGCTTAAGTGTGCATTGTAGCATCTTTTCTTCTGTATTTTGGTTTTGATTTAAAAATAAATAGGCCTCATGATAACAGACTTGATTGAGTGTCTTCTCTTCTTGGTCTCCCAGGAAGTAAAGAATATTTTCCACTTGTAACATCAATCTTAAATACTTTGGAACAGTTCTTTTGGCAGTCCACTGCTCATGGCCTGCGACTTGTCTGTAGGAACCTGCCAATGTCTCACTGAAAGCAGGGGACAGAAAGGGTGTATGTACTCTTCTGAAAGACAGGTAATAGAAATCAAGATCTTACTCTACAACTGCTTTTGGCTCAGCAGTGCAAGAGGTATGGATGTAGAAAAATTCCTCTTCTACATGATGAGCATAAAGTTCTTGAGTAGCCTCAGACTGCAGGAGGTGGATGACTTTCTGACTATAGGAAGACCTGTGGTATCTGATGTGACCTGCTCCCCTGCTCAGATGCATGGGGAACACTGGCAGCTTTGTGGTCTCTGCCAGGCATCAGGAAATAGTCTGCAGGGTCAAAACTTATTGTTTGCTCCAACAGCCTCATATTGAAGGCTCTGTCAGAAGTGCTCAGCATAGCTCACCAATGCCTGAGAGTATAGTTTCTTAAAAAGTACAGGGCTCATGTGCAAGCTCAGGGACCCTTAATATTTCCTGTCTAACCTCACTAGACTTTTGGCAGCTTTTTCCTTCAGAGATTCCATGCTTCCTTTTCCTCAGCTCTTGGTTAGAAAAATGCCAGCAATGTAACCTGCTTCCTATGTTGCTGGAGCAGATCAGCTTTTGTATGTGACCTGCAACTTCAACTTCAGTTTTCTTGAGTGGGCATTTTTTTTTCTTGATATATTTACATATGCAATCTTTTATTTTCATTTTGCATGTGAGATTGTTTTGTTTTGTGTTCTTCTTCCCACTCCTGTGTGCCTCCAACCAGCTCTCTATTTGCAGTTTGATGCCATGGATGGAGCTGGATGGCGAGTATCTCTACCTGTCTCAAGCAGAGAACATCCAGGCCTACCCGCTCTGTCCAGAGGGTACAGGTTTGCAGCGTCACCCTCAAGCCATTTTCTCTGGCCACCAGGAGGACGTATGTCGCTTTGTTCTTGTCAACTCCCACATCGTCAGTGGAGGGGGGTAAGTTGCATGAATGAAGGAGCCCAAGGATTGTGGCACTGAAGTTGGAAAGATTTTGTGTAACTCCAGCCCAGAGCAGAGGGGCCAGTCTTGTTACACAGTGTCCTCGTGCTTGGCTGTGGTCAACTGCTGCTGCTTCCTCTCTTATAATTTGATTCTGAAAAAATTCTGAAAAAGCTTCTACTACAGCAGTGAAGGAGCTGAGTCTCATGCTGTTGACCTTATAAAGTGTGCTTTTCTCTTTTGAACTTGTGTAAATGTTCACAGGATGTTGAGTTGGGATTGACTGATCAGGCAAACTTGACTGATGGGCAGGTTTCATTCTTGCTCTGTTCGAGTCGGACTAGGTAGACTGTTCTAATAATCAGTACTGCTGGTTAGCTGGGACCACAGTGGTGCAGAAAGCTTTCTAGAGACAAGTATATATTTATTAGATCCACTGATATAATTGTGGAGAGGGGGAAAACTGCCAAGCATTCCAGCATATGCACACTTCTCCAATTAATTTTGCATTTGACTGGCCTTTTTCATCTACAGCAAATGACAGATCTGTTACTTATAAAGTTACAGCCATTAAAATACACAGCAGTTAAGCCCAGAACTGGGAGAGACAAGGATGGCTGTCTGCCCTGGATATCGTGAGACTCTAGCTGTAGCCCAAAATTCAGGTGAAAACGAAGGCCTGCATTTAAAATTCCAGTAATGGTATTGTTTGAGAAAAGTCTAAATGTCTGTGTAGTCAATTCAAAGTACAGCACCCTGCAGGGCTGCTCTGAAATTAATGAAAAGCCGAGGCTTGGAAGTGGGTGAGAATGTCCTCTTATTTGTTCCTTTACTCCAGCCATTCAGGATACAGACAGGATTCTGGCAAGCTCAAAGTAGTAGGAGGAGGAATGGTTGCTCTGCTAGTTCCTGCAGCTTAACACAAAGTGGAAGGTGGAAAGATCTCCAGGAAAATTTTCACATGTGTCAGATCAGGCTTTGACTGGCCAGATGTGGGCTCACAAGAGAACAGGTGATGTGTGAAGGGTGGAGGGTTAATAATACTGCATGGATTTCAGCTCCTGTGGTCTTTTTGTGGTGCTCCTAGGCACTAATGGCAGGTGCATGTCCAGGGGAGATGCAGCTGATACAAACTCCCTGTTTGGTGATTTGTTTTTCAGGGATGGAAGTATTGTCCTTCACAAGATCCATGGCTCCTACAGCGTCAAGTTCTCTGCACATGAACAGGAGGTGAACTGTGTGGATTTCCAAGGTGGCCTCATTGTCAGTGGCTCCCGGGACCGAACAGCGAAGGTGAGCAGTGATGTTTCAGCAGCTGCAGGTGCTGCTGCAGAGGTGACTTCAGAGGTCTTTTGCCATGAATATTTAAGTGTCAGCAGAACTGTTGTGAGCCTGTACTCCTTGCAGGAGGAGCACTGGTTATCTTGGTATAGGCTCATGTCTCTGAAAAGATGCTTGCTGTGCCAGTCTTTTAAGAAAGAGATTTGGCAGAGGTTTACAACATCAGCTGCTGGCTTAAACTAGGAAGTACAGAAGGAAGAAGCTGATATTTTGCTTCATTCACTGTATATCTGTCTGCACTGTAGTATCTCAAACGCATCCTTGCTTTGTGATGCAGTGTGGTTTAACATGCTCTCTGTTATATATTCAATCTCTGTAAAGGATGGCATGATGCCTTTTCCAAATCTATGGGATTGTGGTTGATTTATTTGTTATGGGTTTTTTGTTTTTGTTTGGATTGGGGTTTTTTAATGGTTCTTGGTTTGCTGTATGTTGAAAACTTTGGCTTTTGCTCAGGGTAGGCTGCTGAATACTCTTGGTCCCTGGTTCATCCCATAGAGCGTTGATGGAGGCTAGAGGAAAAACAACTATTCCTGTTTTGCAAGAGGGGAAGTTGGAGGAAAAGAAGACTTAAATGTCTCTGTCAAGGTTTTGTAGGAAGTGTGTGGAAATGGGTAACTACCTGTCAGGCTGCTAAGCAACATGACCCTATTTAGTTTTGTTGTACTTCTGTACAGATGTACTCCTGGGTAAAATCACTCCCAGATAAAGCAGTGTTCAGATGCAAAAGGCACTACTGGGAATGCTGTTTGCCTCCTGGGAGCAAGGCCTTGATGCTGCTTTGTCTCTCACTTTAGCAGGGCCGTTCCTCTCTGGTCTGTGGAGCCTCTTTTCTGGGAAAGTGCCTTTTTGCTGCTTCTCTGACAGCTGGAGGACAGACATCCCCGACCTTGAGAACAAATTCCTGAAGGCCAGAGGGGAATTTAAGGCTGTTTTCCTTGGAACTAGTGTGAGATTTTGCCCACCCAGTGCTCCCCACAGCATACGTTCTGGAGATGTTCACCTCTTATTTTTTATCATCTCTTTTGTAGGCTGTCTTGTTTGCAGGAATGAGACTCTTGGAGGGTGGAAGGGAATCCCTACCAGCCTTTTAAAGGGGCTCTAAGTGTCTAAGCTATTGAGGGCTCTGCTGAGTGTTGATTAGGACTAAGCCCTGAAGAGCTGCTAATGTACATTCCTGTGTGATAGGCAGCAGATAGTGTGCTCTGAGCAATATTTTTAACCTGTAGGAGATAGGGATGCCTTAAAGGAGTTAAGCTTTTCTGCTGCTTTTGCTGACACTAGGTGCTAAATTCCCCACTGACAAGAATAGCCTGCAATCCTGGGCATTATCAACAAACAAACAAATAGGGCACTCCCGGCTTTGAAGTCTTGAAGTGAAACATTGGGGGTTGGTTACAGAGAAGTGGGGGGCTTGTGTCCTGTGGGCCGAGAATGATGGCAAGGTGGAGAAAATGAGGGCCACAAGCAGAGGTCCCAGCAAGAATTTTGGAGCCTTTATTAGGACCCAGAAACAAAGGGGTGAACTGGTAGAAGGGGATGTGCATGTTTGCACTGATGGGGGAGGGAAGAGATTTTCTCACATTGTTTGTGAGCAAGAGGGGCCTATTTGAAAACAGCCTGGGGTACACTTGAGAAATGTGTTCTGAAGGGGATGGATTTATAAAAGAAAACTATTTTACAGGCTAGTGAACAATTAATTTTATAGTTAATATTAAAGGAAATTTTTCAGGGGTGCTACAAATCTTCCCACACTGTTCAAGAGAATCTATTTGAACAAATCCCACTTCTTGTTTATTTAACTACAGAAGATGATAACTTTGTGTTGAGTGCTGCCCCTAGAGAGCAAGTGGTGATGGGGGTGCTCTCTCCCTAACCATGGGGTTGGAAGGTCATACTCATAAGTTGAATCTTTGTGTGACTTTAAGTGCACATTTCTGCCGGTGATTGAAGGCTCTGCTCCTCAAAAATAAGTAATGGGAATTCAGGGAGAGGAACTCAGGGAAGGTAAGCGTGGCAATTTCGGCAGCTCTTCCAGCACAATATTAGCAGTGTGCATCTTATCTTCTACAGTTTTGGGTGATGTTGCATAACATGCATCTCTCTCTTTAGGTTTGGTCCCTGTCCGCGGGCAGAGTTGGTCAGTGTCTACATACAGTGCAGACAGAGGATCGAGTGTGGTCCATTGCTATCAGCCCATTATTAAGGTAACCGAGATCTCTTTATTCCCAATTTCTAACAGAGAGAAGTAAAGGAGTTGGATAGGCTGTGTGCCCACAAATCTTTCTGAGACACCAATGTGACAGTTCAGGGACTTGATTTGGGTGAAGTGTTTCTCCCTGCAGCAGGTGCTCAGGGAAGAGCATGTGGTCTTTTTTTTCTTATAACAGTGGAGAGATCACCTTATAAAGAGGCCGTGAAGATTGCTCCGTGTTCCTCTTAGTGCCTCAGGTGGGACCTGTTCATTCTTTCTTGCTGAACAAGGTCTGACTTGCTAATTGGAAGCAGTGACTTGGATCCTCTTGAGTTTGCTCTGCTGAAAAGATGCCAACTCGTATTCTCATTCTCTGGCAGAAGAGACACGGAGCGAAAAGGTGCCTGTTTAAGAGCTGTATGCATTGATTAAAGCTCAGTTTTCTTTGAACATACTGAACTGGGAAAGATGAAGTGGAGTTCAGGGATGAGGTTTTCCAGCCTCTATTGTCTGTATCTCTGTGCTTCTAGTGCAGGTGTGATGCCACAACTACAACTTCAGCAGTATCTTCTAGGGTGTTTTTCAAAGTGCTTCTGTTCTTGAGGAAGTGAGAATCTGAGAAACTTAAACTCTCACTGTTAAATCTCACACTGGCCAGCATCAATCTATCTCTTTAATTCCCTTGTTTAGCTGGTCTTGTGCATGCAAGAGAGATTCTTCCTCAGTGTACCTCAAGGAAGAGGGAAGGAAGAGATGTTGCTGCCCATGTGATGTCCGCAACAACTGAATTTTAGGCTTGTGCAAAACCAAAATACTTCCCACAACTGCTGTTCTTATTAGATTTCCAAGCTTGTTTTGCAGGCAGCAGGAACAATGGTAAGAGCTGATGGTATTACCAGGGAAATGACACTCCAGGCTTGCTATGATTTTGCTCTTCCCTTGTTCCTTTGCTCCGAGTGTTTGAGACAGATAGTGTTTTTGGAAAAGAGCCATGTGCGTTAGTGGAGCTGCAAGATAGAAGATAGAAGCCCTGTTCTGTGTTCTGTGCTTCAAGGGCCCCTTTTCTAGCAGACAGGCTGTGGCTCAGGCCACTGGACTTGTTAAAGCCCAGTGGCATGCTGCTTCCTACTCCTAAGTGATGACCTACTGCCGTGGCCTCTTGTCAGGACAGTGTTCCTCTCCCTGGTGTGCATGCTTGTGCACGCTCTCTGTCACAATATTTACCCTCAGTCTCCCCACCCCCACCCCCCTTCTTCTCTGCAGGGTGATAAATTGGAGGTGGTGGAACAGCTACCCTGTGAACAAGTGGGCTTAAATTGTGCACTCTCATTTTTTTATGAGATTGTGCACTGTACCAGCCTCTCCCACTAGGCCGTCCTGCTGCACCGCCGCTTACCCCTCCATATTTTAGGGAAGGAGGTGTGGAGAATTAGAGCCAATTAGCCACGTCATTAATTCTTCAATTTGACGGCTGATATAGCAGGGCCTGAAACACGCTGCTGACCTCGTATAATGGGAACCCTGCTCCTTAACATATTGACGATGGGAGAAGTTAATTAAAATTCCACAGAGAGAAGGTGTCGGCTAACCTATAAACCTGTCGCTTCTCAGAACAAATCACAGCCATCCCAGAAGAGAGAGAGGATCAGAGCAGGAGGGCATGTGGTGGGGGAGGGCCAGGGCAAGGGGCAGGGGAGATGAATTTTTCACTAATAGGTTTTATTACTTGCTGTCTAATGAGGGTGAATATCAAAAAGATAATATCTGGTTTCTAGCAAGGTCTGCTTTGGGAAGTTCTGTGGTTTCTGTTTTATTTGCAAGAGCCCATATTTCACCCATATGCCTTCCCTATGCACTTGAGTCTGAAGCTTTTCTTCCCTTGCAGTCCACATTCTGCTTGCCAGAGTTCAGATGCATTTGTTCCTCAGTGAGGCTGAACATGGCCTATAACCTCCATTTCCTCCTAAACATTTGACATGCTCTCCTGATTCTCCCTTCACGCTTGCACTGATGTAAATTGAGAACTCCTCCATCAGGACAGGTAGTTCTGCTGGTGTAGAACTGCTGTAGAATCAGGCTCCAACCACTGAAGTATTTTGGCCCTCTGCTGCTGAGAACCTACCAGCTTTCTCTACTGTGGACACACAGAGACCAGAAACAGCTCAAAGCAGTTGTATGCAGTGGGGTAGGAGCAGGGAAGGCTCCTCCAACTCTAGCCATTCGAAATGGCTTTGAAGAGGCTGCAGTTGCCTAATCTGGAAGTTTGCTGGGACTAAGGCTCTCTAGAGTAGTCAGGGTTGTATTCTTACTGAACCCCAGCTGTTAATGGGCAGGACTGAAACTTTTCTTGCTTTCTGGTGATATCTTCCTCTGTATGAAGCTTCCTTACAAAGTATCCTACGTGCTTCTGACCCGCAGCTGGGTTTTCTGCTGTGTCTGCTATAGTCCTGCACTGCTGGACTGCTTCTTTAATGGACAGTGCCTGTACACCCAAATACATCAGAAACTTGTGCTCTTAAAGCACAGCTTCTCTGGCTTCAGGAATCTTTCTTGGGTATTCTGCTTTGATTTGTCCACAGTTTCTCTGTGTCACTACAAAGATCATCCTGAGGTTGTGCTGAGCTGGGGAGGAAGCTTCCTGCTCTTTGTATAGTGGTGCTGGACTGGATGTTTTTAGGGTCTGCAGACAGAATGATTCGCACAAGGGAGATTAAGTAGAGTAAAAGATAGTCAAAGGGTACCAAGAGTATTGGATCTTCTATTCATTCTGTAAGGGGGAGAACTGTGCTTAGTCTTCTGTATAACCTTTTCAGCCATGGAATTGCCTTGACATCCATGTGTGATGTTGGAGCTTCATTGCTTTAGGGATCCCTAACAGTGCCCTACAGGGTAGTGGGGATGGGGAGGACATTGTGTTCCTTCTGGGTTTTCAGCAAGTTTTCTCCAAAGCTATGCTGATCGGTGTGCTTGGGAGGGTAGATCCCACACTGCGTGTGACATAGGGACTAGAGAAGAGTCTGAGAGTATACTTAAATTAGGATACTTAAAATAAGTGTGCCTCAGCTTGCTTCAACAACTGGTTTAATTGGTCTCCAGAGCTGTCCTCCTCTGTGGATTTGTAAAATACTGTACTAACAGGGAGGCTACATATCCGAAGCCATGTCTCTTAGTCGCTCAGAATCTCCTTCCCTTAAGTTCATTTGCCTTTTGAACTCTGCATCATGCAGATGTTAAACTTTCATTTACTGGTGCTTACTGCAGTGACTTATGTGTGCTCAGGGACCAGGGCAAGCCTGAGCGCAGTGGACCAATTCGAATGTGCAAAGTGAGACAATCCCAGGGGTTTCTGGTAGAGTAGTGGCACCTTCATGCTTTGTGGTTCCCCGACATGGCAGTAGCCAGGAAAGAGTAAGGGAGCACTGTACACCGTAAACTGGAGGGGAAAGAAAAAAGTAGACCTTGATGTTAAATTGATTATTAATCTTGAATTCAGAAATTTTTTGGTGTTGGATTAAAAAAAGTATTCAGATCTAGGTTGGCTTCTCCTGCTGGGTCTTGCCACTGGCATTTGCTATTTTAATTTTAAAATATTTATCATGAGAGCAGGTCTTCCCATGTTGTCCTTGAAGTGTGTCAGATATAAACCAAGAAAAGAGAAGATGGAGGCACAAAAATAGTTACCAAGTGTAGATAGAGAGCTAGAAAACCATTGGTACCATTTGGGGCAACATCAGGCAACCATAAAGTGCCCTATTGTGGCAGAGACATGCTTTAGGTGTGTTAGCCCAAGAGATGGTCTCTCCTTTTCTGACTATGCCATTAGTCTGCTGCACTACGTGACCTCTCCTCACAGATATTGTCTTGGCAAAGTGCAGGTTTACTCCAGAGAGGAGGAAAGTTTGTACTAAAGACTAGCTATCTGCACTGAATGTTTAATTTAAAGGAAAATAAGTAGTTCTGTGAGCACTTGAATTAAAAAAGCCAAGCTGGCTCTCCTATTTATGCAGTGTTGTAGTTGAGATGCAACTCCTCTATTTACACATGCTAATTTGAATCTCTGTTAATTGCCTCTCCCATGGATTATTATGGGGAAATAATATCTGGGGAGATCTGTCTCCGTGGACAACCTCAGGCAAATTTTAAAACATACCCCAAACTTGTTGGGTAGAAGAAGGAAGAGAAAGGTTATTGACAGGAAACTTGACTGAATGGGAAAAATTGACATCGGGGACAATCAAAATGATTAATTTTGAGGGCTTCTTTTTAATGATTGTCTAGAAACTTTTTGTGGAAGTGTAACAATCTGATTTCAAGATTCTATTAGAGCAAACCAATCCACTTGAATCAGAGCAACTTTGCAGTGGTTTTGTGCAATTGAAGCCCTAACGTGCAGCAGTTAAAATGTTTGATAATGTTCCCCCCACTCTGGTTTTATCAGCAGATTTCCCCTATCGCATATCAAGATGAGCTGCTGGCTGTAGTGGTCCTCTATTTTGACCTAGCTTTATGCAGTTAACCTCTTGGAGTCTGCTAGGACTTGGGACAAGTAACTGGATTTTATTCTGGTTTGTGCATTGCCAGCAAAATAGCCAGCAGCAATAGCTCTGCAGTCCTTGGGGATCTTTGTAGAGCCTGGTCGGTTTGAATAATTGAGAGGGGACTTTGACCTGCAGCTGTTTCTTAAGCGGGGCAGGAAGAACCTGCTCAGCTGTGAGATCCCAAGGTGGATGTGCAGAGTTAGTGGTGGCATTAACTACCATCGCTTGCTGACCTCGGAGAGTGATCTGGATGTGGGTTTCTAGATATATGCAATAGTCATAACTGACTTGGTGCTCTTTCACCCTAAAGCTGAAGAGCAGGAAATGAGTATCAGTTTCTCCCCTCTGGAGCTAAAATGACACCTGTGTCTTATCCCTTTGCCCTGACTGTTCCCTTGATGTTGGGAGGAAGAAGACTTTGTTTTACCATCTGTAATTGTGTGATAATGACTCTATTTGGTCTTCTTCACATGGGTGAACACATGTACATGCATGTCTCTTGTCCCTTTTGTCTAGAAACAAACACATATGCACACACTTCTATAGGTTGAGAAACTGCAGCTTACCTTTCTTCACTTCAATTTCTTTCCTTTGCCCTCTAAAGCTCACATGATTGATGACTTCCTCCCTTTTTGTCACTTTTAGCCAATACTCTAATGTATATATTTTCTGTGACTGTGTGAATTGGCTCACTAGTGGTTGTGGGCAGGTGAGCAGGTTTTGGGAGGCAGTAGCTAACTGAATTAGAACTCAGACATCTGTTTCTAATCGTGTTGAGCTGTGTTGTATATTGAATTTTTTTTTCTCCCCCTGCAGTTTTTTATCATCTTTCCCCTTGCTTGAGGGGAAAGTCTGTCTCAGAAAGCTTGGAGAAAGCATCATTCTTGTCCTGCTTGGTTTGCACAGGAGAATCTGTTTAATCGATGTGACAGAAGAAACTTAGTTGAGGGGGCTGGCAGCCTTATGGTTTGAGGTTTCCATTTCCAGTTTGCGATCGTTTTCTTTTTGCTTTTTAAATTCGCAGGGGGAGAAGGTAACTTCACCAGACCTTGGCTGCTGTTTACCTTTGCTCGGTTGTGCAGCGTGCCTTTGTTTTTCCACCTTTGATCAGTGTCCTGCCAACAGATAATTTAGCAATTGCATCCTTGGGTGGAAGTGTGGAGTTAATGTTAAAATTAGGGTTTTTTTCCTTTCCTAACTTCTGTGGCTGATGAAGCAGAGAAGAGGAGAGGGGAGGTGAAGGGGGCCATAAATTCTAGACCTAGTGATTCTGTTCCTTGTAGAGAAATGAAAGCCTCTGATGTCTCTTCAGCACTTTCATTAACATTTAAATTAAGGGTTTGTTTTTCAGGCGGCTTCAGTCACAGCCCTTTCATAGTCTGACATATGGAGGCTGTTCTCTCTCTTTTTCTCTTTTTTTCCAGCTTGCATATCAGTGTACAATAGTAATCACTGCTGTATATTTTTTTTTTTTCTGGTCTCTCAGGAGGGCAGCGACCTGACAAGCTGTACCAGAGGTTCAAAGAGAAAGAGAAATGGAGTGCAAAGGTAGATGAGCAGGAGGATGCCAGGTTTCACTCCTGCAATTAGAGTGGTGTCTGTTCCCTCCCCTGCCTTTCAAAGGACTGTTTTTGGGGGCGGGAAGGGACACAGAGGGATGGACCTTTCTCGCAAGGTGAGAGCCCCAGGTGCAGATGCCTCTAACTAGGCTCAGCTTCCACTGTTACTCCTCCCAGATGAGGCCAGAGGTGTCACTCCGAGGATGCAAGCTCATGCCCTGAGGTGGGGAGTGAAGCCGTAGTGTCCTAAGATAGCAGCCTAGCCCCTCTAAAGGAGTGTTGATTCACTCTGAGGACAGCAGGAGACTGGTCCTCAGCCTGCCATTGGCATTTGAAAGGAGGATAATAGTGCAGGATATTGCCCTGAAGTAAAGGCAATATTTGTCTTTTGTGCTGCAGGGCTTCAGTCGAATCTGCTTTGAGCATTGCAGCTTACTGCAACTGGAGGAGAGAGCTGGTGAGAAGTGTCTGTTTGGATCTTGGCTTTCAACAACCTAAACCAGGACATGCCTTGCTGTAGCTAAGCAATTTCTGGCATAAGAGCTGGTTGGTTCAACATAAGAAGAAAAAGCTCTTTTCCACCTGCTTCAATAATTGTGTAAGCCAAGGAACAAGGGGACAGTTTTAGGAATGGCAATGACTTGCAGGAGAGAAGCTGTAGAGTAGGATTTGTGTAAGGACATGAGTCTTTGTCCCAAAGCTCTCTTGGAATCTTCCACTTTTTATCTCTTACCCAGTTGTTAACCACTGATAGAGTGTTCTGCAGGCTCTCTGGCAAGAGTTGAGGGGCTCCAAGTAACACTGAACTGGTGTCTTTTAGCTAAAAGACATAGGAAAATTAGCCAACACATGAGCAGTATTTAGCATAATGAAACCTGCAGCTTGGTTGCTGTGACTGTCACATTTTTTATGACTTCACTCTACTACCACCCCAAATTTGTTTTCCTTTCACTAGGACCTTGATCCGTGTGGGCTTTGAAGGATGAGAGCAGCTAGCTGGCAATAGGATCATGAAGGGTATTCCCTACATGATGGTAGACATGGTGCATATAGAGGGGTGCCAGAAATTTTTATTTCTTCAAGACTGAACTTAAGTGTGCCAGTGGTGGCCATGATTTATATTGTGTAGTTTTTCTGGAGAACCTAATTCAAAGTCATGCACATGCAGAAACATCCTATATATGCTGAAAAATATTTTGGTTCTGCAGTTTGGATATTTTTTTTTTCCTTTTTGTCTGAACTATCACAGACTGTAGTCTGTAATTTCTTGTGTCACTGTTGTCAGGTTGAAGTATTGTGTTCGACTGTTCTAAGTTTGTGGTGATGGCTCAGACACTGAGTGATGCAGAACAACCTTTCAGGGGCAATTATCTTGTCCATATTCCAAGTGCTCTCAAGCTATCTGGTGGAAGGTGCTTCTTTGATCCCATCTGACTCAAACAGTTTTGTGCCCATCTGATCTTTCTGTCACAGCAGGTAGGTCCTAACTCCTCTCTGTACGTAGTCTTAAGAACTACCACCATCAGTGTCATCTTAGTATCTCCATCCTGTATCATGCAAGGGCGGATTCAGAGTATCTGCTCTGCACTGCTGGCGTCCATCCACTCTTCCATGTGCTTCAGCTTTTGGAGATTCATAGGTTCACACCCACTGATTTTTTTTCTTCTTCAGGGCCCAGTGTTGGATGATGCTGAGCGTGTTTCATAAAACCCACAGCCTGTGTAAACCAAAGCTATCAGGAATGGGGAAGAGTATGGTTAGTACTTGTCATACAGTGTCCTCGATTATGACTTCTGGCCACCTCCAATGTTGTTTAGTCTGCAACTGAGGAATGCTTTTAGTTTAAGCTCTCCTGAGGCTGGATGCCAGCATGGAGCTCAGCTTGGCTGCCCCACTGGTACTTGGGGGGCAAGTGTGCTGCAGCACTAACTGGAGTAACTCCTACTAATTCTCTTTGGAAACTGCACTGTATTTATGGGTGGAGAGGGCGGGTGGATGCCTGCCCTCCCACCTTCCCCCATGTTGTCTAAAAAGTCCCTGGTGCATCTTTGATTAGGTGTAGGTCAAAAGAATTTCCACATCGTGACCTTAATAACCAGGGTTGATTGGCAGGCAGTCTGCGGAGAGGGAGCAGCCTGTCCCTTTCATCTCCCTTGGTGCCTTGCTGGGACAATGGGCCAGCATATTTTCCTTGTTGTTCCTCATTTGAAAAGGGTCTGGTATCTCTACTAGGTACCTGTGACATGGGGGTCTTGATTGGGGTCTCATAAAGGGCCCTGTCACTGTGTCCAAAGGCCAGGAATACAAAGGCGGTCAGTGGGTGGGGGTCTCAGCTGACCACTGAAGAAGGGAGGGGAGGGTCCTGGAAGCAGTGGAGGGAGAAGCAACCCCTGATGGGAGACCTTAAAGGGGGGTGGGGGGGAGGAGGCGGCCCATTTTTGTCCCGAACTCATCAAGCACATCTGCAGAATTGTCCCAGCCGCTGCCTCCCAGTTTCAAAAGAAAATGATCGTTTGATAAACCGTCCTGATTCACCACTTTCTCACAAGGGAGGGAGACCCACCTTTGACCTCTATGATTTCACATTGGGCCCTGCTCCCCCCCCCATCCAATTGCTGGAGAAACTTTGAAATGCATCCCTTGCACTCCCTTTCCTTCTCTCTCTTTCCCTTTACTCTCTCTTTTCCCCCCTCTTTTTTTTTTTTTAGCCCCCCTCCTCCTCTTCCCACCACCCCCACCTTCCCTGCTCTCCGGCTTTGTAAAAAAGCAGGCATACTGCTTTGGAGTTTAGGCAAGTAATTAGTAAAATCTTTTCTGCAGCACAATAAAACCGCAGCCCTTGGCCCGCATATTCCCACAATTTACATACTTGCGGGCATTCGAGAAAACAAGTGGCATTCCCAGTGCAACACTGCCTATGAAAATCATTTGGAAGGCAGGGAGGGGAGGGTGCTGAGACCCACTCGCTCCTGTGAGCTATAGGAATGTGCATGAATATATTAAAATGTTTTCACACAATGCTTGCATTTTCCAACGGGAAGAGGCATCTTCTGGATGAAAGGCGGCTGGCCCAGACACAGGCCTCTTCCAAACGCTCTTTCCCACTCGGGGTTTGTTTGCATGGACCAGATAGAGAGGGGGCCTGGAGAGGGAGGAAGGGGCAAGGGTGCTATCTATGAAGAGTAGATCTTTGTGTGCCTCCTACCCGCTCCCCGTTTGTGGTCCCAGAAAGTCAAATTATGAGGGAATTGTGTCTGTGGAGGGGGACAGGAAGAGAGATCATCAGGACTTTCTGCAAAAGCTTTTGGAGGCATTGAAAATGTAGAGAGGAAATAGCTTGTAATGGAGCATACAGTGCTCTGACCAATGGGATTCAGTGGCTGCAGCAGGAAATGACTGAGAAGGAGCTGGTATCTTGGGCAGTATTAGCAAAGTGCCTATTAATAACAGAAAACACTCTTGCAGTACTTTTCCAGCTTCATCTTATTGTCAAGAACAGCTTGCTCAGTGCTCAGTCTAGGCAGCATGTCCAGCTGTTCTTCCCCTTTTTCCAAGAGGGTATTCCTAGACTATTCTGGGCTGTGCCATAGGTGGAACCCAGCAGTTTTCACTCCTTTTCAGTCAGGGTCTACTTAGCTGCCTTTCCTACAAAGAGGCTCTCTGGGCTTCTTCAACTTACCTGGTGTTGACAACAGCTGTGTGGTGAAACTTCTATCTAGAGAGTGTAGATCAGTGATTTCCTTTCTAATGGACAAGAATTGAAGGAGAAATTTGAAGTGAAGGGAGGGGGAGGCTGAACACAGAATGAATGGCTTGGCTTGGGAGCAGAGTTTGTACATAGTGAAGACCATGAGTTCAGCTCCAGGGATACTATTTTATTTGAGAATACGGGGGCAGGCTGCAAAGAGGCCTGGTTTGGAGGTAGGCTGGTGGCTGCATTTTTATTACTTTTTTAATGATTGGCCTTTGGTGAGAATGCCCTTTGAAACTTCTGTTGGAAATGGTGTGGCACCAGCATGGTGATCTGGATGCCTTTGTCCTATGTAGTATACACACAGCCTTTGTAGAAAGCTCTTTGGGCAGGCATCCCATCCAGATGCGTTCAGCCTTGAGGAGTTACAAGTCTGCCCACAACCACGGCAGCACAAATTTATGGATGCCATGAAGAGCTATTCCAAGGACCACACTACCCATCTCAAGCCTCTGCTCTTCTGAAGGAACTTATCAAAACACAGGCTCCCAGAACAAGATATAAGCCATTTAGAGAGGAGTGGGGAATCTTTATTGAGACTTTCTCTTCAGCTGAGCCAACTTTTCATGTCCTTTCTGACCAGACTCTTTCTGTGGCAGGTGAGAGAAAGTGTATTCCCTAGCCCTGCAAGGAGCTAAACAATCGAATATCTCAAAACCTTTTGCAAAAGGGTATTCTTTCATGGCAGCTCTTCCAAAAATGATCTGCAGAAGTGGCAAAGCTCTGTAATGCTACTGCTCCCAGCTGGCCTGCACTGGTCATACTGGTGTTGGTCATGGTGAAAATGTCTCTAACCTTATGTTGGAAACAACCAACAACCCAACTTCTAAGAGGGCTTACTTCTTAATTATTGTCTTACCGATTCCCTGCTCCTCCCCTTCATCTTTCTGCATTTCTTAAAGAGGCAGTGGAGGGAAAAAAGCTTTGGTTTTTGTTTGGGAAGGGGGTTAGGAAGGGCAACATGGCCCCTGCAACCTCTCATAGGGGTGTCTTGTCAGGGCGCCGCATGGAGGGCACAAACAGATCATAACCTTTAAATGAAAATGTGATGGAGGGGAGAGATGAAAGCAGTGAAACAAATTAGATACATCTAGAGGGGGTGCTCAACTGGAGAAAATTAGCATTTCTTCCTAATTGGAGTGCAGGGCATTCCATTACAGGGTTTCATTACAAGGAGAGAAGCACTGGGCCTCTTTGGGGGATTCCCCCCTGCCCTTGGTTCTTCTAGGAGTAAAAAATATATTTGGAAGAGAACTGAGAAAGGACTGAAACTGTCAGAGTGAAGGTTTCAGACTGCTGCAGGAAGAAGAATTATAGTAAAGAACCATTTTTTTATTTATTAAGACAAGAAAGTGATGATTATGTGCACATGAAGGCAGGTGTATGGCCTAGTTTCCATGAAGGAAACTAAAAAGTGTGCAAGAGGCTGCAGGTGATGGTAACTTTCTTACGCAAGTACTTGCTGAATCAAATTGGTAGACTATCCAAAATGCACTAGTTTCTTTGGAGCATAAGGATATGTTTTATGACTAAGATCAATGGAATCAATTCAAGCCTGCTTTACACTGCATATCAAGTCCATGCTGTGCAAAGCACTTGTTTAAGGCATGTTTGTCTAATGCTACCTCTAAATGGAGCTGTTGTATCCAACAGGAATTTGCATATATCCCTGGGAAGGCAATGGCCATCTTCCAGCACAGAATGTCTGGTGGCTCCACTGGGTCTTATGCACAGCTTGATGGTCCAAATAATTTGTACCGACTTAAGAAATAGGCATGCATGTATGTAGCTTTATATATGCATCTGTATGTATAAATGGGTGCAAAGAATAACTTAAAAGGAAATCAAGGGACAAGGTTTAGCATTGCATCTCTGGATTAGGAGTAGGGGAGAGAGTTTCTTTTTTCCAAGCAGGGATTAACAGTCAATGCACTCGGGAAAGGCCATGAAGGAGGAATCAAAGAGGGGGAAGAAGAGGAAGAGAAAAGCGGGCTTTCTTCAGGTGTGTGGTATGCAATGTATGTTGCTCTGCAGTTACAAAGTCTACAGTTACAAACTTTTCTGTTCCAGCTCAGGAGAGGGAATATATAAGTGTGGTAATATGGATTGTAGGAAAGTTCTGAAGGAAGGGTTCTGCACAGAAGGTGGCTCCTAGCAGAGTGGGAGAATGTTTGCAGCAGCACTGCCTTCATCCTGGACAGACTCTGTCATCTGTGTGCTCGGGATGAGGTTGAAGATGATACAAATTTACAGAAGTCATAAATATAAATCTCTGACTTAACACTTGCTGCTTAATTTTGGCATTTTGACACAGAGCAAAACACTGCCCACAGGAATAACTTTAGGCCTAGAGAAAATACTACTAAAAATGAAAGCGTGGCTCAGAGATGGGCTTCTCGCATATTAGATCTGGCATGTATCAGGGTGATGATGTCTCCCATCCCAGCCTTCTCCGGTCATTTCAGTTCTCACAAAAGGTGCTTGTAGCCTGTTCAAAATGAGAAAATGCATCAGTTTGGTTCTAGATTAGTAAAGCAAGTTACTTTTGAAATGTTGGAGGAAGTTGAAAGAAGATGGGAGCAGGACCAGAGAGGCTGGCATTTGGAGAGGAGCAAATGTGTGCAGTTATGCAGCTGGCTTGTGTGCTAATATGCTTCAAAATGGAACATGCCAGAGTGCCTCTTGCCTGTAGCTGAGCTTCAGTTTCCCTGGGTTGCTGGCATTCTGCATCTCTGTTGTTAGTGGAATTGGACACTGGAAACGTAGATGGAATTGTGTGACTCCGACTCTCTCTTTGGCTCCGTTGCCTCTGGTTTCTTTTAAGAACAGTGTGAGACTGCTCCAGACTGGAAGGCAGCATGGAAAGTCTGTTCTTTCTGTGTAGTGTTGCCTGTAATGTGTTCTGTGGTTCGTTATTTAGGATTTATCAGGTCTTCTCTACCTTCCCTCCCACCTGCATGAAGCACGACCGCTGCAACCACTTTCTTGCTCTGAAGAGGTGTTGTGGGTTCATGATGCTTGATTCACTATCCCTCCTGCAGGCATATGGGATGTACTCTTACTGCTTTGTAGGCATCCTGACACTTCACAGATGCAGGGCTAATTTGGGACCAGGTACTAAAGACAGCTTTTAACGTGCATTGTCCTGTCTAATGGGTAAATCCTTGTTCTCTGTCCTCTGAGACTGAGGTACATATTCCTTTAAGCCTTGACTGTCCACCAAAGAGGACTTGAATGAGCTCCTGCTATGGTTGGTAGACACAGACAAGAAATGGTCTAATAACAAGAGCGAGCCCATTTCCTTTGAGAAGAGAGACCTGTACCAAGGTGATTGATAGTCCCAGAGATTTATTAGTGTGGGGGCTTGTTAGAGGCTTGCAAGCTGGAACCCAAGAGCTTTGGTGTTTTTTCAGGAGAAAAAAAGAAGTCTGGTGGTCCTCTGTGTGTACCTCTACCCCACAACTAAAAGAAGTGAACTTTCCAGAAGAAGCAATTGAAGACTAAGCTGGGCCAAGCAGCAACTGCTACTGTTGTTGTGCTTGGTCTCTTCCTCTTGGTGAAGCTGTCTTGAGCTTGTCACCTGTACTTTGTTCAGTGACCTGCTTCGCCTGTTCAGGCAGATTTAATGAGGGATGGGGGTGGAGCAGGACTGTCTGATGGAAAAGGTTTTCTCTTGCATCCTATTTTCTGTCTTGGCCTAGAGCCTGTTTTCCTTTTCCATATACTTCCTCTGCATTTTCTCCTTTTTGACAGTGGAGAAGCAAGGGAGCCTGCTCCAGATATTAGAAAAGCAATAACATATCTCTAGCATCTGTGTTCTGATGTTCTCAGGGCACTCTGGGAACATGGACAGTGTGCAGACCACTTCAGATAATTTTGGAGCCTGGCAAAGCAAAGGCTTCATGTTCCTGGTATGTGGTGGAAAATATGAGGTACTTTAGTAGTATTGAGTGCAGGTGAACAGTACTGTTGCCACTGTGCAATGTCTGTCCTCTGCTTCCCAAATTATGGTTTGTGAGACCCTCATGGTCCTTAGACCTCTGTTGGCTCTCCAGCTCTCGCAGTAGAGAGAGTGATACAGTTCCCTGCCAATCTAGGAGTGACTGAGGCTGGTTAAGTCTCTAAGGTTGGAGCAACCAGTTAATTCCAACCTGCCTCAGAAGGAGCAATGAACGACAGGGTTTGAAGAGAAGATACAGCAGAGTCACACTCCTCTGTGCCAAAGAAACAGCTGCATTATTAGTTTGTATCTTGGTTTTGTGGCCTTTCCCCATATTTGGTCCTGAGTCAAACACTCTGCAGAAGTTAATGATGTGCTGATATTTGATTGCCTCTGTTAAGCAGTCCTGATAAAACCAGTCTGAAAAAATATGGAGACTAAGATGATGGTAGGTAAACCTGAATATGGAAGTGTTATTCACCAAATCCTACAGTAGTAGAATTAGAGACATTTGAATTTACTAGGAGATTGCTTAAAAATTAATGAAAGATAGTATTTCTTCACACAGTGTGTAGTGAACTTAACGCTTCAGAAGGTTATGAAGCCACCTGTTTTAAAAGTTATTTGGAAAATTCACAGATAGCAAGTTCACAAGGGAGGACTAGATGGGGATATACTTTTCAAAATCCTCAATACCTCAGTTGTGGATGCTGGGCTAGTACAAAGAGAATGACCACAAAAAGTTGCCAAATGTACATGAACAGCATCTGCAAGTACCACTGCTGGAGAAAAAATGGCCATCTGGATGGGCCATGGCTTGATGAAGGTGGACATTTCTCTTTTCTGGCCGTGGTGGGTCAGTCCAGCATCCATCTACCCCAGTGTTTGGTGTTCAGCAGTGGTCAGTAGTAGATGTCTATGGAGAAGGTAAGAAACAAGATAAGAGCAAAAAGATCCTTTCCTGTCTGTTCTTTCCCAGCTTCCAGCGATGGGGAGGTTAGAGTTTGCAGCTGGCTAGAGTTTGCATCTGGACCAGTGTTTCCTTCATATTTGCAGAGGGTTGCTCTGTGAGCAGTTCATTTCTTCTTTCTGAACCCATTAGTGTTCTGGGCTTCGTAGCTTCATTTCCAATCCAGTGTTGTGTCCTGAGCAAGAAACACTTTGTTCTATTTTTAAACCTTTTGCCTGATTGTCTTGCAGGGTTATACAGTGAATGATTCCTCCCTCTTGATACCCTCTGCTATGTTTATAGTTTTAATATTTTTCCCAAGCCACCCCAACTCTATTATCAATGGCCTTGTGTGAAGCTCCAGCAACCCATGACTGTTGCAGGTACTTGCTGGCCAGTTGTTATTTAGAGTGGAGTTCAGTGTAGGCGTCCCTGAGCTGTGCTAAACTCATCAGTTCCTCCCAGTGCAGCCTCTGACTGGAGTCCACAGAGATGCAACCTAACATGAATTGATGGCCATGTAACTGGATCTTCTGTATTGACATGGTAAAGATCAGTGACAGCTTCAACTGGGACACTTGTAACTTGCTGCAGAATCGAATAGTGATGCTTGAGTAATGTGTTCATTTCAGTGTAGGGCGTGTGAGTGAGCCTGGTTCTGGCATTTTTTGTATGGGTGTTTGGCTTGCCAAGTAAAAATTGTTCTTTTAATAACTATGTTTTTGGATGTGACTTCCTAAATTCTCAGAGCACATGGGAATAGGGTAGGCCATGGAAAGGAAAAGAGGAAACTGTGGTTTCACACTCCTGCCCACAAAGCTGCCTGTGCATCTAAAGCTTCCAGACTTCTGTTCCTTGAAGCGTTGGAGGACTGACTGCCAGCAGGTTGTCCTACTCCACTTTGACAGCAGCTTACTAAAGGGCAGGAGGCAGTGTGGTACTTCTTATCCCTTTTTCAGATATTTCTTGTTGCCAAAGGACAATGTTTGTTAGGGAATCCTCTGTTCCATTGCAGAGTTGAGATGTGTGCCTGAAGAGGCCTTTACCCAGTCCTATCCAGTACAATCCTTTCCCTCCTCCACAATTTTATGTGTAAATTTTTTTCCAATATACTGACATCAAATATAATAATAAATTATTACTCACCTTCTTGTCTTTCTTGTCCTTTCCTTGTTTCTACACCATCTATTTTGCCTGATCTCCTTCCTATCTTCATCTGGCTAATTTCAGTTATCAGTGAAATTCAATAGTTCTTGGCCTGCCTTGCAGCCTAGCCTGATTACAGATACTGAAGGTGATAACTTGTGCTATGAAGCTGTGTCTTATTGTATATTGATGTCAGGATGGTTTGTACTCTGGCTTCTGCAAAACTTTCCAGCAGGTTTTTGGGTGGTTCAGGATTTGTGTAAGAGGTGGCCGCTCACTGAACCTCCTTGTGCCTTAGACGTGTGTTGTCTGTTTGATGAAACCTTGTGTGCCTTTCTCTGCACACAGGGCTGGGGCTTTGTGGGCCCACTGGCAGGTTTGATTTCTTACTCTGGTGCTTGCTCACAACCAAGCATGCCCTGAACCTGCAGATGGAGAGTGGGGGCTTTATTCAGGATCTTGGTTTCTTAGGGGCAAACAGTTGACAAGCTCCAAACACTTAACATGAAAACCCCAAAGCAAATCATATTGCATGGAGTGAAGAGGTGGGGAAGTGGAAGCTGCCCAGAGCTTTAAGAGCAAATGAATTAAAGTTGTTGCAAGCGTGTCTGTGTCAGGACTGGAATGACTGGAGCAGGAAAGCTCTAGGAGTCATTTCATGGCTGAGTTAAACGCAGATGAGGCTTTGCTCGCCTCCTCCACAGAGCACCTGTGTCTCCATGCCTCAGCGTCCTCGGTCTCTCTGTGTGTAGCATGTGCTGCATGTATACACTTTCCCCCTTTCACCTTGCCTGGTCTTTGACTTCTTAAAACCCTCTCAGCACTATTTCCCCTCTCCCCTGACGAAGGCCTCATTTAGACCTAATTTGTAAATTGTTTGAATATCAGAGGACAGAGCAGGAAGGTCAAGCACTCTGTTTTTATGTGATTGGGCTTCTTTTCCCTATAAGCATGAACAAGTACAGCTCCTGCCTCTGCATGGTGAAAGAACTGCTGCCCTTTGTGGTAAGATAATGAAAGTATGTCACCGTCCTGATCACTTCTTTTAAAATTCTCCCAAATTTGGAAGTTTGAATTTGGTATATGTGTGTGTGTATGTGTATGGCAAAAGGAATAAGACAAAAATAATTCATGGCTTGTGGCACCAGGAAAAGAGATTCCTTCCCACCCCTGCTCTTAAACTGAGACATTCCTGGGTTTTAGTTGTTCTGGCAAACCTGAAAGGATTCTCCCCTCCCCCTGACCTCACTGGCATGCACGGATTGCTGCTTATTGAAAAGTCATTTTCTGTCATATGTTCTAATGGAAAAGTTTATGTAAAATGTCATTCTATATATATACATGCATTTTTAAAACAATACTTGTTAACTGAAAACTCTACCAGTCACATCTGAAAATATATTGCAATTGGTCTTGGCAGTCCTGAAACTTAAAAAATATTAAGGAGTTATTTTTTAAATAGGAGAGGTTTTCTTGTTTTGCATCATGATTCTTTAAGCATTTTCTACACACCAGCATGTATTTAGACTTTGGTCCAAGGCAATGACAGCTGGAGTATTTACTTAAATCAATTCTACATGTCCTCTTGTAGTGTGTGGGGTTGTAAGAAGTAGTAGTCTTGGACAACGTAAGGTTTGTGATAAGGTATGAGCACAGGCGACATTACATATCTTTTCCCACTAGTGCAAGGCATGTTCACTATATTTCTCTGTGCAGGCTTGAAACTGGCCTGATCAACATGGATCTGTGTATATTTATTCTTGGTGTCTGCTTCTCAGAGGCTGGCATGGATTTCACAGAAAACGTATTTTGTCCAGAAGTAGCAAAGTTTGCTTTTAAGGAAAAGTCTTGAGCATTGATGAGCCAAAGGTACCCGGTATTTGGCTGAACTCATCTCTGTGACAAGTACTTAAAGCAACTTGGGTGAGGCTGCAAAAAATTAGATTGAAATTGAAAAATGGTCCTTTCTGTGAGAGTCTTTAGTAAAATGTGATATATATATATGGCTTGAAAAGAAACCAGAGTCACAGGGTGGAATCAGGCAACTTGCTTCTCCAGTTTGCAACCCGCTGCAGCATTGTGTCACAGTTGTATTTTAGGCAGATCAGAAATTACAAGTCTGTGCTCTGAGGGTTGTGCTACCTGCCTGTCCCCTTGCTACAGATGGAGTCCCTGAGGATCTCCTTTCCTTTTTGTTGGGATTGCATCATCTCCTAGGGCTTGATCAGCACTACGGTGTACCTGGTCCTTTGATTAACTAGTGGCATCTTTTCACTTGCCTGCTTACCATTTGGTCTTCCTTGCAGAATCAGGACTAACCTTTTAGATTATGACAATTCTTGCTTTCCAATAGGATATTGTAATCATAAGGGACATAAGATGAGTTTTTTCAAACTGCAATTGAACATTAAAAACAAAATCAAAACCCAGACCCCATTGCACTGAAGCTGTGAACATCAATTCAGCTGAGCAGCTCTAACTTGTCTACAAGACCTAACCAACCAGGACAAGCATTTTTATCCTGAAGGCAATGGTGATAAATTCAAAGAAGGCATAGATGCCAAGTCCTGAGATCAACAGAGGCAGTGTGCCACAGAACAACAGTTTCTGGCTTGTGGAACAACTGACACCAGTTTGATTTGACACCAGAGCAATACACTTGTAGCCAAGATGTAGTAATAGACAACCCACATGCAGCAGGTTTCCTGTTAGTTTTGCAGAACCAAAGTCTTAGAGCAGGAAGGGGGGCAGAACAGGTAAGATTCCTCTATGAAAAAACGTTTTGACTTGCTAAAGATGGGAGATGGCAAAGCAAAAAGAGAACCTGGAGCCTTTATTGCTGTCCTCCTGGTTCTACTTGTTGCCTGATTTTTGGAGGAGTTGAATTATTTTTCCCTGATTTTTCTCAGCAATAAGAGTTCTCACTGTCCTTGGCACAGTTCTTGCTATCCTGTTTGGGACATGTGCACTGTCCAGCTTATTCTCCCGAAGTCTGTTCTGCTTCTTAATCTCAGTGCAAAGGTACTAGACTAGAAATCCTGTCCTGTGAGCATAGGCTACACCACGCCTTCGAGAATCTGTCATGCATCTCACCCCTTCACATGTTCCTATTGTGCATCACTGGATCTCTTTTCTGCTTTGCCCCTTTTTTGGCATCCTGCACTGCCCTGTTCCACAGGCTGGGGAAAGATGCTTGTCATGGGCTGGCTTCCTCGGTGTGTGTCCACTGCTGATCGTGTCCCAGCTCTACCAGGCAGACTGTCCTGCTCCAACCCCCTCCTCTTTCTTGCCCCAGATCAGAGCCCCCAAGAGGCCTTTGTCCGTCTGTTGAGAGCAGCCCCTGTTCCACCATTCCCACATGGCGCACCCTCCCCAGCAGCCCTCTCCCCATTCAGCAGTTTGGGCTGAAAGAACCTTGCTAATTACGCTGGGTTGAAAATTACCACTTTGCTGCGTTCTCCTGCTGCTGGGCCCATTTGTGTGGGGGCCTGTAGTTAGAGGGAACAAAGTGCCCCCCGTGGAGCCAGGCAGGCCCCAAGTGTGAAGCTACAGGTACAAGCAAGAGGGGAATGAAGGGAATAATTACCAGCTTCTCCAGGTGAAAGCCCCGTTAAAACTTCAATAAGCCAATTAGGGGCCAGGGTGTGTATGCGGGGAGAGTCTCCCCCACCTATAACTGATTCCCACCAGGCAATTAACAGAAATCATTTCATGGAGGGGAGGATAAGAAATGGCTCTTAGAAATTGCCTTGAGTTGGGGGGGCCCTGAAACAGCATGACTGCTGCAGTGGTCCTCATGTACTCCAACCTCCCAGCTCACTGTGTGGCCCGAAAGTGTTGGTGGGGCTAGGGGGAGAGGAGGAGGGAGAGAAAATGGCAAAGAAAAAGGAATCGCTGGAGCTTTACACCTGGTCAGGCTCTAAGAAAGCGAGGGCTGGAGTTCAGAGCTTCTTGTAAGGCTGTGTGTGGGCCCAGAGCACTGAGCTTGAGGGGGCTGCTGGATCTGGGGAAGTAGGTGAAGATCAGGCTCAGAGTGTCTCTGCCATCAGGAAAAGGGGGAAGGGTACAGATGTGGAGCCCAGTAGGGAGAGGATAGGTGCTGGGTGTGAAGGCTAGAAGTGGGTGTGCAGGCCCTCAAAGATCGTCCCAAGATGTGTGATAGTCTGTAGATGGCCTGCCAAGGAGCAAATGGTGTCCAGTGTCTAATACTTTGCATGTATCTCATCCAGGGAGCATGTTTTTCTGCTGCCCAGACAGCAGCTTCACCTGTTTCTTCCTTTCAGTTTGTACCAAAAAACCAGGAAATTTGCTCAAGACAGAGATTTTATGGAGTCACTTTGCAATTCCTTTTTACTGTATTGCAGATGGCATGTGCAGCAGTTGGAGGTGGAGTGTGCTGTCTGGTGGGTACCTCGCAAGAGCCTTGCCCATAGGTATTTGAAAAGACGCTTGGGGGAGTAGAGCTAGAGCATAGGATGAAGTTGCTGCAGATGGCTGAGATTGCCATAGTGATATTGGAAGGGAGAATGCATTGTGTCAGTAAAGAAGTCCAGACACCACCTGTGGTTATTTCACCTGCATGTGAAAAAGAAATAAAAAACTCAAATAAACCTTAAACTCCTCAAAACCTCAGTAGCCACTATCTTTGCCTTTCTAATGTTATAGCTTCTCAGCATTAATAATGTCCTTTAAGATTTTGTTCTGGTTACTGATAAGCTGAAATAACCCTACTGTAGTGGTATTTTACCACCTAGTCTTGAACCGACCTGGAAGTCCCTAGATTTCCCCTTTTTTTTTTTTTTTTCCTTCCCCTCCACCTTCTCTTTCTCTCCAGAAAGAGTAGGAATAGAGAGCTGTGGTAGGAATAGAGAGCTGCGTCTCTTGCATAGCCCAGCTTTTAGTCTCAGAAGTGGTTTCTCAACAGAGTCATGTTTCTTTATTGTTCAGCTTCTAGGATGTAGCTCTAGTGGTTGCCTGCAAAGAGAAAGGCCTGGTAACCATGCACAGGTAAATTGGTTTTGGCATGGGCTTTCTGCCCCAGTTGATTTTTGGAACAAGTTGTTCAGATCAGTGCCTGAGTTATGTTCTTGATTAAATTTCTTTTATGGGTAAGAAGTTTCTTTTTTTTCCTGTAATAATGGTAATAACTTGTGCATCATTTGGGGTTTAAATTTGGTCTGGATAGAGCTAAAGAGTTCTCATACACAGACTTCTGTCTTAGACAACTGCTCTATGCCTAGCAAGCCCAAAGGCTGGGGAGTGAGGAAGGATGAAGATTGTTGGACATACCATGTAAATATGTATTTTATACTGTTAAACATAGCTTATCAAGCCTTTCCCTTTCATAAAGGAGCAGGGCTGATATCAACTTAGTAGAAATACTTCGTGTAGCCACAAAGGCAATTCCATTTGAAGCTCTGGAAAATGACAGCAACACTGTGAAAAGCACTGTTTGAATATTCATCTCGTACTGGAACACTCAGGACCCTCAATCAACTTTTATAGAGCTAATCGGAATGTTATCCTGTCCTGGATAATTGCTTCTTCCTAAAAGCATGTGTCATGTGGACTATTGGGGAAAGCAGTGATATTTAGATGTGAACAGCCCTAAGAACATCAGTATCATTCTGTGGGTGGACTCACTGGTTTCTAATAAAGGATACTTTCCTGTTCAGTGCTGCAGTGTGGAAGTGGTCTATGTGCATGTGTTTGTCCTGTCTGGAATCTTTGTCTTGATGTCACTGAGCTCAGTTTTTCTCCCAAAGTGGGGATTATGTTCTATAGCTGGTTGCCTGGTTTTACAAAACTTACCTGCTGCAGGGCTGGTGAAGGGACAGTGAGCAAAGATACAGGTGACTGGGGCAAACGGTTTGGGGTGAAACTTCAAAGAAGTGAAGGCAAGATAGAACTGTCTAGGTTTTGTACCTACTAAGCAGCTTGCTAGAATAGGGGTGATCTGTCTACTGTGCTGGCAATTTGGCTCCTGGGTGTATTAAAAGCTTGTTCTGTTCTCTAACCTGTGTGTCTCTGAAGTCTGGAGGAAGACATGAAGTTAGAGGCCAAGGAGGGGAGTCAGAGAGGTGAAGCTGACATTCCCTCTACCCTGAGGCATGCAGTGAATGACCTGGGAGACAATGATATGAGCATTTATTCTATCTAATGAGCTGGAATTTTGTCTCAAGTGTGACTTCACTGTTTCAACCTTGCATCTCCACAGTGCCCTTCAGTATATAAAATGCAAATGCGTTCTTTCTGGGAATCACTTTCTAGTGGTCCACTTGAGGCCTGAGGTGGCATGTGAATGAGTTATTAGCCTGTCTGTTCATACCCGTGTCACTGGTGCTCCTTGCAAGAGCACAGCATTTGATCTTGGAGCTGTAGTGGTTGTAAATGTTGCAGGGCTCATGCTATCTTCTCTACCCATTTTGCTTTCTCTCTGTGACAAGTTGTGGAGGGGTGTTACAGAGCTCTTCTGTAGCTTTTGTAGTTCTCTTCTGCATCATTTTGATGCCTGTGAGGAGCGCATTCAACCCTGAGTTGACTGACGCCTTGAGGGATGCTGTGGCATGCACTCAGGGCTCAAGGAAGTAGTAGCAAACCTGCTAGCACATTCCAGTCTGTTTGTGGAACAGACTTGGCCATTTGCCTCCAGCTGCTGCATCTTTTTCGCACTGCTGAACAAACATGAGGCTGCAGTGGGGATCTTCTGCTTGCTCAGGTGAGCTTTAAGTGCAACTGCCTTACCTGCTGATTTTTGTTCAGTTTGTGATTACAGAGTGTTAACATGTAACTTAGATGTCCTGACTTCTGAGATACTGAAGGTGTTTGGTTCATTTCTATGGTCGTTCTCCAGGAAGCACAAAGTAGGGCTAAAGGGTTTGGTCCGGGGCAGTGAAGGGGCAACATCAGTCCTGCATGACCACCCAAACCTGGGTTTGTCCAGCATTGCCTGAATCAAAGGCAGGTGGTACTTCTTGGATGCTTGTGGTGCCTGCTTTCTCATGAAGAAGAAAGTGCCAAACTGATGCTGTACTGTTTTGGTTTTTTTTCTTCCCCTGCAAATTAAATGCCCCCGGGGACAGAGCACTTGCTTCCCTGCTCTCTGTCTCTCTCCCTTTGTGTGTATCTGGTCTGTTGTAGAAGCCTCATGCTGGAGGTGGCAAAATTCCCTGCACTGGGTTTCTGACCCCCTCCTCTCCCCTTCACAATGTTGTTACTGTTGCATCTGCTCTTCAGCAGGGGCTCCATCAAGTTTGTGTGACCTTAGCACTGTATTCATGCTGGAGGAGTTACCTTCCGTAATGATGTCAACTGATGAGGTTGGCAGGATGGTGGCAGCCGCGATAAGACATGACATGTTCTAATGATTCGCCTTAGCGAGCTGCGTGTGTGTGTTGGGGGGGCACAGAGGGGCTTAGAGCGGGGAGGTGGGGGCCCCACAGGTGCCGACAAAGACTTTGACCTTTGCTGCTATAATATCAGTGTTTCACAGGCAGGGCGGTTCGGTAACCCACTTTCAGCCCATCAAAAATTGATTTAATTGCAATTTTTTCCCCCAATTAGGAGCACTGGAGCTTAACTAATTGGAGTAATAGAGAGTAATAAGGCTCTGATAAAAAGCCTTCCTCTGCCTCCTTTGTATCTTGTGTCATCGCCTGTCAGAGGTCAGAGAGCTTGCATATTCTATTAGGCAGAGTTGCCTTCATTTGTACAAATTAGTTTACCCAACAGTAATTAAAATGCCAGTGCGGGTCGGGGAGAGCTGAATACAATTGATGGGCACGTTGGTTAAGGATTTGACAGCTCCGGTGGCCTCCCTTGCCAAAGCGTGTCAGTGCTGAATCAAAGGCTACACAAACCCACAGACCCGTGTGTTTAACCCGCGGCACCGTCGGCACCAACTGCTCTCTCTCTTCTCCTATCTCTGTTTTGGACTTGCTCTCTCTTCTTCTTTTCTCATCTCACTTGAGACTTTTTAAAATAGATGTTTCCCATCTTTGAGCTGTCCTTTCTGTTGATCGCTTTCATAATACTGCTACCAGCCCCCCCCATCCTGTCTCCCCTTGGTTCTCCCCCTTCTCTCCCCCCCACCTTCCACATTCCCAGCTGCAGGGCTCTGTCAAGTAATAACTTCTTTGTTTCCCAGTCCAATGAGTCTCCATATATAATAGTTTCCAAAATGGAACAACGATGTCCAATTCCAGGGGGCGGGGGAGCGCGCCAGGAGGAAGGAACAGACTCTTGCACGTGTCAAGCAGATTCTGGATTTGAAATCCCCAAAGAGCAGAGTGGGACTTGAGAAGCAATCTGTTTACAGTACAGGAGAAGGGCACAAGCCTGGGAAATGGGGGAAGTTTAGCAAGAAGAGGTGGGGAAAGGACCTGTTTCAGCAAGGTTCCTTCAATGAGTTTGCACTGCAGAATTCCCAGCTCCGGCAGGGCCTACTCTGGAGCCTGGGTTGACAGTGGGGAAAGTATGTGTTGTACAATGGAATTTGTATTATCTGGAACTGAGACTGTTTCCAAGCCTCGTGACAAACAGCATCTTTCCAAAAGGACTGATGGGCATCTACCTCTGTCCCTCTGGTTCATTCACATCTGTGAGTGTTCTGTCAGGCAATGTTCTGTCCAGGATGGGGTAAAGGGGGATGCTACACGGGTGAAACTGTAGTTGGCACCTTGGGAGCAGGCATGGAATTATTGCAGCTGGACTGTAGCCAGAGCACGTGTGATGTTGCCAGAAATGCCATGGGATCTTCAACAACCACAAGTCAGTCAGATGGAGAGTTCTTGTGTTTCTTCCAACAGCACTGCCAGAATGTGTGTTCTTTCTCATTCCCTGGCCCAGCTTCTGCTGTGGGGGTATGATATCTAATGAAACATCTCTTCTGTATCATAGAGAAGTTCTGGCTTTTGGAGAAGCAGGTTCTTGGTCATTCTTTTTTCCTCTCATTTATTCCTCTCCTCAGTAAGGAGTTTCAAATAAGAAAGAGAATATCAAATTATCAGGTGAGTTAGAAAATACCTTGCTTTGGACAGCAAAAATGTGCTGTGTATGACATATGTGTGTCTCATGCTCTGCAAAATCCTTGCCTTCCTGGTATCGCAGAGATGGATGTTGGTTTGATTTTAGGTGCTAGGGTATCCCTGTGAAGACAACATGTCCTGTTATGGAAGTCCTGCAATGGTGCTTATTATACCATTATAAGGGCTTTTTAGTGGGAGGTTGTAGTCATGGTATCCAGCAGCTTTCACAGGACAGAGAAAAGCTTAGTGGAGAAGGGGCTTTACACCTCTAAGGCCATGCAAAGCTTGGGCATAGCAGTTTTTATGTTGGATGTAGATGCATCTGATCACTGTATATTAATAGTATTGTATGTACTTCAGATGGATGGGTCATGCCTGTGTTAATATATATAGGGTATCTTGTGCTCCCCTCTTCCCAATCTAGTCTCTCTCCTCAGTCTCTCCGACTCCAGAACGCATTGTAGGCAAAATAAACAACATTCTCTAAGCTAGTAACTCAGCTTGAGTTGTTTCTCTTGGCCAACCTGCAGCAACAGTTGTGAAGAAGCTGAGCTTCTCCGAGTCAGAGGTTTTCTTGTCTGTGCTTTCTAAGACAAAAGAGCCTTGTTTGAGATGCACTGAAAGAAGCCACTGATAGAAAGCTTCAGCTCTGACTGAAATTTCAAAAGTTTTGGAGCCAAGCTTTACATGCTTACCTCTAATCTGTATGTTGTTTTAGACCTACCAAGGCTGACTTGTGTTGGCCTTTTGCTTGGAGTAAAACTGTCACCTCTGCAAGGTTCCCAGTTATGAGAGGCCTGGAGCTTAAAGGTGTATGTCTGCACATCTGACTGAAGGTGAGGGGCCCTGTATCATTTCCTGGAATCCAGACTTTAAGATCAGTTCACTCTCAGGCTTTGAGAATTTCTCATTGACACCACTTCTTGTGCATGTTGTCTTGTGAATGCTGTGTTCTCATGCTGGCAATGAAGGTGGCCTGCTCTTCTGGGAGAAGTCTTATCTTTGCTTACTAATGGGCTCAGGCTGTCAAAGATAAGGCCTGCAAACCTGATCCTGCTGAAGTAGGAGACAAAATTCCTGTTGACTGAATGGAGTCGGCTTTACCTAGAAGAGACTTGTTTGTGGCCCTGAGGCCTGTATTCCATGCTGTAGAGAAATCTCTTTATCTAATGCTTTTTTTTCTCTCTCTCTCTTTTTTTTTTTTTCTTTTCTTTTTGAGGGGTGGGGGGTAAGGACTGAGGAGGGAAAGCTGAAGTCCAGAACTGACAGCATGAGTGGGGATTAGACCTTGCTGTTCCTCCCACCTTTTTCTCCCTGTTGGTGTGCCTCCATGCTAATTTAGACCTGTGGCAACCATCAAAGCCCTGTGCATACCTTCTGCACAAAGGGGCCTGTCTCCCACATGAGGGTGTTCACTTCTGGTACAGAGTCAGTTTGTCCCCCAGAAAAAAAATCCAAAGCACCCAATTGCCTGCTTGACTGACTCCCTGACTGCTATTATGTTTCTAACCACGGTAATTTGCTTTAGTAGTTATTAATGGATTATGTTTGGGGAGGGGGGACAGAACCCAACACCTAGCTTTGTAGCTGAGGGACTCTCTGACGAAAGAGCTGCTTTCCAGATATGGGGTTTGACTGACGAGGTGTCAAAGCAGGTGTCTTTTGCTTGTTTTCCTCGGAGATAGGAGATATTGGCAGAAAGGGAAGTGTTCCCTCTTGTCCTGCACTATGGTGGAGAGAAGGCAGACGCTGAGGAGAAATCCTGTTTCCAAAGATGAAATGCTGCACACTTTCTTAAGTTATCCTAGTGGCTGCTGCACAACAACAGGAATTGGCTTTTCCTTAGATTCAAACTTTGGTCAGGGACTTCTGTGGAGAAGAATAATGTGTGCACCCTGCAGCACCTGTAAGGAGAGCTCAGTGCTACAGGTGCCTTGGCTCATTGCATGTGCACTGCCAACGAACCTGGGATTTGCACATAAGACAGTGTGGTTGGAGACACTTTGAAATAGCTCTGGTGCTACAGGACTTTCCTAGCCCTAAAGGGCAGCTAAGGGTCACAGGACTTGTGGACACCTCCAGGTATGTGAGTTTGGGTAGGAAGTATAGAGCCAGCATATATAAAGCGAGTCTTGGTCACTGAAGCCCTTCCTAAGTTCCTGTAACTCTTTGAAATGGTTTGATGTTATCTGCTTGCCTCTTTTGCAGAGTGTTTTGGCAGTGCTGCTTTGACCTTATGATTTGGAGGACTCTCAGCTAAAACGTGGAGATAGGAGTAGAAGGAGTTCTGAGTGTTGGCCTTTCTTTCATGTGACCCTTCTCTGGCTTTGATAGAGTTGAGGCTGTGTTTACCCTTTGGCTGCTGAATGCCTTGTTGCACCAGCAGTAGTGCTTCTCACAGAAGTCAAAGATGCTGCAAGAATCCATTCCTGGTGCAGTAGAGGCGTGGAGACACTTTGACTTCCAAAGGAATGCAGTAGGCAATCAAAGAAATGTTTCAAAACTGCTATAACTGCTATTTTTACAAACATGGCACTGTTTTCTTGTTTTGCTTTCATCTTTCAGCTGCCAGCCCTGTGTCATAGAGCAAAAGATGTTTAGGCAAAGCATAGAGATGGCTTTTATTTAAAGCAGGTTCCATTTCCTGCATTTGTGCTGTCCTTGTTGTATTGACTTAAATATAGTTTTGGCAGTATATTCTTAGGAGCTGCAATAAATGTGGCTTTGTGAGAGGTCATTTATAGCTTACTTAGAAATCCTTGTATGAGCGGCTTTCTCTTAGTTGGACTGAGGATAGGAGGTTGGCACAAAACAAGCAGTGTAGTTTGGGAAACCACAGCACCCATGTTCCTGATGCTTGGTTTTAGGGATATGTTCCTGTCTTGTGAACTAGTCTTAAGCCAGTGGCTGTTAGGTGACCTCTGGAGCCAGCATACGCAGCAGGGACATAGCATTGCCTAGAGGACTTTGGAATGGACACTGCTGGAGAGTGTGAAATGAGCCAAATATTGCTGCAGGAGAGCTGTGCTGCCTCTAACAGAGAGTGCTTGAGCACTGAGGAAGACAACCTGATCCAGCTTTGAAATTGGCCCTGCTTTGAGCAGGCTGGACTGGGGACCTCCATTCTATGATTCTCTAGGCCTGTAATGCTGCAGCCAATTCACGATTGTGCTCAGGAGTTGCCAACAAACAGAAGAAAGATGTGAAGTAGGAAGTAACAGGGAATTTTCCACGGGGGTCTTTCTGCAGCTTACAGCACTGATAGTGTATGAAATATGCTGAGTACTGTACTGATTTGTTTGAAGATGCCATTGCAATTTAAGGCTGTTGCTGTCAGGTTTTCTGACAAATACATCTGTGTCCTTCCAGTTCTCTGCAGTTGTGACCTGCTGCATCTGGGAAGCTCAACTACTAAGAGCTCTGGAGCACCTCTGCCTTTGCTGCTGCCTGTCCCTTGTGAAATGCTGTGGGACACGCTAAGATAGCCTTGAACCAGAATTCGAAGTCTGTCTTGTAACCTGTTTTTTGTCTTGCTCATACACTGTTTCTTCAGAACATGAGGATTAGTAAGTGGCTTTTGTTTGCTTGTTTTTTTTTAAACAGCTCATTTGTGACGGGGACAGCCTGCTGTGGACACACCTCACCTCTGAGAATCTGGGACCTTGAGAGGTGAGTGAGCTTCCAGGTTAGAGGAAGGGACTTGATGAGAAAAGTGAATAATGATGAGAAATGCAATATTGGAAATGCTGCAAAATCATTCCTTTAGTTCCTGTAGGCAAGGGGTGTTTAAACATGAGATTTGTGACAGAGGAGGGGACAGAACAAACTGGTATGGAAAGGTGTATGTGCGGTGTGGTTCTGGTTCAGTAAGGAGCAACTTGACTTTTCTTCCCAGCTTTTCCAGTTGATGGCACAGCCATTCTGGTTTCTTCCCATTACCTGTGTACAGTCAGAATATACCCATTACACCTTCCTTTCCATCTGTCTCTGATGCCTCAGCCTGAGCCAGAGGGGTGAGGGAGGTGATATCTATTCTCCCATCACCCACTTCTCTGTGGTGCTCAGAAGTCAGAGGCAAACACAGGCTTTACAGTCATCTTGTCTTGGCTGGCAATTCCAGTAGCTCAGAGAGGTGAGGTGTGGGCAGGTTATCTGTGGAAGTGACTTAGGCATGTTGTCTTCTCTGTGTTGTAATAAGCGCTGAGGAGGTTAATTGCTGTGGCCTCAGATCTGGGGCCTTAGAGTAGTTCCTTTTTGGAGAAGGTGCTGACCTTAGCAACTGGGGAAATGTTGATCTCAAATCTTGACATGAGACTCAACTGCTGACAAATTTGAAACTCTCAGCCTGGGGGTCTTTGTGTGGTGATGGACAGGTAGCAAATATTTGGCAGGATTATTGGAACGGCAGCTCAGCTTTCTAGGACTGGTATGCTCTGGGTAGGAGTGGCACAGCACAGATTATCCAACGGTGTGCCGTCAGGATTGAGGTGAGCAATGGCAGAAAGAGCTTGAGGGGCATGAGCAGAGCTGTGTTTGGGGAAAGGAGGTAGAGGACAATTGGTGCAGGTCTGAGACCAAATGCCTCCTAATCTATAGTTTAACTAGATTAGATTATCTAAGTCAAATGTATCAAATACAAATTTAAACCAGTTGGTTTTTCTCTGAAGTAACAAAATTACTTTGCAAATGATGCATCCTACAAAGGATAAGATAGAACACGAAAAAGAGCACCAGTGCATTTAGCTAATGCTGCATGTTTCTTAGTGACCCAGTCCAACAGTGCCTTTGGAGTACCCCAGAAGGATGGAGGCTGTGCTGTGATACCCCTGCCCATCAAGTCTTCTGGCTGTTCTTGAATAGAGGCATCTGCCAGCAGTGAGGAGATGGGCAACCCTCTCCCCCCTGCTCCAGCCTTTCTGACAGCCATTTCCAAGGAAGCCTGAAGAGATAATAAAGCTGTGTAGAAAATAGGATTAAGGTAATGAACAAGCACAACGGAGTTTGATCTTTCAATAATGTAAAAGCCTGAGTGACAGGCAAATAAAAAAGCCGAGGCAACCTAGGCCACTGGGCCTCTGTTGCAATCGTTAGAGTGTCAAACTTATTTTTCCCTCTTCACCTGTCACAGCTGGAATGCACCATGCCACTTGGTCTTTTCCTCTCCAGGGACCTCTGTGAGCTGGTAGACTCATCAGTGTGTGCGGGGCAGGAGACTGAATAGGGAGCATGGCTGGGAAACTATCACGAGAAGCGTGATGAGATCATTCATAGCAAGGGAGTACAGAGCTATCCTTCCACGTCTTGCCTCTCCATAAACTGTTCTTCCCAGCAGAGCTTTTGATCCATCTTCAAAGGCTCCAGTAGCTGCCAGAAGCAATCTTGTAGGAAATGCTATCTATTCCTTTGAGACTTTTGCATGTTGTCTCCCTGGTCAGACTCCAGAAGCAAGAGCATGGCATGAAAACTTGAAATGTTAGAGCCACCTGGGACTTAAAAACTCCTCCTGTGCCCAATGTGTCCTAATAACATCTGGCAGACCGAGCCAAGCCCTCTGAGTTTGCTGCTTACCCCTTCCTTGTGGTCACAGAGGCCCAGAGGTTGACCCACAGAGGCTGAACATGGCAAGGACATGATATCTAAGTGCAGAATGTGGGTAACTTCTGTCAAAAAAAATATGCAAGGTAGAATGATGCTTAAGATGTGTTGTTTAAAACCGCAGGATCCTTAGCACCACTGAGATGTTTAGTACTGCCCACAATCTGTTAGTTCAGTTAGCTGGGTTTTCTCTGCATCAGGGGGTGTGTAAGTAAGAGTGCAGCAGTTTCTGTGCCATTCTCTTCTCTTGAGATAGGTGGTCTTTTTTCCCCAACAGCTGAGAGCGGGAACATGCTACAAAAGGATTTAAAGCTTAAATAACCTTTTGTGTGCTGATCATCTTAGTTCCATGCCAGATAAATCCTTGGCTGGTGTTTGTAGCTGTTGGTCATGGTATGTTTCGTTTTTATGACCTTCGCTGTTCCCTGACCCAGGGGCAGCCATTCTCATCCCTCCAATAGGAAGGGGATAATATCTTCACCTGTAAATATGTCCTGTGCTTTGAAAAGGGCTTGGTTGGGTTTGGCATCGAGGAAATTTTTAGTGGGGAAAGGAAATGCCTCTTGCTGCATCCCACCCCCACAACTGTCTTTCATTTCTGACTCTGCTGAGATGATGGTATTGGATCAAAGCCACAACAGGCAGCAACAAGCAGTTGTCAAGGGGAGTCTAAAGCAGGGGAATGACTACATAATACCAAGACACTGTCTCTGATGGCTGGAATTCCAGATGCTGCTACACCTGGCCCTTTCTCCTGTAATGAAGGAGGATTTAGGTTTTTTTCTTATGCTTTTGAAGCTGGCTAGCTGCACCTCTGGAGGACATCTCTCATTCCACAAATGCTACATTGTGCCATCTGGTTGCTTCTAGATGTGGGGAAGTTGCTGTCCACTTATTCCCACTCAGGATCAAGGTGTGTGTGTGTGTGGAAGGCAGCTGTGATACAAGTAACTTCGTTGATTAGAGGCCTGCATGGAGGAGAACGATGAGCAACGTGGGCCACTAGATACTAACCTGTGTCTTTGCATGAAGTATCAGGCCTTGCTGACTCCTTGGCCTTTTGCAAGTCCCCTTGCCTCTCTGTCAGTGAGGGATACGACAGCAGCTGCCCCTCTTACAGGTCAGGTACCTTTCTTTGCTCCCTTTTACCTTTCTCTATTCTGACTTTCCTGTCTCATTTGCCAGTGCGAGTGTGTGGCTCAGCAGAACTGCCACTTAATGGCATGCAAGAGAAAAGGAAACTTTATTCAGATCCTCCTCTTCCTTCTTTCTCTTCCTATCGCCTTTGGGAGTTTAAACTCCTTGGAAGAGAAGAGTGATGCACCACTGGGGACAGCTCCAAGGTCAGCATTTGTTGTTTGCCTGTGGAGAACTGTTGCTTCCCATCTTACTGGGGTGGTCTGCATGTCACTAAGTGACAAATGCCCCTGCCTCAAAGATCCTTCTCCATAAGGTAGGATACTCCAGAGGTCACTTTGCAGCATCTCTTGGAGCTATTCCGCCAAGCTCGATATTTGAAGTAGACCAGTGATCCGTCTGACATGGTAGTCCTCATGCTACAAACACTTTGAATGTGCAAATCCTACAATATTCTTTCCTGCAACATGACATGACAGATGCAGGCCATGAGAACTGTTGTGAAAACTGAACCAAAGTTAGCTGTGCCCTGCAAGCCACCCAGATCCTCTACCTTTTAAATAGTCAGTCTTTGTCCAACTCCTCCACCCTTTTGAAAGCATTTTTGGCAGAGTGGTTTTTTTCTTTTTTTTTTTTTTTTTTTTTTAAAGAACCCTCTAATTTCTTGTTCGGTTTTTCTCCCTCTCCTGAGCTCTTTGAAAGTGGCTTTATGCCGTCACTGACACCAAACTGACACTTTGCGTTTCCCCACTTCTTATCCCTTTATGGCAACAGATGTTGAAATTTTGTATCCCTTTTATCTGTCCCTCTTTGCCCTCTTCCTGTAATTAGGTTTCCCTTGTTAGCAGTACAAAGTGGCCCGGTTTGCTGCCTGGCCTTTTGAGCCATTGTGTCTGAGCACATTTTTTTCCTCCTCTTTCGGAAGAGTTCCTTCCCCCTTAAGTAATAGGCAGGGTGTGGGCCAAAGCTGTGTCTTTTTCTAGTTTCTTTGTTCTCCATTTATCTCTGCCACCTTTTTCAAAGAGATGGTGGAAAAAAAAAGAGAGTGCATGGAAGGGGAAGATACAGAGTTGCATTTCTTGACTGTCAGACCCCTTGCTTTTCAGGTGTTCAAAGCAGGTGCTTTGATGTCTGCAAGTTTTGGGGAGGTGGAACGTAGAGGATTCATGAGAGTGGCTTGGGAATGGATAAGAAGGGAAATTCAGGTGTATGGCTGGTGCCCTCAGCAGAGGGTTGAGGAAGACTCTCAGGGTAGCCAGGCAGCTGCTGAGCATGTTAGTAATCTGTTTTGTCTGTAGTGCTGTTGCATTGTGCTCCTTCTTTCCAAGAGCCAGCATGAGTGTTCCCATCATGAACAGCTGGCTGAAGTTTGCTAACATGCTGCTGCTTGATCTCTAGTATGTGCTTCCATGGGCCCCTTGCTGGGTCACATCTGTCAATGCCATGGGGGAGGGACACAAGAATTGGTTACTGTCTTTCAAATTCCAGTGTATGTTGATCTGCATCCATTTTGGGGGCTCTTCAGAGCCTATTGAGTTAACGTGAGCAATTTTCAACAAGGAGGGAGAGCTTGAAAACTTGGGCTCCCTGTACTGTTCTTAAACAGCAAGTGTAATTTGACAGTGGCAGTATATAGCACTGAACACCCTGATCAGCTGATCGCTACTGATACTTTCATGTTAAAATCCAGTCCTTGACTTCACATCCTGTCATGCTGAGATTGTTTGATTATGTGGAAGTAGATGAGTGAAATGAGAATCTGCAGGTATAGTTCCTGGTTATAAACCTTGCTAAATGTTTTTAATAAAAGCTTTTAATGTAGAAACTTGGCCAAAGATACACAAGCAGACTTCTTAGCATTATGCTCTAAAATAAATTCTGTAAAAGAGCATTTTCTCCACAGCCTTGAACTCCAAGGTTTATACAGATTTGAGACCCTCTACAGAACAAAAGGAACCGTTGGGTGTGAAGGTAGCAAATGGGTTCAGAACTGGAGTTGCTAAATTGAAAGGAAAGGTAACTGACTCCAAGAAGTGTGGGGAGTCTGTTTCACCCAGGCATTTAAAATGGATTTGTCCAGTCACAGAGAAGTGGTCCCATATGTGTGATAACAGGAGAGACAAGCAGTAGCAAATATTATCCAGAGCAGAATATTAATAATAGCATACTGTAGATCTCTCCTGCCCTGCTTTTCTATAGATTCATATGCCAGGCATCTTTTTTTGCCAAGGAAACTCCTTCGGGTTTTGTGGGAAAGAGGCTCCCTACTTCTTTCAGGCTTGGGTTTCTTTCTCAGCGTCTCTGTCTTGGCTGAACACAGTTTTAAATCCTAACAACCAATCCAAATCTTGTCCAACAGTGAGCTAAATGGCTTTCTGGAATGTGCTTACATCAAGTAAGTGGGTGCAAATGTGTGCCTTCTACTGCTTCGCTGCAGTAGCATGATCCACAGGTAGTTGCCCTTCCTCAAGTGGCAGCTCATTCTCTTTTCCTTGAGGCTCTCTTCCATCTTTCTTTTGGTGTTTCCCCAGCCTATCCACAGATTTCTTTGGTTACTCTTTTTAAAGTGTCCTATAAATGGTATTTCCACTTATATGTCTTTCTTCCTGAAATTCAAAGGAAAAAGGATTGGTGAAGTGACAGACTGGGGTTTGTCATAAGGGAATTTTTGTCTTCAGGCAAACCCTTTCTTGGCCTGGTCATATTAAATCAGAAACAACAACTGTCTTTGGATTTCTAATTTGGTCCTTGGGAACCATTCTCTCTGCAGTGAGGTAGGTAGAATGGAGAGTCTGGATGTAGATCTGTGGAAAGGGAAAAGCAGGTCCTTCTTCAAGCTGACAATTCCATTCATGACTTGAGCAGCAAGACTAATGCAAACAAGTCTCCTTATCATTTGATAATGCAGAAGGAAATTTCTACCCCAGTTCTGCAGCTTTGAAATGTAGTTTTTGATTCACTTGCTCTCTGAGACCTTGGATGTCATTGGAGGCAGGACACCAGGCCTATGGCCTGAGCCAGTTCTGGAGAAAGCTTGCTGCTGCAGGGAGCCTCTTCAGTGGTGATCTCTTGGATGACTCTCCCTTTTAGAAGATGCTGTGTTCAGAGCTCAGTCTTGTCTGTGCAGTATATTCCCATGGTATGCATATGTTCTCAAAACCTCTTGGGACCTTGTGATTCTTCACTGATTTCTGTTTGGGGTTTGTTTTTTGACACTGTGTTTCTGAACTCTTTCACATAAGCTGGGTGTCTTCTGCCTTCCTTTTGTTAAGAGGGCTCTGGTGCTTCCTAACATAAATGTAAGACCATTATAAGGAGGAAGAACATACAGGTGTTTACCTTACCTCCCCATGGCAGTCTTGGCCCTGTTTCACTACAGAGAAGCACAAGGCCAGCTCCTGCCCTTTGGATGTGTGCATGTCCAGGGCATGCTGTGGCCTTTGCACTCTTGTTGAGGCGTATTTATGACAACTTTACAAGACCCTGAACAATCAGAGAGTGTGGGTGGGGGCTGGACAGTCCAAGTGCATCAATCAGTTTCATCCCTCTGAGCCAAAGCAAAAGTAATCTTTATTTTTCCCTGGGTTGAGAGAGAATCAACAGAGGCAAGAGAGAAGAATGAGAAAGAATGAATGAGGAACCCCCTCTGCTACTGGCCAGTGGTAGCTCATTTAAACAGATGGCTTTGTTTTGATTTGGACTCTCCATTTTTTTTTTTTTGTCTCCCCACTAAAGGAGACCTGCAGAGTTCTGTCCAGAAAGGGAGCAATACAGCCGCCTGTTCCCACACAAGTGGGGCGAAAGGCGAGAGGCTTTGAGAATTCCCTGCTTCTTTTCCTTGCCTCCCTCTTTTTCTCTTCCTCCAAGAAATCACAGTTTGAGAGAATTCCCCCCTACTCCTCCTGTTGGAAAGAAAGACAGAGAAGACATTCTTGACATTCTTTGCAGAGAAAAGGGGTTAAATGTCTGAATTTGGGGGTCACCATGTTATACAAATTGCAATCTAATCGTTTTTACAAGAACACACGTGTGCTAAGAAAAGGAGCCATGGACAAGAAAGAAAAGGGGATAGACAACCTTTTTTGTCCTATCTTCTTTTTTTTTCTGCCCAAGGTTTTGGACTATTGTCATGTCCTGTCTCTCTCCCCTCCTCACCCCCGAGAGGGAGAACATTGGTTTTATAGTTAAATTGGTTCGTAAAGCAGAAGGGCTTGGTGCCATTTCTGTTTGTTTTCCCAAATAAAAGCCCCAGCAGGGTCTCTTTTGCACCGTTGTGGCTTTATTTGAAGAAACTGGCTTTTTCCCATAGCCCAGCGTGTCAGTTTATCCTCTGAACTTAACCTTACGGGAACCCGAACAACAAAAACTCACAGGGTCCCAGAGTTGGAAAGGTAAAGAAATTGTATCTTTTTATTGGACCATTTAAAACGTGTGTGGGCCAATTCAGAGAAAGCAGAAGAAAAGAAGGCAAAACTCCCTCTTCTGTCTCTCCCCCAACACAGCCTCAGACCATCGTTGGTGTCATTACCCCCTACTGCCTGAAGTCCCTCCAGTTGCACTGAAGAATTAAAGAGAGGCATTTCTCCTGAAAATCACTTTTAACAGCATCTCTAAGCCATTTTTGAGGTGCTCCCTTGAAATTCCCCAAGCCAATCCCACACCTCCCTGCAGGAATTAGTAGCCTGGTCTAACTGCAGGGGTAGGATAACACAATGAAAAACAACTTTGCCGAGGATCTATGTTTCTTCCTCTGTACATTACAGATGTTTGATCGTGCCTTTCCCTTCTTAGCATAAGTTGCTGTGTCCCTTCACTACCTCAGCTGCTGTTGCAAAGCACCTGGAAGAGACGACAGCTCAGCTCTTCCCTTTGGTTTTGTTGCACTCTCCAAATTGGTTGACAGAAATTCTGCAAATGGTGTTCCCCAGATAATTATTTTTAAATGGATTTGACTTGTTTTCTCTGTTGGATACTCAGATCAAATATCCTAGTGTTTTGAACTTTTTACACTTTTTTTTAAAAGTATATCCTTCCCATCTGTCCTTTTGCAAGTAGTTATTGGGGCTAAAATATTGGTTTAGAGCTCTGTTTGGTTTCTGAATGGTCATCTGCTTATGTGCAATGGCTTACCCTCTTTGATGGATGATCACGGTTCACAGACGAGGTTTCCAGAGCAAATGACTATGTCCTCAATTTTGCACATCTGCTTTTAGCAGATGTTCTGAATTCAGCAGTTTCCTATAATTTGCATATTTGTATAATATCAATTATAGTGAATCGGGGTCACCAGAAAGAGAGGGTAGGGAGAAAAGTGTTTATTGTTTCATCCCAGCTTTTGGAGTGTAGTTCTTGTGTATTGGGGACATCTGGGCAAGACTTGCAGCAAATGGGCAGGGTACAGGGAGGCAGGTGCAGACTTCTTTTGAACTCCCAAGCATGAGGAAAATCCTGAGCTTTTAGGGTCACACAAATGATTGCGGTGGCTTGGGAGGCTGTATATGACTTTTAGCTTTGTGATAGCAACATTCCAGGATTATCTGGAAACTAACCATCTGGGCTCTGCCATGACTGATCCTATTTTGTCTTCATATTAGTTGACTGAGAAGGAATAGAACTTTAAGCTGTTTTTAAAAAGAAGAAGAAGAACTTAAAGAAACCAGCCTGCTTCTTCCCTTCCTTAGTTTGCTTCCCTTCCACTTTGCTTCCAGGCTAGAAGGCTCCTGTTTTCTGGAGGTATCAGGATAACGATGTTCATGGCCAGGTTTCCAGCATGGAAAGAGAAGAATGAAATGTGGAAATCCTGAAGAAAATAGCTTTTTTTTAAAGCTTGCCTGGGAAAGGCCTGAGAGTGAAACAGCCTCTACTTGCTACTGCTGGAGGACCATGGCATGGTGGGGAGCTGTTGTGAACCTTCCACGCTTGGTCTTCACAGATGCTTCCTGACTAACCTTCATGGCCCCTAACAAGGAGGGGGCCTCTGAAGGGCTGGGGATCAGCCACCTGGTTTTGGAAGGTGTTTGGGAGAAAAAGGGACCACAAAGGAAAGGAGAAGGCTGTTTGTTCCCTGCTGTGTTTGACCGGTGCTGTTGATATCTGCAAGCTGATAAATAAGGTTCAAGATAGTGGTGGCATGTCTTTCTGTCCCTCATGAAGTAGGTATTTTCTGTCCATGTAAACTGTTAGAAACCACTGGTGATGTGCTGATGCAGCTGCTGCTTTTCTGTTGCCCATTCATGGGTTATCTTGGTCCTTTATGGGTTATTAAGGATTATCTGTGGATTTTGCTCCCTAGGAAGTGAAAACTGTTGGGGTCTGGGGTTTGAGGGCAGGGAGTATTTGGGATAACAAAGACTGGACAATTTGTGGGGACTAACTTGTGATCCCAAGGCTGGAAGAGTCATGGTGACAGAGTTGCCTGCTCAGCATGGCTGTGTGTGCTGCTGGCACATAGAGCTAGTCTGGCATGGTGGTAGCTGGTCCAGAGACACCTTAATCTGCTGAAAAAAGGGGGAAATACTAATCATGTTCTGCTTCTTTATCACCTTAAGTGTGCCCATGCTAGAACACTTGGGTGTTTTGGTTTGTGTGCCCAGTGTACAGCACAGCACGATTTTCCCCTGGTGTCAGATGGTAAGTGCTTCACTGTAGCAAATAATACCTTGTTTCTGTGAACTGCTGAGGGCTGCTGCTGTGTCCAAGGGCTGCACCTCCCAACTGAGAGCCGCTTTGGCTGATCTGTTCTTGGGGCAGGAGAAGTGAATAAATCAACAAACCAGCAATTCAATACTTTGCTGCAGTAACATGCGAGTATCTGTGCTCCTTCCCTGCCTGTGTAGAAGGACTAATCCATTTTTTCCCTCCCTTTTCCCCCTCCCTTTTCTTTCATTTTTGTTGCCTAGGATGGAAAGGGAAGTGGAGCGGACGGAGGAAAACTGGTCTGACTCTGCTGGGATGCTTAGGGTACCACTGCAGTGAGGTGTGGAGGCACAGAGAAACACTTAGAGCAAGGCATCTGGGTGGTGTTTAGTGCTGCACAGGAAGGTCTGAAGGCAGGAATCCAGACTCTCTGGTTTCTTCTGTCGCTATGATACTGAAATTTTTCACTTGGAAACATCACCAGGCCTCCTTTAAAAATTCCTACCATCTTGCAGCGCTGCAGGCTGAAGTCTTGTCTGGGTGATGGAAGACTTGCTTTAGCGTGGCCAGGTTTGCTGTGGGTGTGATGAGTGCTTGTTTAAAGGCGGGAGGTTGTGAGGAGATCTGCTGTGCCCCATTTCAAGAGAGGAGGAAGAGGGCTGGTCCCAGTGAGTAAAATATCCCTGGACATGCTTTTGTATCCTGCTACTTTTCCTTAGCACAGTGCTCTCTCCCTGAGCTCACTTAGTCCTTTACATATTAAAGATGTATTGGAAGGGAAAATGGTGGAAAGGAACTAACAAAGGCAGATATCAGCTAGCGGGATATTCACCAGATGTGCTGCTGGGCTGTGTAGTCCATGTGCAGCTACCTGTCCTGATTTTCTTTCCTGAAGTGCTGAATGCTCAGAACACCAGTCCAGGGGCTACCCTGCAAACCTCCAAAAAAAGCAGCAGAATGCCAAAGTGGGGAGAGAGGAGTCCAAGCTGCTGGTTCTGCCTAGGGTTTGCTGGGGTAGCTCATCTCCTGTGAGTAACTCTGCTCCTGCATGACCAACTGGCAGAGTTGAGCAGTCTGCCCCCTTATGCAACTCACAGGTAGTCCAAGGATTCTTGTCTGGGAGAACAGCTGACTCCTCCTCATACCTCTGTTGCATTGTCTTGCAACTCTGGGCCACACATGTAACTCATAGGATGAAGAAGGTTTTGCAGAAGACTTGAGAAGGGCTCTGTGCATGTCCATCTGTCTTGCAGGCTTTGCAGAACAGCAGATGGAGGGGATCTATGTGCTTGGAGGGGCAGGGGAGTGCCAGAGCTCAGAGATAGCCATCCATGTCTCACTCCATGGTGGATCTGAGGACCTGTCTGTGCCAACCAAGCCCCACAGCTGGTGCTCACGGTGCTGATATCGCGAGTGCTTCAACCTCTCAACCCACAGACAGGTGCAGGGTTGCTGCTGGGTTGGTTTGCAAGGAACCTTCCAAGGGTTAATGTATTGTGAGAAGGTTGCAAAGGGCTGAAGCCTGGAATCCCCTCGATCCCTTGCCTGGAGAAACACAAAGTCCAATAAGCCAGCACCCCTGGATTCGTGTTGGGGGGGATTAATTCATGCACTTGATGTTAAAGCTGTCCGAGAGGTTTGCATGGGGGGGCCATTGCTAGGGCTGGTTGGCCTCTCTAAATGGTTGCTAGGGCCCTGGCATCAAGGGCCAATGTAGCTGCCCACAGCCACGGTCACGGAGGGAATTACACAGCCACAAAGAAATTGTTATTCTACATAATCTGCTCTTTGGAGAGTGACTGTGGGGAAACAGGCTGGCCCCAGCATGCCGCCAGCTCTGTGATCATAGAAGCGTGCTGGCTGCAAAGATCGGCCAGGGCTCGCCTTCTGATCTGGGGACACCAGGGCTCGAGGCACTAATCTGCTTTATCAGCGATTTCTCTCTCCTGACACAAAGGTGTTTACTTGTTTTAACATCTCCCAGGACTCTATTTCTCCTTTTGTGTGGTCTTTATCCCCCGACGAGGGCTTTAGCCCAGATTACAGACAGAATTAAGGCATTTGGCGATGTGCCTCAGAACTGTGTGATGCTGGATCAAGGAGCAGAAAGTAACAAAATAATGGAGGGAGATGCTGGGAGTGACCCCACTGCGGGATCCGTGCTGTTGGCTTTCAGGATTGCTTCATTGTCCTGAGAACCAAGAGCCTGTTGGAGAGGGGTGGCCATAGAGCAGAGTTTGAAAAGCAGGTGCTTCAACGTTTATTGTGTCCAGCATTTTTGATGTAGAGGGTGTGAGGAGCAGGAGGAAGAAAAGGAGGGTTTGCAATAGGTGGCCATTTCAAGCAGCTGGGTAGATTGTCCCCTCCATTCCCAAGAGTCTGTCATGGTTGGGTGTCTCTGGCTGCGACAGTAGCAGGTGCAGTGATATGGGCTGTGAATATGTGCCTGATGAATGGGCTGTGACATGTGCCTGATGCAATATCATATGGCCCAGGGAAGGGGCTCAGGATTTTTCTTGCAGTCTGGCAGGGTGGGCCCTATCAGGCACCATTCACCTGGTGAGCTGCTGGTTCTGCACATGAACAAGCAGCAGAGTGATACCTCCACAAAGCACCGAGCACAGAGCTTCATGGAGATCTTGCATTTGCTCTTTCACTGCAAGCAAGGAATTGAAAAGGAGAAAAGGGTCAAAACCCCCCAAACACCTAGCCTTTTAAGAAGGTCATCTCCAGAGCCAACTTGGGGTGGTTGCTCTTCACCTGTTGCATTCAGCCCCAGATATCATGTTTTCAGAATGCAGTGTAACTAGAGGGGGTTGAGGAGAGCAGCCATGGCAGACTGGGTCAGGAGAGTCTGATTTGCCTGTGGATCTGAGCTGTGTGTCAAAGACACAGGGAAATACCCCAGTGGGCAGTATTTTGAAGGATAGAGTATGGAATGGGATTGACCAGGAAAGAAGCTCTTGCAGATTATCTGTAGTTTGACTAAGTTGAGAACTGCCTTCTATAGAAATGGAGCTCTGTAATTCAGAATACTGGTCACTTCTCCCAAGGAAAATGATCCCATTCTGCTGAGGGTCAGCTGTGCCTGTTCCTTGCCTGTTTCTCTTAGAGCTGTGACTCCAACTGGTCACCCTTCATGGCAGTTAGTGGCCCAACCACTAGCAGAAGCTGGTGGTAGGAGAGAAAAACTGTGCAGGCTTTTGTATTCTGTTGAAATACAGAAATGAGATCTTGAAGACTTCTGTGATACCATCTCTGCTCTGGCCAGCTGAATTGGAAGGGCTCTTTGCTCTGGATGACTCTTTCCCTGTTGTGTTTCATTGCAGTGGTCAGCTGTTGACCTGTTTAGGGACTGACTTCCACCGTGGAGCTGGAGTCCTTGATGTCTTCTATGAAACACCCTCCCTTCTCCTTTCTTGTGGGTATGACACCTACATCCGCTACTGGGACATACGGACCAGCACCAGGTGAGCCAACCCTGCTGCCATCTGAGGTCCTCGTGAGGCTCCTGGACTTTATTTTTGTGGTGTCTGGGAACTCAACTGTTGCCAAATTAGTTTTTTCAGGCAAATTGGTTGGAGGAGTAGAGGCTCAGTCCCACTCTCATTTGTGTTGCCTTTGCAGGAAGTGTGTCCAGGAGTGGGAAGAGCCCCATGACAGTGCCCTGTACTGCATAAGGAGTGATAAGAACCATATGATTGCCAGCGGCTCTTCTTACTACGGTGTGGTGCGCCTCTGGGACAAGCGACAGACTCAGTGCCTGCAGGTGAGTGCTGGCTGGAGGCTGGGCAGCAGCAGAGCTGTTCTCTGGCAGCCCAATGCCCATGTCTCTGCAAAAAGAGATAGGGGCTGGTGGGTTGTCCTTGAGATGAGCCAACTGTGGAGAACCTAACCTATATATGCAGGGAAAACCTGCTTCCCTCAGGCATCTGAGCCTTGGGTCTGTAAGACCATCTGGGGACTTTAGGCTGACCTTTTCTCTGAAAGGTTATTCTCCTGTTTTGTTGCAGAGCTTTCACCTATCTTCACCCACCAGCAGCCCAGTATACTGCCTCCGTTTCAGTACCACCCACCTGTACGCTGCCCTGGCATCAGCACTGCACGTCCTGGACTTCACGGCCCCCTGAAGGGCACCACAGCTGCTTTTGGTCACCCCAACTCAGCAGAGCTGACACTCGGCTCAGGGAATTGCAGGGCAGGAGAGGTGAGAATGGCCCAGAAGGCTTCTGAAGGGATTTTTTGCCTACCAGAAAGCTACAATGAAGACTGCACAAAAGGGCCAAACTTTCTCAACCTCACCTGCCTGTTAGTGGAAATAAAAGGCCAACTGTCCTCTACCCTTTTTATTTTGTGCAAGTTAGGGTTTGTTTTATTAACTATGTTCCTTTTTTCTTTTTTTTATGCCTCCTACTTTTCCTGTGGATACAGTCTTTGGGGGGCAAGTTGAGCCAGGATGCCCTATCAGTTGTATGTGCTGGTCACGCTGAGATCAGCCAAGCTCTGAGCCATTTGAAGCAAGTCTAGGCTGTGTGTGGGGTGGGCCGATTTGGTGGAAGGGAAAGGTGCCTGGACTGGGGTGCACCTTTCTCCTGCACTTTCTCTCCTGACAGCTGCTTGTGTTGTCCTTCACAGCCAAGAGTAAAAATTGAGCTAAAAGGCAGAGCCAGCCCTGCTTTCAGTGTGTGCCTCCCCAGGCTGGCCATCAGGTCAGGCTGTGCACTTGGCAGGGCTGAAATGGTCATGTTTTGCTAAATAAAACTGAAGGGAAACAAAAGAGATGTATGTTTTGTTTAAAGTTCCAACGGGCTATGATGTTACCTGCTGATTGCAGGGGCCTGGCTGGTTAGGGGAGGTTGGGTTAAGGTAGGTTAGGAGCTGTTTACATGTCTGATAAAGCTCTCTCCCTGGCTAGACCCTGTAACACTGCTGCATTGAAGGCAGTTCCTGGGATCTTGGATCTCCTGTCACTTTTCAAAAAAGAATTCAAAAAGTAGGATCTGTGACTTATTTGCTGCCTGCATAATGAAGCAGCAAAACAGACTAGTGCAAACACCTGGATGTGATTTACTGGGATCCTGTAAACACATTCAAGTGGGCTCTGTTCCTTTTTGTGTCATCCTTTGGAACCCAACCAGGGTTTCTGAACAACTGTAGCTTTCAGTGTGCTCTGTGCTGTCTGGATGGGTGTGGATGAATGTGCTGTGGGTGAATGCAGTGATGTCTGAGATCTGGCCCTCCCTGGGGAAGGAGGTGCATGAACCCTACTTGGCTCTGAGTTTGGGTGTCCTGGCTAGGTAAAGGAGAGGTTTGTATCACAAACTGGGAGCACTTCTATGGAGGCACTCAGCATGGTGCTTTGTTAGAACTCAGTAGGTTGATTTCCACTGTCAAGAGGCTGATCTTCCCTTGTGATGCACAAGTATTGGAGGAGGATGTTTGCTGGAGCCCTGTGCTTTAAGGAGTTTTTGTGGTTTGAAAGCAGCCCCATTCAGGGGAGCTATGCTAGGAACCCTGAGCAGCATACTTGAAGGTAGGGTTTGTTTGGGTAGGAACTGTTAAAGTATGGACTGGGATGGAGCAACATTCAGAAATCTAAGCACAGGGGTGCCTATTGGAGGGGAGCTGGAAAAGAGCAGCATTACTGGGCTTGTTCCTGTGCAGTGAGGTTTGCAATGGGCCGTGTTTGTGCCTTCACAGAAGAGTGGGCTACTGCTGTTCCTGAGCTGGCTAGTGGCCTGGCCACTACTTCCCCCTCTGCCATGCAAATGAAGGCAGCTGCCTTTCGGTTCCTGCACAGCCATGTCACATTGTGCATGGTGAGGCAGCATCTGTTTCACAGGCTGTGCCCACTCAGGTCTAAGCACTGGTGCTGTTTGCAGAGATAGCAGGGTCACCAGAGCATCCTTCTCACTGCACAGAGGACCTGCACAACCACACGTGAGGGAGCTGCTTCCTGCACATCCCAGGCAGGTAAAGGGTGCGAGGAGGGTGTTCTTGTTTTCCAAATATCATTGCCTTTGGTGATAGTGGCAGACAGAGGGAATTCCCAAGGGGAACTAGCCAGGTATCATGTTGCTCATGGAGGATGGGGACAGGGCTGCTAGCTGTGGATGTGGTGTTCTTTCTTTGTGTGCTGCAGCTTTCCACAACTCATAGAAGGATCATCCCCATCCTTAGACGTGTTCAAAGCCAAGTTGGATGGGGCTGTGAGTAATGTGGTCTAGTGGAGGATGTCCCTACCCATGGCAAGGGGGTTGGAATGGAATGACCTTTAAGGTCTCTTCCAACCCAAACCATTCTATTGTTCTATGAAGCAGACCAGGCAGCTGACAGATCAACTGCCCTGCCATCTCCCTGGGCCTACAAAGATTCCACCAAATGGCTCAATTAACAAGAGAGTTAATTTTTATTAGATAAGGCAAAATAAATACCATGAAGCTATGCCAGAGAGCTGCTTCTCACCTCAGCCTCTGAGCAGCCACTGCCTACTGGGTCTTACAGTCTCCATCCCCACTGTTAGCTGCCTTTATCTTCTTCAGCTCCTTCTGCAGCTGCTCTTCTGCAGCCAGGATCTCCTTCGGCTTCTGGTACTGTAGGACAGGGAGACATTCCCTAAGCACTCCTGGTCAGTCTCTGCTCCAAGCAGACCAACTGGGGCTGGGTGCTACCAGCCCAGCAGGGCCCTCCTGCCAAGGGAGGCCTTGCCGATATCAGCTGCCTCTGAAGAGAGGTGGTGCCATCAAGCTAAGGACATTTGCCAAGATACAGAGCATCTTTTACAGTGCAAGTAAAACTTCCCAACTGGCCCCCACCAACCCCTCTGATATCCTGGCAAGCAAATCCTTGCTATGCTCACTAACTGCATGTTTACAAGTTTTTTTTATATATATATTTATATATAAAATTCCTTTTTTTTTTTTAAATGCAGACAGAAGTAAAAGCTACAGTTCCTGTGTCCACCCCTCAGAGGTCCCTCACCCAGCTGCAGTTTCATGGTGTATGCAGGTGCTTTTTGGCAAGCGTTTGGCCTGTAGCAAGCAGGCTCAGGAGCACTCAAGGTGCTCCCCTTGGCCCATCTCCTCTGCACATGCACCCCAGCTCTGCTGAGGGATTTCCTGTGGAGGGCATGCCCTCTGGGTAGCTCACTTCTGCTGAAGAAGACAAGCACCTGCTGCGCAAAAGTGTCTGTCTCTCCTTGCAACAAGAAGTGTCTCTCGCTTCTACCACATGCATGGGAGTGCTCCCTCTCTGACACAAAGCAGCACGTGATTTTTTTTTTTATTTTACTTTTTAAGGCTGAGAGACCTCTAAGTGCATCAGATCCTTGGATTTGTGTTTAGAACCAAGAGAAACTTAGTGTCACTGAGAGTAGGGGCTTGCTCAGGCCTGACAGAGAGGTTATGTGGAAAATAGGGCATGACAGACACTCTTCCACCTGCAAGTCACCTTGAGAAGCAGGCAGGGCCCCTCCCACAGTGTGGGCTCTCCTGGCTAGTGCCAGCATGCCCTGTGTAATCTGAAACTCCCACTGACTGTGTGACAGAGAAGGGGGGCTCATCAGTGACCCTCAGCAGATCTCCCTGCTCTGCCTCATTTCCCCACGTGTAAGAATTTTAACTTCTTTGTGGGCATGAAGAGAAGGGCAAAGTGCTGTTCTGTGTGGCTAAAACCTCACCGTGATGATCAGGGTGTTGTTGGCATGGGCAAAGCTCAGGGCTGCTGCGTCCAAGGGGAGATGGTATCGGTCCAGGTCAGGAATAGAGAACTTTTTATAGTACCTACAAATGAGAGAGGAGACAGAATTAAGGAAGGTGGGGTTTCTATTCCCCTGCTAGCAGTGCTGAGACATGGACTGCTGTTCTACAAGGTGTAGATGAGCTCAATAGATCTCTCAGGGTTGGCAGGAGGCCCCTGTACCATGTTGTTTGCCTGGCGGTGCCCCCAAGCTGGCAGGAGCACTAGAAACAAACCTCCAAACTGGAAATCAGAGCTGGCAAAGTCCTGAAGGGCTTTGGTGTGTGAGAGCAGGCTTGGTCCCTCCAGCTTGCCCTTAAATAATGCCAGACATGGTTAGGCATAGACTACTCAGCCCTACCAAGAGGTATCCCTTGTCTTTGTCCCTGCTCATGGCCTCTCATTCCCTCTAAGTAACAGATCCATTTAGCCTTTGTCAAAACAGCTGTCAAAGCTCTTGTGCCCTATGACTTACTTTTCCAAGTGATGCACTATTTTGTGTTGCAATCCTTCCTAAACCCATCTTTTTGACTTCTTGGTGTGCTTCCTAGATAAACTTCTTGCTTTGATGGCATGGTAGTGCTCAGGCATATGCCCGGGAACAGATCTCCAGGTGTAGCTACCCAGTCACTTGAGCCTCTGCCCTGCAGTATCTCCATGCAGCCCACATGGTGGCTGTGGTGCTCCCCTGCACTTACAGCTCTCCTAGTTGTTCTTTCCTGGTCTCTATCCCAGTCTTCCAATACCCTCTCACATCCAAGCAGAGGACAGGGAGGTTTTTGCCAGCTCCCTGTCCAGCCTGTGTCTCTCCACCAACCAAAACTTGGGCTTTGCTCAGTATGAAGGAAAGGTGGTATGTCTCAGAATCAGAGAGGTTAAAACCTCTCTAGGCAGGTAAGAGATTTCTTAAGACTTTGGGGCCAGAACTCTGTAGACTTATGTCTGTGTTTGCCTGAGACCTTTCTTGTTTGCCATGGCTCACCCTGCATCTACTGCTTCTCTACCACTAGCTGGTGGTCCTGTGCCCACCCAGAGGCATGGTTGGACTCTTGTGGGCAGTCCTCTCCAAGGAATTGGCCTGTGGCTGGTACTGAGGTGCCTGGAGCAGAACGGGAATAGGCCGTGATTGCTGTCATGCCATGAGAGGTGGTCCTCCATTCAGCTGGCTGTGTGTGAGGCTTGGCCTTTAGCTACCTCTGCCCAGATTGCAGTTTATTTTCCAAGTCACGGTGAAAACAGCTACAAAGGGCAAATGGCTCTCCCGGTGCAGCGGGAGGAATGTACGCGGCTTGTTACCGCAGGGCTCAAACCGTTCTGTGTTGTCACTGCTGTCGGTATTTGGAAAAGGTGGCAGACATGGATAATAAGGGAGATGTCAAAGGTTAAACAGCAGAGATTAGATGAACACAAAGACATGTTAAGGAAGTGTTAACTTCTTACCGATTAGACAAAAAAAAAGCAGTACACAGAAAAAACCCACTGTTTCAAAGGGCCTTGGAAGTCATCAATGAAACAGCAGCATTCTGCTGCCCCAGGACTAAGGAGAAGGGGAGAAGAATGGCTTTGGCTGGCCTCAAACTAAAATCTGTGACAAGATCAAAGGAAACCAGATCTGCCTTGCCACCCCCTCCTCCTCCTAACGTTACCACTGCCTCTTGCTACAATAATTGAATCAGGTTTGGCGTTTGGGGAGGTGGCTTTCTGGGTTTGTTTTTAGAGTTTAGTTTAATGGATTTATTTTACAGCAAGAGGTTTTAAGCAAATCCCACTTGAGCAGTCCTTGCCGTGGCCAGAGGGAATGGGAGTGACTGATGGAAGTGAAGAGCTCCTGTCTGGGCTGGGGAGGTAGCTGGATGGATGGTTATCCCTGCTGATGCAGGCTGATTCTCTGCCCTCGCCTCTCACCCCATGGCCAAGGGCAGTATTACACTGAGCATGAGTCCTGGCCCGAGATCCAAAGTACGTATGTGAAATCACCTCTATTATTTTCCTACTGGAAACCCACTTTTTGTCAGCCTGTAGGGAAAACTGCTACTGGTATGCTGAGAATTTAGAGCTGAGCTATTCAGTAGTGACTTGGCAGCCCATCCTGTTACTTGTGCCTCTGGCTGGCAGTCAGCACAGCTCTGCTGCTCAGAAGCAGTGTGGCTGAATTCCAAGTGCTGGAGAGGCTCCGAGGCTTCCTCTCTCCCGTAGTGATGTGCGCTCTCTCTGTGGACTCCATGCCTTTGTTGCTATCTTGGAATTAGTTGCTGAGTGGTGCCTTGCCCTGGCTGAGACCCAGGAGAAATGATCTAAGATATCCTGGAGCCTGTACTAAGTGTTCCAGCGCTGCAGTCTGTCCCTGCTCTCTACTGACAGCAACGTCATTCTTGTCCCCAATGAGGTGATTTTCAGCTTTAATTCCAAAAGTGCTTAACAGTCATATACAGGCCATGAGTTGCTGTTAAGGCCCTCGACTCTTTCTGACACTAGCCTATGAGAGTGTAACTGTCTGCTGCTTGTGAGGGACTCAGCTGTTTTCCTGAGAGAGACACAAAAAAATCTTGAAGCCAAGTAGGGCGTGGGTGAAGCCTCAGTGCTGCATTATAACCTTACAGCACCTACGCAGGTGAGGAAGTTCCCACATACACACTACTATCAGTAGGACTAGGAGTAGATAAGCCTGTTTGTGATAGTATGTGTTTAGATTTAGGATCGCATACTCCATTCCTGTCCTAGCTCCATGCGTATCCATGTGTGGCTGATGGGAATCTCATTCATCTTTTGCTACAAAGCCCTCCCTACTAAAGTGCCACTCTTGTGTGAATCCCTCTGCGTGCATTTAGGCCAGCATCTTTCTGCATTAGATCTGGAACTGCTTGCTGTTTCCATGGAGTAGGCTCTCTCTTCCCAGCCTCCTGCTTTTGAGCCCCCAGGTGTGCTGACGTGAAGCTGAAGCAGCCGCTCACCTGGAGACTCGCATGTGCCGCATGTGAAGCAGCCGAGGGGCCGCAGTTCTGTGCAGACAGCACCACCTACAGCCACTTCCAGTATCTTCCCTTGTGCTCTCTCTTTCCAATACTACAGCTCATCCTGGCTTATCTGAGCATCTACATGCTTTGGAGCACAGTGCATGTATCATTCCATGAGAGATGCCATGTATTGACACACTAAAAGATGATGCTTAAAAGCATTTTCCTTTTTTTCCCACCTCTAATCTCAAATCTCTTTTGGCAGAATGCCATGGTGCTTCCTTTCCAGATTCAATCTGTCTTTTTTGCTTACTACTTTCAGATTGTGTCATTATCATTGTGACTACAGGACAGGTTTACATGGGGAGATCTGTCCATTGGGGTGCCCATGACTTTGCTGTACCTGCTGAATCCTGCAGCATTGAGATGCGGTGACTAGATCAAAGTGTCATGTCAGAGATGATGGAATGCTCTACCTTCCAAAGGTCTGCAAGGCTCTTACTTTATTTTTCTAAGGGAGCAACATCTGACACGGAAAGGACAGAGCAAACATCACACTATGGGAACCAAGAGATGAATTTGCAAAGGCCAGTGCAGAGCTTGAGGAGCTCTACTGTAAATGTGTCTGGGGCAGCTGGGAGTGCAAATGGGGCAGGAGGAGACACGCACTGAGAGGTGGGGCCCTTCAGCCCTGCACACAAGGGACAGAAGGCAAGAGGGGATAGCACCCCTGTGCAATCACTAGTCTACCTTCTGTGCCAGCCCACCCCGAGGGACTGCCAGCACTGGCAGTTCTGTCCTTACTGACTTCTTGTTGGTGGTCCGGATGACACAGCAGCGCTGCTCCTCCTCCACGGAGACACTGTAGACGTCCTTGGGGTAGGGCAGGTTACGGATCCGCCACTGGAAGCTGCTCAGGGTATCCTTCCTCATGAAGACAGGCTACAGCAAACATGTAGTACCTTTTAGCAAGGCCCCTCCAGCTGCCTTCTCTCCTCCCTGTCCCTTTCTTCCTGTACTACCTTGTGAGACTCCACATGGGAGTAGCTCTTCTTTCACACTGGAACATTAGGGAGTAACTCAAGAAGCAGCCTGAGCACCACTTTCCTAGAACTAGCGCTTTGCCTTTGCCTGGGGCACTGCCTGCTCTGCTTGCAGGAGGCTGAAACTTCAGCAAGGAAGTCTTGCTGAGGGTTACAGTGAAACTGGGACTCTTCCTCACAGGCAACTGAATACTGTGCCCTGCCTGTTCCAGGGACCTGCTGGATTCAGTCCTGGCTCTGCCCCAGTTTACTGTCCAGAGCTGTGCTTGTGTTTTAGGTCTGTAGAAAAGATGGTGAGAGACAAAAATGTCTTCCCTCTAAGCTAGAGGGATGTGAAGATGAAACAGGCTGTGCTCTGTTAAGGAGGAGCCTGCTATGCGCTGCCTGTGTAGGCCTTCCATTGCCATCGCTTCTGTCTTCCATCCCTTGACTTGTCCTGGCACTGGCTCCCCTGTCAGCCTGCCTTTTCAGAAGCCAGGATAGTAGTTGCCCAACACAGCAGTACAGTTCTTTACTTAGGGAAACGACAAATCTCTTGAAGACCCCCACAAAACCTAAGCTGTACCTTCTTTCTACCCAGCCCCGCAGCTTTGGGATGATGTGTAGCTGAGTGCTGGGCACATTAAGGCTGTCTCTGGGGCTGTGAGTGATCTACCAACTACTGCTGTAAGCAGAAGACTAGATAATTTTAGATGTAGTGGTGCCTGCAAACCCTTACGTACATTTGAGCTGCTCTCTGTTATGAGCTCTGACTCCAGTGCTCCCAGGAGTGGTGAGGTCGGCTCTCCCACTTCTATTTGCCACTTGCCAGAGCCCCCAAGGGTGTTCTTCTCTCGCCATTTTCTACCTGTGGAAAAGACAAGAAGGGTTTTCATTATCCTGCTCTATAACAACTCCAGCAAATGACTGTGAAAGCTGCCTAGCATACTGAGATGATACAAACATATGTATCTTAATTCCAGTAATTTCCACTCTGGAATAAGTGGATCTGCTAACTGGCTTATTCCTAAAGTTGGAAATTTTGTACCAAATGCCTTTTTGCTACTTCGTGCTTAAACCATGGCAGGGTTGCAACAGGTGCCATGCTGCAGCTGATGTGGTTTTGGACAAGAGCCATAATTGACACCATGCTTTTTTGCGATTGCAGAAGCCACCAAAAAGCATATTTCAGCCCTGCATGTGGTAAAGACTCAGTGCCAGACAACCACAACAGCAATCCCATTTAGTCCATCCAAGTCTGTTTTGACAAATGAGCTGTTTGGGGGAGATCCTGGGCTAAAGCAAGGCCGGCTGTGCCATGGAAGTCAGAGAGCCCTGGCTGCAAACTGAACCATACTTATGTGCCTACAAAATCCTGCCACAGGCATGCCTATCTCCCAGGATGGGTAGAGGCGATTTGTTCCTGACCAGGCAGTCTCTCTCCACATCCCAGCTCTGAGCATGCAGAGCTACTGGACAGCTGAGAGCAACTCTTACTCATCAGCTGGCCGGTCTTGATGTCGTACTCTTCAGCCATCTCCTTCCCATCCTCGAACAGGTAGTGGATCTTCCTCTTCCCTAGAGGCAAAGCAGGTGGTGAGAGTAAACACGAAAACACCTACCCCCGGGTGCGGCGCTCCGTCCCACTATCTGAGGCACTATCCCATTGTCCGGGACCCCACCCCACCGCCGGCAGGTGCAGGGGTACACTGCCCAGTGTCCCCGCATTGACGGCCTTGTGTCCTCCTTCCCTGGGGCCCTGCCCGGCGTGCGAGGCTGTGCCCGGCAGCGCTCCCCTCTCCGCCCGCTCGCTGCAGGTCACCCCAAACCCCGCGGCGGGGGCCGTCCCGTCCCTCGCCCCGCCGTTACCGTCCTGCACCAGCGCGGTCTTGCGGGCAGCCCGTAGCCGCTCCAGCCAGCCCGGCACCGCCATGGCGGCCGCGCCGTCACCGCGGCAACGCCGAAACTTCCGCTCTCCGCCGGAAGCGCTTCCCGGCCGGGCCGAGGTGAGCGCGGCCCTGCCCGGGCACAGCCCCGACCCGGCCCGGGAGCAGCTCCCCTCCTCCGGTGCGCCCCGCCGGGAGGGTGCGGCCGGATCACCGCCCCACACGCCCCCGCCTTCCCTCGCCCAGCCCCCGGGCCCGGCCGGTTTGGGGGTCCCTTCTTGCTGCCCCCGGCGCTGCGGGTGCTGCCAGCCCCGGGGCGGTGTCCTTGAAGCCCTGGCAGCCTGAGGAGGCTGGGCAAGGCAAGCTTGGCACCCAGCGCGTGGGCTGTGGCTCAAGCGAGTTAAAATCCGGCCTGGAGAAACACACTGCTCTGTTCTTGAAATGGACTTGGGCACCCAGAGGCTTGGCGGGGGCTTGGTCTGGGTTTTTTTCCCTTTGTCTAACATAAAGGATTACTGTTTCCAGAGGGCTCCTTTTGGTCAAAACGACCAGAAAACAGAAACGTTTCAGTGAAGGTGAGTTTTAGGAACGCAGCAGGGTTTCTGTTTCCCTGGAGATGAACTCTTCCTTGCAGGAGCAAGGACTTGAGTTGAGCTCTGGGTTGATCTTTAGAGGATTGTGTTTAATGCTCAGATGAGAAGGTAGGAAGAAGACATGACCAGGTAGGACCAATTTCAGCTCTCCAGGCTTAATAGGATAGGTTTGTGCTGGCCTGTGTGTGAGAAACCTATTAACTGAAACATAAAGTGCTCCACAGAGAGGAAATCAAGTTGGTGTTGATGGAAGTGGCTGTTGGGATATACAGTGATTCAGGGGCTTGTTTGGGCTACAGAAAACTCTGCTTCCTGCTGTCCTGGTCGTTAAAGCTCCAAAGTTTGCTTCTGCAGGGTTTGTGATGGTAAAGCTACAGCTGTACCCATATTGAACTTGGCTAGTTAATCTTTACAAATTTGCTGTTTTCGGTTGAAGCTGAGTTGGGAGTTTCCTTCTTATGGCTCTGTGAAACACCTGGTGTCAATCAGCTGTTTTATCTCTTGTTAGTGACTGGATTTCAGCCCTGGCAGAAGAGTTGTTTCCCTCTCAGGAATGTGCTTAAGAAATATCTGGGAAATAAAGTTGCTTCTTTTGGCTGGGTAGCAAGGAGCTTCGAAATGTTAAAGCAGTTGAATGCTTTCTGTTATAAGAACTCAGCCTTAGAGATTTCTAAGATATTCGAGCAGGGCCAAGTTAAGTGACTTTTTGATTTTTGTGACCTTGTCAGCTGCAATTCTTGTTTCTGGGTGCCTCTCTCACGGTGAGTGTTTTTGGAAGGCAACAACAAAAAAAGAATTTCAGACCAACAAAGTGAACAAAATGAGTGAATCTTAAGTTGTTATGATTGGGTAACACTGTTCTAAGCAACCTTGTGTTTTCTTATTTGTCTTCAGCAATTGCTGCTAACCTTCTCACCAGGCCTATGGAGCCACAAGGGATTGTCAAAGCCTTTCCCAAGAGGAAGAAGGTGAGGGATGACTCGGGGAAAAGTGTCCCTCCAAAGATCCCAAAAGATGAAGGAACAGAGGTACCTGAGGGTAAGTCCTGTGTCCCTATGACATGGAATATAATATTCCTACCCAGCTTGTTAACTGGAAGTGCTGTTCCCCAGAGGCTTTTTCTGACCCTGAGTGTGTTTTCTGTAGAGGTCATGGTCAGCTTGCTGTGGTGTGTCCACCTGGAGCCCCCCAGAGACTGCCTACCAGTGCTATCAAATCCTGTGATTCTCTTGTCACTGAGCCCCTGCCCCTGTGCTTCCCTCAGCAGAGTGGCTGAAACCTGTCACTGCCTACGTGCTGCAAGCTGGCCTTGGCCAGGCCAGGGCAGAGATCTTCCACAAGCAGATTGTCCACAATGGGGGTGTCGTACACAGCCAGCTCTCCCTGGAGGTGACACATGTCATTGTGGCTGAAGACATGGACTGTGACCGGGCCTTTCGGCTCCTCAAACTAACCAAGCTGCCCCCAGGGCTGCAGCTTGTGAAGGCATCCTGGCTAAGTGCTTGCATCAGAGACCAGAAGCTGCTGAGTACTGCTGGCTATGGTGTTTTTATCCCTCACAGGTATGCAAATGCCACACTCTCATTCCTCCCTACAGTTCTTCTACCTTAAACTGAACAGCTCTAAATTTTGACCTCTGCTCAAAATCTTAGACTGTCGCTCCTTGGAGCTCTTATGGGCGTGACTCAAAGTTCTGTGGGGTAGCAAAACATGGAATAGAACCCAGAAGTGCTAACAGGAGTCCTGTTGCTTTCTACATGTGGTAAAGGCACCCCTTCATAATCCATCAGTGATAAAAAGATTTCTTTTTAAAATGCTGAGGATTAAGTGATGTTTCTTACTTATTTCAGATGAAAGGTAGAGAGAGAATTGACAACTACGCACAAGAGGAAATAAGGAATGGAGCAACAGGCACAGGCTATGATCAAAAATGTTTTGGTAAAGTTTTGCAGAGAGAGTCCAAGAGTGAGGTAGATAGGAGTGGAAGTTGCAGGTCAGTAAAGTAGACTGTAACTGGGGAGTGAAAACCAGAGTAATTAATCTGTTATCTGAGAGAGTACAATTCATATGGGTTGTTTTCTCCATCCAAAAACATGCAGAAGGATTTTTCAGTCAAAATTCTGGGGGTTGAGAAGTCTTCCTTCTCCTGTACTAAGGCATCTGATCCATGGTAGGTACCTGGAGGAGGTAGAACTCCAGAGAGAGCAGCAGCAGATCAGTGAAGAAATCCAGCCCCCGGCAGAGGAGGGAGCAGTGAAACGAGATACTGAATCACAGGTGGTGGATTCCTCACAGCGGGGCCTGGGCACTCTTGGACAGCAGCAACTGGCTGAGGTAAGGCTTTCTTGCACAGGTCCAGCAGATCCTGCATGCTGTTTTTGCTGGCTAAGAGTGTCCCTGCAGGGATACAATGTGAGATATTCTTAGCAGAGGGAAGGCATTTGGATGTTTCAGTGAGTTGGTGCTGGCCAACATGGGCTGTGGACATGGTTTCTGCTTCTCTTTGTCCTTTTTAGGTGTTAAGAATAGAAACATCGCCTCTTAAATTGCTGTTCCCATCAGTATTTTTCCAGCTGAAGCAGTCCTGGTGCTCTGATCAGGCTGAGGCTCATTTTGGTGATCGTATTTCCCCTGCATCCTTTTGAGGAATATTCCCTGGCTGAGAATATCTCCCTTTCAGGAAGCTGTCTCTGATATTTCATCCCATGTTCCTGCCTGAGCCATACTGACCCATTCTCCACTCCTTGGCAAGCACCCTGTTCAGGCACATGTGCAGTGGGTTGGGTTGCTACCAGAACGACTGTGGTGGTGTTCTTAAAATATCTGCGTTGGCTTATTAGTGGCCTCCACTGCAAGTCAGCTTCTCTGGCCTGCTGTTAGCTTTTCTTCCTTTCTCTGTATTTTTGATCAAATTAGATGAATTCTTTTTGCGCATTGGCATAACTCAAATCTATGTGTAGCAAAGTTACCCCAGACATCTTAGAGCAGCAGCTGCCTTGTGTTGCTGTACCTGTTTTCCAACACAGTCCCAAATTTTGTTTCACAAAATCCTGTAGTTACTGTCTGCTCACAGAGGCTCTTTTGGTTTAGGCTTTCTTTTGAATATGTATAGAGGGGGTCTTTTTTCCCCAGACCAGTGTGTTCTAGGTAGAGTTGGCTGCTTCTTAGCTGCACCACCTTTGCAGTTATCTCATTTTTGCTGTTTCTTGTAATATAGTTCAGTGGCAATCATTATTAGCACTTAATGGGAAGAAGGATCTTTTGTACTGTTATGGATCCTGTGGTATCTGCCTGCTTTCTGTTCACATTTGCTTTAGATGGTCTACTGTTGAAGTCTGAAACCTTATTGCCTTTTTTAATTTAAATCCCCTCAAGCAATGATGCTTCCTGTTAGTGCACAAAAGCCGTATCTGTAGATATTTCAGTAAAATCCCTTGTCCCAAGCTTAGGATTATGTGAGTTTGGGGAGGAGAACTCATGGGATATACTTTAAAGACAGTACCAACCACTTTTGAAACCCAGCTATGACAGTAAATGCAAAACTTAGTTTAGAAGTAGCTTCCATTCAAGCAGAGTCTTTTTCAGGTTGGGTGGATGTTTTTTCTTTAGGAGATGATGAGTGTGACACTGTTTCGTACTAAACAGGGACTACTTTGGAAGTTCTGCCTCTGGATGTAAACTGCTGTGAGGAAATCCTGTTACCAGTCAGACTGAAGCAATCACTTTGTGACTGGCTTCCAGATGCAGTGCCAGTTACTCTCTGTGTGAACCTGGGGCTGTTACCCCAGGCTGCCTGCCTCCCTCAAGTAGCCTGTTGTCTCAGCTTCAACTGCTCTTCTGGCTTCTGTGCTGTGCTCCAGACAAACCATGTGCATCCCAGTCTCACTCACTAGCAAGTCAGGTGCTCTAGGATTCTGGAGCATCTTAGAAGCTAATGGGACTAGTTGTTTTTGCATGTGTGGTTGTAAAAAATCCATCAGCTTTGTTGGCCAAGTGTAGAGAGTCAGGGCTTTAAGTGCTGTTTCACCTGTGTGACACTGATGGCCGAGAGGATGGCAATTGCATCCAGCTCCAGCTGCAGAGTTCTTTGTGGTTGGATAACGTGCTCCTTAAATGCTTTTGAGGGGCTTGCTAACCTATCTGAGCAGTCTGAGGCTTTGCTGTCCTTAGAGGGAACAGAATCTTAAGGTAGTTGCATTTCAAGGCAAATAAAACTGCTTTAGTCTGTCAAATTCTCAGTCTGATGCAGTTTTCAGGATTATAAAACAAGATTACAAAGGGGAAACATCCTGCCTCTTTTTCCTAAATACAATTCCTGCAAGATATAGAGCTGAAGTGTCTCCAGACCTCCTGCCTCCTTAGCCAGCAGAACCAGAAGTTGTAAGGATATGGCTCTGACTTAGTTAGGCTGATGCTCTGCAAAAACTCATAACACGACTTATTGTGCTGCATGTAATTACTAGACGGATCCCAAACGTCCCTGTGTCATTCAGGGTTATTTCCACAACACAGAACCTCTTGGATCTTCATGGACTCCTGTGTTTATACATCAGGAGAGAGGGGACCCCAGTGAGCAAAGCAGTCTACAAAGCCTCTGTGCAGCTTCTCACTTCTATCCCTTTTGTTCATTACCTGAAGCCAAGGCTCATTGTTTCTTAAGTCTACACAGAGGCATCCTAATGCTGAGGGTATCAGCAAATGCATACATTGGTTCTTTCTTCTGTCACTGAGGAATGTGGAGTCCTTTGTGTCGTTCCTTCCTCCCCCTTTTCTCTTGCAGATAGCCATGGGGAAAACGAGGGGGTTTTAATTTACTACTCTGTTAAGGTTTTGTGTCTGTAAACTGAAAACAGAGTTCAGTGCCTATCTCCTGTCATCTGCATTATGGGGTGGAAAGTGCAGGGTCTGAATGCGAGAGATGTGCCTATGCAGCCACCAGACCAGCGAAAGGTTTCCCAGGGGGAGTAGAGTCAGGATCTCCATCAGCCAGGGATTTTGGCACTACCATACCTTACTGCTGGCAGCAGTTGCTCAGTTATCACTGCCTTATCTCAGTTAGGGGTCAGGGGCTTGGCTGTAGGAGGTGTGTGTGTGCTTGGATCACAGGTGGACAGCAGCATAGTCTCCTGTGCTGTGTGATATGTGCATGTAGCTTCAAGGGGTGCATGTGTAGCTTGAGACGTGAAGAGCTGTGGTGTGCATATAAACAGCTACTCCTAGTGGTGGCAGTTGGAGCACTGTGTGCCCGGGAGCTTGGTTATTGCTCTGACTTCCTAGTCTCAGAAGTAGCCTGTGCCAAGGGGACATATGTGAGGCATGCACTTATTCTCGCATGGCTGCTTTTTTATCTCTCCCTAAAGAAATACTCTGATGATGAAGACAGTGAAGGAGAAGATGCTAGTGTCACCCAGGGAGATCTGGAAGCCTTGATTTCAGGCCGCTACCCTGTGAAATCATCAGAGGAGACCAGTGACAGCTCTTCCACAGTGGCCCAGCGTCCCAGCAAGTGGGTTTGTGCTCAGTCTTCCAACAGCAAGAAGGAGAATTACAACCAGTGTATCACAGAGAAGCTGGAAGTGCTGGCAAAGGCTTACTCTGTTCAAGGGGACAAGTGGAGAGCTCTGGGCTACACCAAAGCCATCAATGCGCTCAAGAGCTACCACAAACCAGTCACCTCCTACCAGGTAAAACACCTTCCCAGGGTGGTGGAGCAGGGAGACAGACCTTGGATGAAAGTTGTGTAGCAGGTGCAAGTTGGGATTCATTGACCACCTGCAGTGTTTTCAGAACTGCAGAAGAGAGGAATCTGAGCCTTTTAGGGCTGGATCTGAGCACTCATGATAAATGCCTTCCTGGGCACAATGCAGGGACGTTGTCACCTCCGTCTTCATCATCAGAAACTGGCCATCATTTGAAATAATATCTAAAACTAACTGGATCTGAGCCTTATGAACTGTGGCAGTCTAGCTGTTCAGTATGTTAGTGTTTCTGTCCTATTCTTCATGCTTCTCCTTTTCTCCTTGAATTGAGGAGCCTCTGTAAGCCAGGGCTAGAGAGGAGACTGTCAGGCAGAACTAGTCCTGCCATTTACCAACTACTGATGAAATGACTAACCAGGCTATGGGTGGGTAGCAGCTCCCCAGCTTGTCTGTGATCTTTGCTTTTCCAGTAGCAGCTCTGGTTTCTTTCTAGGAAGCCTGTAAAATCCCTGGGATTGGGAAGCGGATGGCAGAAAAGATCCTGGAGATCTTGGAGAGTGGGCACCTGCGCAAGCTGGATCACATCAGTGAGAGTGTGCCTGTGCTGGAGTTGTTTTCCAACATCTGGGGAGCAGGGGTCAAGACAGCTCGGATGTGGTACCAGCAGGTAAGTTCAGTGATGTACAGGAGGGGCTCTCAGACTATGGTTTGGAGACTGCTGCAGAATTACTTTCACAAGTATTTTTTAATTGCTAATATCCACTGATGAGATTTGAATCTGCTTCTTTCAGGAGAAACTACAAGCCTGGGTCCCCCTGTGTGTGTGTTTGGAGAGAATGGAATGCATCCAGCTAAGACTTGAGTTTGGGTGGGGGTAGAGGACAAAGATGTGGGGGGAAGAGTGGGGGACATGCTGCCTCTTCTGTAGTGTCACTTCTTGGAGCTCATCTCACACCATTTATGGCAATGACACTGCTAAGAGCCAGGCTTGAACCAGGGCATCTTGTTCACAAAAGCTCCTGGTCTAGTTGCTGGGCTGTTGGCCTGGATGGCTCCTGTACTGGTCAGCAGTCATCTACCTTGTCTGGAATTTGTAAAAATTTGAAGTAATTGTGCCAACAGCAACAACCCAGCCCACTGGGTGGGTTCCTTCTTTAAAAATGGTTTGTCTCCCGAGCACAGGGCTAATGAAGCCTCACTTCCTGTAGTGTTTGGTTTGCAACTGGGTTCTTTGCTGTCTTAAAAATATGGTTGTGTTCATGCTATAGGATTTCCCTCATTGGGGTGTTATGGGTGTTGTTCCTTTACCTGCATTGCTTGTTTTCCTTCAGGCTGTAGGAACACCTTGCCTTAAAAGCAGTAACCTTCTGTCAGGTTTAGTTAAGATTCAGAGTCATTATGGGCTGGAGATTAGAGGTGTCTGTAGCAGTGGGATTGCCTGAATCCCTTGTTTTAGGAGACAGGCCCTAAGCGTTCTCTACATGGGGTCTCAGAAGCTGTGACTAGCCTGGACTTGAGACCTAAATCTTGGTGGAAAATATTTGAAGAGGAAACTCTTGGTAGATGCTTGAATATCGTCACCTGGTCTGCACTAGGGTTTCCGGACACTGGATGATATCCGCACCAAGGCGACCCTCACCAGCCAACAAACTGTGGGACTGAAGCACTACACAGACTTCCTGGAGCGTATGCCTCGGGAGGAAGCTGCACAAATAGAGCAGACCGTGAGTAGCTTAGCTCCAGGCCCTCAGAGTGGAGTACCTGCTGTGAAAGGTACACTGTGAAATGTCCCTCACTGTTATAGCTGAGCTCTTTATAGCTTCTTCTCTGAGTGGGGTCAGTGCTTGGGGGATCCTTTGTGGGCATGGACATACAAGGCACCTACTTTGCCCCATCAGAAGGTTCAGTTTGAGTGCCTGGCAAGGAGGAGGATACTTCACAGGTGTCAGTTCTACACACTGCTTTGAAAAGGGCTGCATGTGGCATGGTGGGATGAGCAGGTTTCCAGCTCCTCTTTCCTGCTTCTCCTCATGTCTGAGATGTCTGCTTTCAGCTGAGGTCTCCCTGGTGCTGCTTCTCCAAAGGAATCTGTGAGCACCCTATGATCTGGTTGTCAGTGTGAGGACAGAGGGTGGATATCCTTGCTGGAAGCAAAGCGGGGATCCAGGTTGCAAACAGGTGCTGCTTGCTCTAGAATGCTGTGGCACTCCAGGATTGTGGGCTGCTAAGTCAGTGTACCCTAATGTGAGCAGAGATCCTGGGGGATGCACTGTCATTGCTACCCCTGTGCTCTGGGATCACCATGGAAGCAGCAGCCAGCGTGACCCTGTCACTCGGCCACAGGGCCTGGCCACGAAGAATAAACTCCTGCCAGGCTCCTGCTGGGGTGTCAGTCCCGTGTGCCGGATTAGCCATTTTGGTGGTGAGTGGTCCCTTTCCCAGGCAGGCTGGGCTGAGGAACTGGCTCTTGGGGGTGGGTCTATTGTTATCTTGATGGGATTACTGTGCTCCCCTCCATACACTCACACACACCTCTGATCCAGGCCCAGGAGAGAGAATGAGGGATTAGTCACTGTCTGTGCTGCCTGTCACAGTGAGATCTGAGGAGCTTTTAGGCTCTTGGGTGGGGCTGGGAATTTTCTAGAAATCTTCATTTAAAGCCAGAAGGGGGGCAAGGACACCGGAGGAGGGCTTGCTCCGCATGAGAAAGGCTTGTGGCTTCTTGGAGCACCTTTGGGGCAAAGGTTAATGGGTTTATCTCTTGCTAATGAAGGATGATCCCCAAGAGTGACAAGGGGCTGTGGGCATGGACACTGCCTTGCTGAACCCCAGCCTCTGTGATGGCCTCATCACTGGGAATTGCTGAGCCCCTCATTCTTTGCTGCCAGCAGGGTGATTGGCACAATCATACCAAGAATACTTTAGTCCTGTCCAGGGACTTGGGAGCCTTTCTTAAGGTGTTAATGAATGAAGCCATCAGAATTAGTGCTGTGCAAGGAAAACAGGAGCTGGAGTCCAGCCTGGAGACTGGACTGCATTAGGAAAGGTTTTGATTATATGTGTCTGATTGTGGGCAACAGCATGTTGACTTCCGTTGGGTCTAAAATGCTGGGACAATTGTGCTGTTTCTGACTCAGGAAGCCCAGCTCTCCTGCAGAGGCAGAGCTCTTTGCAGGAGTGTACCCAAAGGGATACTCCAGATTTTCTGCTGTTGGGTCCTACTTGGGAGACTCCATGAGTCCCTCCCCACTTCTGAAACAGGACCTGTGACTGTCTCCTGTTGAACTGATACTCTTTGTGGGCAGAACTGGTGAGCTTTGCATTCCTGGCCTGCCAGGCAGCTGAAAAACCTCTTGTCTCCTGCTGTCTTAGAAACTGAGGGCTCTGAAAGGTTGTGCTGTACTTTGCCCCTTCAGCAGGGCTACATCTTCCTGCTTGTCCTTACCCAGCTCAAGCCCAGTGCCCCCAAGAGCTGATCATTGTAGCATGTGGTGGTGTGCTAGGTATTTGCAGGACCGGATGGAAGCCACCCTGGCTCTCCTGTCTCCTGACAGCAGGCCATCCTTCTTGTGGGGGCAGCCTGCCAAGTGTCTGCTCTATATGGAGACCCTGGAGATGCAGGACAGGCCTCAAGGCAGGCACAAGATCCTTTGCTGTCTTGATGGAAAGAGCATGAAGAGGCTGGTCTCTGACTCTTCATCCCTCTTTCTCTTCTTGAAGGTCAGACAAGCTGCCCTGGCCCTGAAGCCAGGGCTGGTGTGTGTGGCATGTGGCTCCTACCGTCGGGGGAAGCCCACCTGTGGAGATGTGGATGTGCTGGTCACTCACCCAGATGGGCAGTCTCACCGTGGGGTGTTCAACAAGCTCCTCGACAGCCTCCACAGGAGCGGTAAGAGGGCTGGGGGTGGGCACATGGTGGTTGGAGCTGTTCTTAGCATGCCCAAGCTGAGTAGGCTTGGTGAAGCTGAGGTGAATGGCATTCATTGAAGGACAGGTGATTGCTTTTCCCAGGGACAGGACATCTTGATAGTCCTTAAAAGTACTGCCCCTGATCCTGGCCCCACTCCAATGTTCAGGAGGAAATGTTGCTGCAGCTCAACATGGCTTCTCCTGTCTGGATGAGGCTGTCAGGGCTGACTGTGGATTACCCTCTGGGTCCCACAGCACGTTATGAGACAGCTGCTCTGTGAGGACTGGAGCGTAGGGGTGTCAGTCTCTACCATTCAGCTCCTCTTTGCCTGTGCTCTCTCCCCAGGTTTCCTGACAGATGACCTGGTGAGTCAGGAGGACAATGGGGATCAGAAGAAGTACCTGGGGGTGTGCCGGCTCCCTGGGCCGGCCCAGCGGCACCGCAGGCTCGACATCATTGTGGTGCCGTACAGCGAGTTCGCCTGTGCCCTGCTGTACTTCACCGGCTCCGCCCACTTCAACCGCTCCATGCGGGCCCTGGCCAAGACCAAAGGCATGAGCCTGTCAGAGCACGCCCTCAGCTCGGCCGTGGTGCGAGGCCCTGGAGGGGTCAAGGTTTCATCTGGTCACACTCTGCCCACTCCCACTGAGAGAGACGTCTTCATTCAGCTGGGGCTGCCATACCGGGAACCCTCAGAACGGGACTGGTGATGCCCGCTTGTCACCCAGCACCCTGGGCCTGCTGCTCTGCTGCTGCTTCCCCAGTGCTGGTTTCCCCAGTGCTGCTTTGCGGTGGCTGCAGACTAGGAATGTATTCCAGCAAACTGTGGCTCCTTGCAAGTGAGAGGCCCTGATGCTGACAGAGCTGTGTGGCTTCACCCAGCAGAGGCCGTCGGCTGGAAGCACACTGGAAGAACATCAGGCAGCCCCTGGCTACCAGAAGGGCTCAGTGCCCATCAGCTACCCTGGTCCTGCTTTTCCCAGCTTCAGAAGGGTGGACTGCAGAGCCTTGTGATCCAGCCCCTGACAGTGCCTGGGAACAGAAGTGGTATGCATCTTCTGTGTCTGAGCACAGACACCAAAATTTCTGTCCTGAGCTACAGATGAAGGCAGCAGGGGTCTAGCTTGGCTGTGGAACAGGCCTTCCCCCTTCTCACTACTGCTGGCAGCTGCTACTACAGGAATCTTGAGGAGTTTCCCTATGCTGCTGTTTTGTCCTTCTGTCTGAGCTGACATGTGTCCTCTGGTGGGTCTCACTGCACAGGGCCAGGCTGCTCTGCCAGCAGACTGCCACTGAGGTGCTGTGCCTACTTGCTCTCAGCTTGTTGTGTGCTCAGGATCCTCCAGACCCACAGAGAGCCCTGGTCTGGCCCTCTCCTTTCCCCTCTTTGCAGGAGAGGAGCAGACCTCACAGCTTGGAGGACTGTGCTCAGGAAGGGTGTGAATGTAATGGCACTGAATGTAACCCAGCAGGGCTGTGTGTCTGTGTGTAGGAGGCATGGAGGCAGGGAGATAGTTAAGTTCTAATTTGGGCGAATTAGAACTTAATTAGCTTTCCCCTTTTTTGTGTGGGAGCCATGGAGTCATCTAGTCTTTGATAAGGGAAAGTGTGTGTATGTGTGTGTTTGTGTATGCATGTGCATGTGGCTGGCCCTGCCCGTTCCATGGGAGTGAATTTTATTTCTCAGGAAACCTTGGCTGTTTTATATTCCAGAGATGAATTTCCCAGAGATGTTCAGTGCTCTGTCTCCATTACAGGTATTGCAGTGGTTCCTCCTGGCAGAGGTGCTGCTCTGCGGCATCAGCTGCCAGAGGTGCCATGGTGGGCATTTCTGTGCCAGGACCCCGAGGCTCCCACTCCCTTGTCTTGTGGGAGACCCAGCCACCCCAACTCTGCACTGTGCCTAGTCTTTGTCACACACAGTGACAAGCTGCGTGTTCGCTGTTGGGGCAGGCACAAGGACACCAAACCTAGTGGTTTGCACAGTTCCTCTGCACTGTCAGCTGTGGCTGCTGGGCACCAGCAGTGGGGCTGGGGCTTTGCTGGGGGGGCCCCCGAGCCCAGCAGTGGCATTTGTCAGCTCAGCCTTTCTGCTGGACACCCAAGGGAAATGAGTGTCTTTTGGCATGTCTTGGTGCACTTAAATTTGAAGTGTAATAAATCCCTTCTCTCTGCCATCTGTCTTACTGCTCTCTGCACTGCAACTGTTGGGTCCTTCCCCCTGGGGCTGACCGGGAGCTCCTCCTCTGCTGGCCCATGTCCCTGGTTTCAGTGGAGGCAGGAAGAAGGTAATGGAGACCTTTACGCCACTGGATCAGCACTTCTGGCTCTCTAAGCAAGGAGTTGCTGGCCACCATCCTCCCATGGCAGAGCAGGACCCGGCTCTGTCCTGGCATCCAGCTGGCCACGTTGCTGAGCTCTGAACCTTGGACTGTGCTCTTCCTTCAGGTGTGGAGTCAGGAAGTCATGCTGTCAGCTTTTCTGTATTCATCAAACTGTAGGGCATGTGGGAGTTGGCTGCAGCTCTGTCTCCTGTCCCTGGAACACAGCTCACTCTCCTGAGCATGGAAATGCTTTAGTTCGCCAAGGGGAATGTGAGCAGCCTGGATGCCAAGGGAGCACATGGAGATGAGCAGCAGTAACAATTGGCTCAAAAGAGAGATGGAGTGGTTGGAAGAGGGACAGGGCCTGCTGAAGGAGACCCAGTGAGGACTGGGCTGGGTTATGCAAGAGCAAAGGAGCCTCAGACCAGGGCCTGTGAGGTCCAGGGAGAGCACTTTTTCCCCAGGAGGGCTGTGTGGCCCAGGGGCTACCCCGGAGGGGGAGGGGTCCTCATCCTGAGGATCAGCCAGGTTAGGCTGGGCAGGGCCACAACCTGTCCAGGGCTGGGGCTACTCCTGCCCCACAGGGAGGTTGAGTGGACACTCCCTTTCCCTCCAGTGGAAGAATCCTGGAGGCTGTCTTATGGCTGATGGGTCACAGGCCTGTTTCTGCTTGGTCTGGGGCAGGGAGCAGAGTAGAAGACTGCTCACTTTTGTCCCTTGATGAGCCCAGGTTTGCCTTCAGCTCTGGATACCAGGGTGAGCTGTTCTGGAGGTCTGGGACTGTGTCTCTCAGTGAGGCCACATCCTGAGGACATCAGTAGCGGCATGGGACATGTGGCACTTCTGGCCCCCAACTCCTTCCCCTTGGTCACCCCAATTCTGCAGGCCCACAGTTCACACCAAGCTGCCAAAGGGGTGCTGCAGCAGGGCGACAAAGACTGTGCTGTTCATCCTGCTTTCATTTGTGGGGAGGCCAAACATAGGGCAGTGTAGGGCCAGGGGTCCTCAGGAGGAGGACTTGGTGCCCAGCCCCTTGGCAAAGGGCAGTGAAGGTGGCCCAAGTCATGTAGGTGCTGCCATGAGAGAAATCTGCCAGCCCCCTGCTCTGTGAGGAAATGAGCCTGGTGTCTGTCTCTCTCTTCCCACTCGACAAATCCCTGTCCTGTAGCTTTGGAGGTAGCAGAGGGCCCTCCTGTGGTTAGCTGCAGCCAGGTGGGCCGAGGATGGATAGGGACTGAGTGTAGCTGCGGGGAATTAAAGGGGCAGGAGGTGAAGGAGCACAACCAGGAGCTTGTCCAGAGCAGCTGTGGGTGACATTTCTGGATGCTGAAGGCTCCTGCTTTTCCCTTATCCTAGTGCAAGCCCAGGGAAGAAACATGAGAGGCTGAAATGTGCTGCCCACTGTAAGTCTGCCCTGCCCTGGGCAGAGGGAACAGAGCTACCCTAGACATGATCCTCCTGATGCCCCTAATCCCTGCCCTTGCAGCAGGGCAGGATGGCCACTCCCAGCACACTTCCTGCCTCTTTTAAACCAACGCATGCCACACTTGAGAAGAAAATACAAGGGATGGGGCTCCTGGGGTACCTGGGAGGAGATGGGTGATGAGTCCCCAGGATGGGTGCAGGCAGAGTGAACAAACGCGGTTTTAGGCATCTCTAATGAAGTGTCAGCTGCTTTCTGCTTCCCAGGTAGGGGCTTCAGCTAATCCCCCTCCCCAGCACATCCCCTTCCTACTCTCCCTAGCTGTGAGTCTGATCATCCTGAAAATTAAAAATAAACCAAAATGCAGCAGCATTTAGAGACTGAGTAGAAAGTCAGGGAGCTGGGACAGGCACTCAGCTTCTGCTGCAGAGCCCCTTGCTCCCACACTGGCATCCTTGCACCCCTAAGGGTGCCCAGATCAGGGCTCAGGTAATTCCGCTCCTCTCACCAAACATCTCTCTGCCTCCCACGGTAAAAGGAAGAAAAAGCCTGGACCAAGAAAAAGCTCTGAGCATTAGGCAGCTCTTCCCACCCTGCTCCCTACCCTGTGGGAAGGACACCTATACTTAGTCATCATGCTGTCCTCGTGCAGGGGTGGGAGGGGACTGGGGGAAAAGGGGTGCAGCAGGGGGAGTTTGGCCTCTAACACTGGCACTTTGTATTCATGAGTAAATATTTGCTAATGGCAGCACGGCCAGGCAATTGTAGGGGAGCTGCTGCTCCCCCCGCCAGAGCAGGCAGGGAAATGAATATGAATTTATCATGATTAGGTGAACCCAGCAGGGAGAGCGGGAGAGAGAGGGCTAGGCAGGGAGGGGGCGGGTGAAGATGGATCTGTGCAATAAAATTAAATAAGGACACCAAATAGAGTCACTTCTCACGCGCTCACCCGCCCTCCTGCGTGCAGGGCCTCTCCTGCCTCCCGCGCTCCTCTGGCTTTGCTGATTTCTCTCTTTCCTCGAATTTATGAGGCCAATTATGAAGATGAGGTTGGAAGTTCTCAGAAGTTCACTAAATGCAAAGTGCAGTCCCTGCTGTTCGCATCAAATTAATTAACCAAGCGCTATTGATGGTTGGGGTGATGTCAGTGTGGTGTGGAGAGTGAGGGAAGGGCTGCTGGGGTGCAGCTGCGGGGTCCTGGTTGGAGGGCACCCTCAGGGCCAGTGGATGCAGAGCAAGAGCCTTGCCTGTGCATCCAGTGTGCAACAGGAACAAGGAATGAAGCAGGGAATGCAGCAGGTCGCAGTGTCATGCTCTGTATCATGGTCCTTGTTTCCAGCACTGTTTCCTCTTGCTTGAGTAAAATCCAGCTGGGTGATAGCAGAGCTTCCCTGATGGGAACGTGGCATTGATACATGGAAAGATGCTGTGCTGTGTCCTGTGGTGGATGCCACAGCAGTGTCTTGTGTGTCCTGCAGACACAGGCTGCAGGAGCAAAGTCAGGAGCCAGTGCTCTCTCAAGATTGTCCCCCAGCTGGTGAAGGGATGCTGGCTGCAGTCCCATGGGAGTGGTCTGCACAGGGGCTTTATAACTGAGAGACAAGTGAGTTTCCCTGTAGCTTAGCAGTGATTGTACAGCCAGGACTGGCCTACTGCCACCTTCCCCTGCTCCATGAGTCCCAGCTGCCTTCTCTACCTCGGTTTTCCTGCCTATGATATAGGAAACAACCTGCCTGATAGAATCTCATGGACAGAGTTCCTGGTTTGGCACAGCTGCTTGGCCGTTCCTAACCTTTATGTGAAGCAGCCCAACCCTGCAGAGCTCTGGGAGCCAGTGGTTGGTTTTGCCATGGGGGTAGCAACCATTTGCCTAAATCAGCTCTTATGTACCTGGAGTAACCGTGCCTACCTCAATGGGAAGTTCACTCCGAGCAGTTTGTAGTTGCCCAGGTAAGTCTCTCAACACTGGCTGTGCTACAGTGAGTGGTTGACATTGTAAAGTGATCTCATAATGAGGCCCTGGCTTAAACCCAGGACATCTCCACATGCCACACTGCCACTCTGTGCCTCAGTTTTCCCCCTTCTTGCATTTCCTGAGGCTGTCTGTTCTTTGGGCAGGGTCTGGTTTTCACTGGGTGCAAACAGCATCCCTGTTATTGAGGAACCTTGGTAGCATTTAGTGGCTGTGAGATTTAGCGGCCAAAGAAAGGCTCAGTCTTCACCCCCAAACCAGCCTTGTTTCACAGTGAATATATGTGCCATAAGGCTCCCTATTTGTGCCACGCTGGCACAGGGACCTTCCCCCATAGTGCCACGAGGTCCTGACTTAAATCCTTTTGCTGTTGCTGGCCAAGCAAAGGAGTTTATTTGACAGGTGAAAGATGCAGGCTGTGTCCTCAGACCAGGGATCTCACAGAGGCAAAAAGACACAGAGGGCAAGGTCCAAGCATCCCTGCATGTACCCAGCTCCTGGCACAGCTCTGGCGTCATACCTCCACCATTCCAGCTCCTGCTTCTCTTTACTGGCTTCACTCCTGTCCTGGTGATCAATGGGCTCTGGTTGGGCTGGAAAACAGTACAAACAGAGGCATTTACAAACCCGCTGTCTCTCCAACAGGGCCATAATTCAGGCTCCCCGTCACCGTGGGGAATGGGAGGCAGGAGCTCCTGCTTCAGTGGCGGCAGCAGCGTCGACATTTCTCCTCTCGTGGTAAATGCATTACTTGGGGATAATTTACCTGCTTATGTCAAGTTTTAAAAAGAAATAGACTGGCTGCTCTGCAGCTCCTGACACTTGCAGCTTGCGTGCATGGACTCACGTGTGTACCCAGAGAAAAAAAATCACCTGAGCTGAAAGAAGCAGTTTGCAAATGCCTGCGCTTTGGGTCTGCAGCACCTTTGTGGAATCCCCGGTGTCTAGGACTGAGGCTGAGCTCTCACCATGGCCTGTCCCTCCTTGGGGTCTCGAGAGTCTGCAGCCGCCCACTGGTTCTGGCAAGGCTGCCCACCTGCACCAGGGGCTGCTTGGGGCTGGGTGCCTCATAACCATGACAGTGTGGCAAGAGTACCCCCTACCCACATCCCTTCTCCTGGGCATCGGATTGTGGGGATGTGTAGATGATGCTCTGTCGCCCTTGAGTGAAGGCTTTGCTGGGGACCCAGGGAGGCTCAGGAGCTGCTCCCGGCCGTTCGGGCAGCGGCCATCCTCGCCGGCAGCAGAGGGAGCTGGAGGACCGGGGATGGAAGCACGGGCAGGCAGCAGGAGGCTGGGCTGGGCAGCTCAAGCAGCCCCATGACGGGAGAGAGACCCCACTTCACCCAGATCCTCCCCCAGCAGGGCAGCGAGAGGTGCCCGCAGCCGCTGTCCCCTCAGGGCAGATTGTTACCTCAGCTCCGTGGTGTCACCCTTCAGACATGTCACCCCTGTGGGCACCCAGCTCTGTTGAGGGCACCTCTTGAGTTGGCACTCCATCTCCTCTCTGGGCTTTTAGGGGTTCAGCCTCCTTGCTTCTTTCTGAGGAGCCATGTGTCTGGACCTCACCAGTGACCAGGGGCACAGTCCCTTGTGCCCTCCCCACAACCGACAGCATAGTGCTTCTCATCACGCTGAGGACCTACCCGAGGCACAGCAGAGTCCCTGGGGAGCTTGGCTGGATGTGACTGGCGTGGGTAAGGCCTCCATCCCTGGGAAGCATCCCAGGGCCAAGGTGGGGGGTCCCGCAGCACGTGGTGGGCACCTGTCACTGCCGTCCCCCAGCCTCCTTGCCCATAGGGAACTGATTTATGTCTGGGCCAACCTGTGCTGACCTCTTGCTTGGGCTCAGGCATTATAACTAATGGTAGGTCAGCAAAGCTACAGCAAAAGTGAAGTGGCTGGTATGGGTCAGGGAGGGGGGTTGCAGGACAGGGGCTGCTGGGAATCCCAGTTTCAAAGGCACAGCTACCCAGAACAGAACCAGTGAGGGCACCGGGTGTCTGAGCCCAGTCCCTGCCCAGGACTTGCTGGGATGAAAAACCAGGAGGACCTGACACAGGTACATCAGAGTGCGATGCCACAGTCAGTGGCCTGAAAGATCTCCCCTTCATCTGTTGCTCTTACCTCCTGCTTGGTCCATGAGCCTTGGGGTGCAGAAATTTCCTGTAGGGGTTACATTCTTCCTGCCTCCCCATGCCACAGGTTTACCCCCAGGCCCCAGACCCTCAGTGCACATGGGCCCTGTGTCACTCAGCCCCATCACAGCATACTCTCTGTGTGTTTCAGCAATAAGCCCTGTTTGTTTTCCCAGCTGGACTGGATAAATAGCCCAGCATGTGGCCAGGCTATGGGAGCTGAGCTTTAGGGACAGCTATATCAGCTGCCACCCCAGTCCCTGCCTACAGCAACTGCTGAAGTGGGACCCTCAGCACAGCTGTAAACCTGGATATTCATGTACCCACCGAGCATCTGCCCCCCATCCTGGAACAACAGCAGCCTGATCTGCCAACCTAGGTGGTCTGAGTGGGTTGAGAGGAGCCCTTGGGGTGCTATAAAAAGTATCTACACACTGAGCTCCCCTATGTCTGGCAGTAAGACATTTAAAAATGGCAAGAGCACAAGGTTGCTAATTCCTGAAGCTCTTGGGAGAGTTTGTACAGCACAGTGATTCCCTCACTGTCCTGTGCTTGGACAGGACCCATGTGTCCCCCAGGGGTGACACTACCATGGCTAATGACATTGGTGTGCCCTGGACTGCGATTTCCTTGTCCCAGCAGGAGCCCAGCTGTGCCCAAGGCTGTTGGGGGGAAACTGGGAACAAAACTGACCATGGCCCCATGGTTTGGAGGGCTCCCACCCTTTAGCTGCACTGCAGGAGCTCCCTGATTGCCCAGTCTCCTGATTTGGCTTGATTTTCCAAGGGGGCCACTCTCTACAGAGTGATCCCAGGGGCAGAGCAGGGTTCTGAAGCTGAGAGGCAGACTTTGGGCTGAAAACTGCATCTCTACAGACCTTTGCACAAACTTCTCTCTTAAGAGTGTCTCTGAGACAGAGCTGGGGCCAGGTTTTTGACAAATGTATGTATTGCTGTGACTGGAGTTAAATGCCACCGGTCTTGCCTAGATTTCAGGTTGATGCTGCTGTGCAGCACAGCTTTGCTGGCAGTCTGCCTTTGCTCTCGGATAGGGAAGGGGGAGAAGGTAGCAAACCATATCTGAGTGAGGCACTAGGACTTTCCCAGGGATACTATGCATTTTAGGTGCATAGTATTGCCAAGGGCTGGGGTGTGCAGGCTGCCAACCCCCCAGCTGGACTCTGAGAGCCTCTCCTGGCCCTGCCTGGCCATCCCACAGGTGCAATGGGTCTGTCACAGTCCTACCAGGCTCCTGCTGCTCTTTGTAAGCTGAGGGGTGTGCCAAAGTCCAGACTGACACTTGTGCTTTCCAACTGTCTACACACATTTCTGGTCCTGTTTCTCAACCAAGGAGTGTTAACTTTGCAAGGCTCTGGTGAGAGCTCCTGTCCACCCCAGCAACCCCTTCTCAACAGGTTTATCAGGTCTTCCACATGACCCCATTGGAGGTCATTTTGCAACATTATGGCATTGATTTCTTCTCTTTTTTAGGGTCCTTCTTAGGGCTAACCTGGGTTCAGGCAGCAGCAGCTTGTGGTCAACACTCAAGCATCACCCTGGAGCGCTGACCACTGACCGGTCTGGGTGCAGCATCCAAAGCTCAGCCCAGCTGGGAAGACAAGTCCTCTGGTTGAACCTGGAACTCAGTGCATTCCCAGCTGGCTCTCAGCAAAGGTGATTTGTTTGAAATAATTTCCATGGCCTCTGCACTTATTTTGGCTGCTGGCTTCAGGAGAGCAGGTTAAATCTATGCTACTAGACAGCACCAGAGGCTGAGCTTCATCCGGAAGAAGCTGCTGGAAGACTTTGCTCAGTTATCACTTTGAACAGGTATAAAATTATATCTGGGATACAAAAACGGATGAGTAACAGATAGGTGAGTCTGGCTTCAGATTAGCAGCTTTTACTGCAGAGCTGGGATGCTCCCACTGAAAATGATTGCCATTTGGGATCAGTTTTGCTCCAGCAGTATTTCAAGTTTGTCAAAACCCCTTTGAAGGCCTGGGCAGGTGGAAGGAGCATGGGGAGCTGTAAATAAGTGGGAGCTTTAAAAAAGCTCTCTGAAATGACCAATAAATCCCCCAGGACATGACAGAAATCATTTATGGATCCCTCCTGAAGAAATCCAACTCTCAAGTGAAAAGAAAAAGTACTTTCAAAAGCATGTTCAGAGCAGCAGACTGTGGTGCCCAGACAGGGAGCAGTTTGTATTCGCGCCTCCTTCATCACCCAAGGACAGTGACATCCCCTGGCAGCTCCCTGTGCCACCCACTCCCTGTATCTTGCCGTGCCCTGCCTGGAATTATTGAGATGTATGCCACAGAGCCAAATAAATGGAGATTTTGACTGCTTGGCATAAGGTAAATAACACATGCTGGATCCGACTGGAACTCACAGCAGGAGATGACCGCTCTGTGCTGTCCTGTGGAGTGCAGTGTGTGTGGGGCTGCTTACCCCTGGCAGCACTCCTGTCAGGTCCTGCAAGGGCTGGGGCTGCCCAGGCTTTTCCTGAATATAGGGAAGATGGAAAAAATCCCACCAGTGGGGCCTCTTGGCACATCTGCAAGATGACAGCAGGGAGACACATTTGTCCCTGCAGAGGGTCCCTGGTGGCAGTGCCACTGCTCTTCTCTCAGCAGCTGGACTGAAGGTGTGATTGGCTGTATCCACAGCCCACTGAGACACCCTGCAAGTCTGACCAAATCTGTGAATGCTCTTCAGATCTCTGGGGAGAGGACAGGAACCAGGTCGTTGCTTGCACATCACCTCCTGCACTCCAGCGAAAACACCCAAGGGGAGCTGGGATATGGGTGGGCAGAGGTGGAGAGGGAGACTGGACTTACCTCCTTCCCAGGGTGCTAGGAGAGGGCACGGGATGTGCAGGCAGCTGTGGGTGTGGGGATACCTGGCTGCAGTGGGTGAATGGCAGTGGGGAGCTGCAGGGTCAGTTGGGTAAAGTGCCTGCACGCACAGTCTGGGCCCCCCCCACGTGGCAGGGAGCTCACAGTTCCTTACCCCCCACCTTTGCTGCCAGCTATGGCCATGTCCTTGCCACCAAGGGCACAGCCATTGATGGGCACAGACAGCCATAATTCCTGGAGGGGGGCTGACATCATGCACCTCACTTTGCCCCCTGCCTCCTCCAATGCCTTCTCCTGTTCCTCTCCCAAAGCATGTCACTGCTTCCCATGAGCATTCCATGGGCCCCTCATGCACTGCTCAGTCCCCCCAATGGCCACCCCCTCTCTGTCCTCACAGGACCCAGTGGTCAGTATTGGTGTCCCCACTCCACAGCAGTTGAGCCTCTTCCCAGGGTGACTCTGTCCCAGCCCCTCTCCACCACGCAGCGCTTCCCCCGCCACTTTGCACACTGCAGCAGATGGTGGAGGTGACATTTGTCTCTGAGTGACGCATTTGACGGTGGCTGTGTCCCCCCTCCTCCCTTCACCCTGGATGGAGGAACCTTGAGCCCACCTGGCAGTGGCGAGATGGGCAGGCACAAGCTGGGGTGTCCCCCCCAGCCCCTCCACCTCCACCGCACACCCCCCAGACATCTGCACTTCTTGTCCATCTGTGTCCCCACCAGACTTCCCTCCCAAGGGTCTGGGGCAGCTGGGGGGGCATCATCCCTGAGGGTGAGCGCCCATCACCGCAGGGTGTTTCTAGAGGGGACTAGGTGGGGGCCGGGCACCAGGGACTCCTGTTCATTCTCCGTTTTCTGCCTTAATTAGAACCCGGAGAGACCAGGCGAAATCGCATTAGCGCAGGGCCCCGGTGCGCTGAGCCATCCATCTTTTTTTATTACAGCGTAATGGGGCTGCTCGCGAGGCGCCGTGCGATTTGTCACAGGCCTCGTTCCCTGATAACGGGCATTTGTCATCACTTTCTTCCCGTGTTAATGTCATCATCGGCGAGCTGACAGGCAGACCCGTTGAGGGAGCACTGGCGACAGACCACATCCGTCAACCTAATATTTCCATGGCTGTGGGGATCAGCCGGGCTGCGAACACACATTAAAGTGCTTATGAGGGGAGGGGGGGGGGAAAAAGTGGTTGTCATTAATTAAAATGTTAGTGTGAGCGTGTGCGCGGGTGGCACTGCGTGGGGACGGGGGGGCTGTGGCGCGGGAGGACGCGGGGCGGTGTGGGTGCAACGCGGTGGCCTTTTAACAGAGCGCGCATCAGCTCCTGAAACCCATTTAAAAGATATTTGGGACTGGGGAATCAGTGGTGAGCATGGTGGAAAGGTCATTGTTAATAAGGGAGAGCGCACGGGAGCGCATGGGGAGGGCGCAAGCATGGCCGGCGGAGGATGGAGGAAATTATCACCCCCTTGGAGCAGAGGAGTGTTTGTCCCATGGGGTGTAGTTGAGCCACTTCTGTCATGACGTGAATGGCCTCAGTCCTGCGTGGCAGCAGGATGGGGTGAGAGAAGGTGACCCTGCAGCGGAGTTGCTCCGTGGCTGGTCAAGGGCAGGAGTGGGGTGTGGGTGGGTTGTGGGGCTGCACACCCCACAAACAGGGCTTTGGGACAGCACTCTGCAGCTGCCAGCCAGACTTGTGCAGGAGAAGTCTGGAGGGTTACACCTTCGACCTTCCCCATAAGAAACTACCAAGGAGACCTGCCCCAGGCCCTGAGGCTGGTTCAGTGGCAAGAGGGCTTAGGTTCTCACCCCAGAATGTGTGGCTGTTGCCATGGAAACGGGTGATGGTGAGGGGAGGCGTGTTGGTCAGCAGAGGGTGTGTGGCACCTTGGGTTTTCATGGCAGTGGGAGTCTGTTTTCTGTGCTTTTCTGGAGTTCCTCAGGTCCTACAGAACAGGAAGGTTTGGTGGGCTGCACTTTTTTCTGGGGGGGGGTTGTGGGTTTGCTTGGGTTTTTTTTTAGTTAGCTTTATCAGCTGTTTGGGAGAGTTCGGGGGTGGGTGTCTCGGCTGGATTTACCCACTGCCCTCTCCATGATGTACTGGTACAACCCCAATTTGCACAACAAAATATGACTCCTGGAGCTCTGAGACCAAATGGGGACAACGATGATTCTTCCTGTGCTCAAAATCCAATCCTCAGGACCCCTGGGAGAAGATCCTGGTGTTCCCAACCTGTGGCTGGACTTAGTGCCAGAAGATCAGGCAGTTGTAGGGTGCTGAGTTCAAATGGCGGGAGGGCTCAAGGGCTGAAGATGTGGCTGTGCACACATCTGAGCCTTCAGCCCCATGTCCCCCACCCCAGGGATGGGCAGGGGCAGGCTGTGAAGAAGGACACATGTATCAGATGGTCCAGGAAAGCTCATAGAGCTTTCTTTAATTGCATTTCTTATTTTTCTTCTTTTCTGTTCTTCCTTTTTCCAGCCACAGGCTCTGTGCATGGGAGAGTCAGGTTTGGGGTGAGTGGAGGTCTTTTTTCTAGAGAGCAGGGTCCTTTGTGTGTATGCACATGAACACACACACACACTCTTCCCAAGTAATTTCTGTTAGTGCAGCCCAAAGTTTGGCTCTCCAGCAAACACTGAGGGTGGGTAGATGTGAGAGAGGGGTGGTTATCTCCAGGTGCTGATGGGGAAACTGAAACATGGAGCAGGAACTTGCAGTCCTCATCCACCTGTGGTTACAGGTCATCCTATCACTGACAGCATCTGACAAACCTGCAGACATCAGGGAAAAGGTGTCTGGGAGATTTTCTCAGGACTGCCCAGCAGTGGCCGGGCTCCCAGCCCTATGACATCCCCAGATGGGTCCCCAACCCCCCGGCAGCAAACCCTGCCACCAAACCTCCTTCCACTCCAACTCCCCACCATAAATCACTGCCCTCCATTGGCCGAGGACCTTTTAAAAAGGATTTATTAGGGGGGATTTAAGCACAGGCAGTGATACGGTTTCATAAATCGAAAGGCAATAGTGCTCATCGTTACCAGTTCATTCGGGGGGTGGCATCCCTGCTCCCCCCATTCCCACGGCCGTGCTAACAGCCTCCTCCCCGGCACCGCTGCCTCCACCGCTCCCCTTCGCCTCCCCGTCTGTGGAGACTGCGAGTGTGGAAAATCCCCAGACAGGGAGTGTAAATGCTTGTTCTTTGTAAATGAAGAACATAATTAACATTAAATTAAGGTAATACAAATGAAGACAACACAGAGCCTGACAGGATGAGTGTTTGGGGAGGCAGTAGAGAGAAGTGATTCATATTTTTAATTTACTGTACAAATAGACTAGCAGGGCTGGGGGGAAAAGGGCCATCCAAGTGGAGTGGGGATTTTTTTTTTTCCCACTGTTGTTTTGCTGTGCTTTAAGCACACAATGACTATTAAAGTCAACTGCCCATATAATAGGACATCTCCTACATGACTGCTCTCCGAAAGGCAGCTTGCTGTAGCAATAAATTCTAGGAGTGCCATCTGCTGGTGTGCACCCTCTGCCGGGCACCCTCGCCTCGGCCACCCACACCCAGACCAGCCCCGGCACCCCGCAACAGTTGCAGAGACCTGCTCCAGCAGAGTCCCGGTACTCATACAGAGTTATTATAAATTTGATAGGGTAACAAACACTTTTTCCCCACCCCAAATGTGCCCTTAAATTGTTCAAATTGTTCAACTTTTTTTTTTTTTTTTTTTTTTTTTAAAGGGTTGAGGGGGTGGGGTTGATGCCAAGGAAATATTTTGGGCTTTTAAAAGAAACGAATCTCTGTTCTCCACCCCTCCGAGGTGCTGGGTTTCAGATGAGTGCCTCTTATCCAGAATGCAGTAAAAAAAAAATCACTCATTTTAGATTTTTATCTGCAAAGAGACTGTTGACCACAGCCTGTGTGAACTGCAGGTTGGGCTGGAGCTGGCTCTGCACTTTAGGAGGTAAGAGCTGTGGTATCAGCCCAGGGAGGCCCTGCTGCAGGATGACTTTCAGCCAGGAGGCAGACAGGTTTACCATAGCACAAAGGTGTCTATGGGACTGTGGCACCTGAAGCAGGCACTGTTATGTCCTTGTTCCCTTCTCTGGGGATTCCTGCCACCACTGGGCAAAGCAAAAACAAAAGAAAGTGCCAAGAGGACCCATCCTGTCTGAAATCACCCTTCCCAGGCAGATGATGCCTTGTGACAGTGCTGAAAGACTCATCTGCTCTGCCAAATCTGGAAGGTGTTTCATCATCTGGGGGGGTTCCTGATTTTGGAGGTGCAACCTCTTCTCTCCAGTTGACTTGTGTCCTGGAAGTTATCATGAGCATGTTCATGAGTCCAGGGCAGCCACATTTGCTGTGTCCTATTCCTTTGTCACCTTTTCCTCTCCACTGTTAAGTTCACCTCCCAGCGTGCCTGAGGGCAGCTTCAATCCATTGTCTGAAGCTTTGCTAACCCCAAAGTGCAGCCAGGACCTCTTTAATCCCTGCCCCTGGGCACTGGGGAGGACAGACAGGCTGGCGCAGGACAAACTCTGTATCCAAAGGGAAGTAGTTTTCCCCTGCTTTTGCCCCTTCATGATTTTACCAAAGGTGTGTTAGCACACAAGGCTGTGACTGGTGGGATGTGGAGTGAGCAAGGATGAACACTGGAAAATCAGCAGGAGGTCCCATCCTGCAATCTCAGACCCTCCATGAGCTTGACTGGTGTCAAGCTTTGGCAGGGGCTTGGCTGCCTGTCAGCCTGGGCTGCTCCCCGTGATAAGCTGTGCCAGATGCACCTTGTCCTTGCCACTGCAGCCCCACAGCCAGTCCCACTACTCCAGAGAAGAAACTGGAGAGGCCTGGTGATGGACCCTCACACCATGCTGGCTCCTTTACCCTGCTTTGAATGGCCCTGAGCAGCCGAGGCCTGCAGATGTGCTTGTGTGTAAATCATAGAATCACAGAATCATTTGGTTTGGAAGGGACCTTAATGATCATCTTGTTCCAACCCCCTCTGCCATGGGCAGGGACACCTTCCACTAGACCAGGTTACTCAATCCCCATCCAACTTGGCCTGGAACACTTCCAGGGATGGGACATTGGCAGGTTTCCTGGCAACTTGTTCCTGTGCCTCATGACCCTCACAGTAAAGAATTTCTTCCTAATATCTAACCTAATCCTACCCTCTGTCAGTTTAAAGCCATTCTCCCTTGTCCTGTCACTACATGCCCTTGTGACAAGTCCCTCCTCACCTCTCTTGCAACTTCCTTATCTACTGGAAGGTGCTCTAAGGTCCCCCAAGAGCCTTATCTTCTACAGGTTAAACCTCAATTATCTCAGTCTGTCTTCACAGGAGAGATGCTCCAGCCCTCTGAGCCCTCTGGCCTCCTGTGGACTTGCTCCAGCAGGTCCATGTCCTTCCTGCGCTGAGTGCCCCAGAGCTGGATGCAATACTCCAGGTGGGGTCTCACCAGGGTGTACCAGAGGGACAGAATCCCTCAATCTCTTGGTCATGCCTCTTGTGATGCAGCCCAGCATACAGCTGGATTCTAGGATACGTAGGTTGGCATTTCAGGGTCATACCAAGCCTCTTGTCCACCTCCAAGTTCCAGAATCAGCTCCTAAAACCCCTCAAATTCATCCAGAGCCCAGGCTGCAGACAGATGGTCTATTTGCAAACTGACATGACCCCAGGCAATGCTCACGGTCCTTCGCATCCTTCTCCCATGGCTGCTGCACTGGAAACATGGACAATCTTAGTGAGACAGGAGACAGACAGTCCTGTGGGGCAATGGGGCACTGCCCCAGCCCTGCTTTCTCCACATGTCAGAAGGCAGGAGGCAGAGCACACAGGAACCTCACCCCAATCAAAACCAGTCCCTGATGGAGCCTCTGCAGTCAGGTGAGATTTGGGGGGAGCGAAGGCATCCCCGTTGAGGTGACAGGGACAGTTCACTGTTAGAACACCTGGGGAAAACCAGTGCAAGAATGTTGCAACCTCAGAGGCTTGGTGGGTCCACAGGATCCATCTTCCAGGAGCCCATCCCTGCTAGAACCATAAGGACTGAGGGCACTGGCAGGGCATGAATTCTCCTTGTCTTGTCTGACCATGGCCCAGGGCCACTTGCTGCCCCATCAAGCCCCAGTGATGACACAGGGGCACCAAGATGTTTCCAGCAAGCCTTTATCAGCTTCCCAGCTGGCATGTGACCATTCACTATGAACCAGGCACCATCCAAGTGAGCTTCCATGCAGGATCTGGAGATATCCACTGATGGACCGTAACCATTTCCTAGAGAAGACCTTTTCAAAGCATCTGGAGAGTTTGAACCAGGGCATTCTTTCCCTTTCCAGTTTTTCTGGGTGAGCCCCAGGCCTCCATGTTGCAGGTATGTGAATACCTCAATGCTTAAACTCACCCACCCGTTAGCACTGGGCACATCGGGAGAAGGCACTTACACATTTGGAGAAAGCCACCTTCATCTTCATTTCTGCAAACCTTAAGAGGATCAGGAACATTTCCAGGCATCCACGTAGTTTCTCAGGATCTTCTTTGCATCTTCTCCGTCTTTCAAGGTCTGCTTGGACACTGCTAGAGAATACAGCCTTACCGTCACCAAGTAGAACCAGTGTTTTTGGAGGCCTGAATCCAGAGAGCTGCTTTGGACATGGGCAAGAAGCTTTGGACATGGAGAAGCAGCTCAAAGCTCATTCAGCTGTATCCTTCATGAGAAACCTGCAGCAGAGAGGCTGGGAATGCCTCCCTGGGCAAGGCAAGCAGAGGGGAAGACCAAATTCTGTTTTTGCAGGAGTACCAGAGCAGTGGCAAGGAGCAGCTTGGACTGACTGCCCCAAAACAGAGATCCTGCCCCAATAGCTTTAAAAAAAAAAAAAAGATGATGAGTTGCTAGTGTTCCATGAGCACAGGTTTTCCTTGCCCCCAGGTCCTGATGGAAAGAGGATGGACATGTCCTTTAGCACTGTATCCTCAAAAGGGTCCCCAGGAGCAAATGCATCCAAAAGGCACCATAGAATTTGGCCATCTCCAGTCCTTGGAAAGAGGGGACTGATTGTGGTGTCTGAAGCTCTGGCAGAAATGGGTCCTGACCCCACATTTCCCAGGTCTGCCCCATCTCACCAGCCAGAACAGAGCAGTCCTTGGCTATAAGGCAACATTCCAGCTCCTTGGCTGTTCCAGGACCCCAGAACAGGGGGGCTGGTCCCAGGGGGGCCATTGCCTCCTACATGGAGGGCAGGGGTCGTCTTCCAAGCTGCCCCACATGCTGGGTGGGAGAGATAGATAAATACCAGAATAAATAAATACAAGTGGCAAAGAGGCCTGAAATGATGCTGTCGTTTGCTGGGAATGAGAGACACAAGTGTAATTTAGGTTTTGATATTATCAAAGTCTCGCTGCTCTAAAACAGCAGGGCACTCAGTGCCTCATTAATAAAGGATAAACTTGGAGTCTATTTACAATGCACTTTTTGGGGTTATTTACACTCCATTATACATATGTAATGCTGCACATATTTACCGCTCTGTTCTGCTGCCGAGAGCAGCGGAGTCGGGAGGGAGGCAGAGTGGGAAGTGGCTGATGCTGTGGAGCCATGACCCCTGCTTTGGCTTACGTCCTTTAAATGGCTTGAGATGCAGGAGAGCCCCAAGCTAATGGCTTAGGATGGAGGATATGGGATCAGGCACTGGGGACCCAGTATGGCCCAGTCCCCATGGGTCCAGCATGCACCCACCACCAGAGGCACCCTGAAGGCTTGCCAAGGGATGCAGGAAGGGTGGGCTCCTCACCAAGTGACCTCAAGCACCAAACACACAAGCTGTGGGCCAATCACAGGGTGGGAAACTGAAAAAAAAAAGAAGAGGGCTAAATTATTTGCAACAAAATAAATGATGTTTGCATCAGCACGAGAAGGGTTTGGCCACGCAGCCCTCCCCAGTGCCTGGGGTTTACCTCTTACCAGAACAAAATATTGTAGTTTTCCTAGAAACCATAGCTCCTGGAGGGTCTGCTGGCCTGGGAGACCCCAACCCCATGGAGCTTGTGAGAGCTGCTGTGGGGGTCCTAGGTCACACAACTGCCATGCTCACAGCAGTCCTGGGACACAGGGCAGCCCCTCCCTCTGCAACACAGACCCCAGGATTCAGGGCAGAGATGTGGGAGACTTAGGGCTTGGAGACAATCTTGGGGTCACAACAATTAATGGGGTGCAGAAAAGGGATGTTGCTGTATCCTGGATCCCTTTGTCCTCAAGGGCAAAGGATGCAGGGGTCCCATGGAGCACTCTCTGGGGCCAGCACATGAGGCCAGGCACCAAGGGGCTCCCAGCAGGCTGTGGAGCAGCACAGTAGCTGGACAGTCTTCCCCAGCTCAGAGCTATTCTATGTCCCTTCTGCAACAGCCTCTGGCTTTGCATGACCAACCCGGGTAAGATGCAAAAGCCTAGGAGACATCCTGATCACCCTGACCTTTCCAGCCTCCCTGGGGAGGAGGAGAAATCCCTTATCCCTTTCTGCTCTTCCCTGGCACTGGGGAAGCACCCACCCATTCCAGCACACTACAGCTTGCTGTACTTGCCAAACAATGGCTCTGGTGTCAATGGTTTTTATTAAACAGCTCATGTGGGCAGCTCTTGGCAAGGTTTCATATCCAGGAGTGATGAGAATCCCCTGCCACAGGAGGTGCCCTTGTCTCTGTGGGGGGCATCTCTTCCAGCACGAGGGTCATGCACAATGGCCAAGGCAACCCTGGTGTCTCAGCCTGGCCAAAGGCTGCAGCACAGTGACATGTCCTGGGAGACACAGAGCTGACCAGGTCAGAGCAAATTGGCCCCCACTTTCTTCCCCAGCCCCGAGCTTCCTCCACCAACCCCATCCCCTCCAGCCCACCCCAATCAGGGCAGGTTGGAGCCTGAACCCTCCAGGCAGTTGCTCTCCAAGGTCCCATAGCCATCAAGCCTCATCATTCCAATGAGATGGGCTGGGAGGGAGAGGACGGAGCGGCGGGTGGCAAAGATGTGACTGATCTCCATGAAGGTCTTGTTCTTGGTCTCAGGGATGATGAAGTAGACGTACAGGGCCACCAGCAGGCAGACACCACAGAAAACCAGGTAGCAAAAGGCACCAGCTGACATCTGGGGACAATAAGAGCAGGATGAGTCAGAGAATCAGGCACCCTCAAACTGGGCATTGGCATGAGACAGGGTCCCCTCCCATCATCCCTCCCTAGACTGGCTCTGGCCAGCACTGAGCTAAGCCAGGAGCATGAGCATCTCTCAGGTTAAGGCCAACTTGGCACTCCATTGTAGGGGAGCAGCAGGGCTATGTCCATCCCCTCCTTCTTCCACAGCCCCTCTGGACTGATACCTGCAAGAAGGGGAAGATGAAGCCAATGGCGAAGTTGCAGAGCCAGTTGAGGGACCCCCCCACAATGTAGGCAGCTGGGCGATGTGACTGCGTGAAGAGCTCGGCTGTCATCAGGAAGGGGACACCAGCTGCAGAGGGAATGGACAGATCAAGGATATGGGGGAAGGCTGCCTCAAGCACCCCTGGGGTCGACAGGTCCTGCCCATCTCAGTCCTATGGCCAAAGGGTTGGAGCCCAGCAAGACTCACACTTTAACCTACTGGTGCTGGGACAGCTGGAGGAGATGGGGAGTGCTGTGGACCAGTATCCTGCCTTTGGTCTCCCTTTGGGATATGTCTCGGTGGGTGCGTGATGCCCCGCCTGACATACCACACTTACACACTGCTGGGTGTTGAGGCCAATTTCACAAGTTGTGTGACTGGAAGTTTCAGACTGAGTCAAAATAAAGGTGGAATATTTCACCTGGATCCTCATTTTCCAGTAATTTTTCTAAATGCAGATACATTAAATGTCCTAGAGATCAAGGGCATAGAGAAAAATCTTCCTGGCACCCTCCATAATGCCCTTTCCAGCCTCCCTTGATCAGAACAGTTTAGAAAATTTCCTTCTATCAATTACCTTCTATCCCACTGAGGCTGATTTAGGCAGGAAAGAAGCAACCACATTTCTGAGCATCAGAATTTCCTACAGGACACAGAAATGCTATTTTCCAACTGCTTTTCTCATGTATGGTGAAAAAAACCATGTGTGTGGAAACAATTTTCCAAACCATCTTCTTACTGGACTAAAAACTGGACATGGGTTGAGACTACTCCTCCTGGAAGGCCTCAGCCTCTCCTGCCATGTGTCACTGAGCCAGCAGCCATGGGTCCCGGGACTGTTCCTGTGCTGGAGGGTAGGATTCAAGCTCCAGAGGACATCTCAAGACACACAGGAATCTGGCAAGGGACTGTATTTGAAATGGTGACATGCCTGGAGTCCCACTGGCTGGCACAGGGCTGGCTGGGGCCTCTTTATAAAGGATGTTCCAAGGGAAAAGATAAACCAAAAAACAAGTTCTAAGAAGTAAGGGAGGAGTGGAGCCCCTGATGGACTCTTATTCACAGCTCACCCAGAACAGAGAGTTATATATATTTTTTTGTTTTAAAACTCCTATTCATCATTGTTTGTGAACAATGAGCCATTAAAATCCTAATTAAAGATGTAATTACAGTGAATAAAGTCTGGGCTGAGGATGAATTACAGATCTGTTAGCCGCTCTGCTAATACATCAACTGGGTAAACCAGTCCAGGTTTCACTCCTGGCTGTCTGAGCCTGCACTTGGTTAGGGACAGATGATGCTCATCAGCTGTACTGTGATGGGAGGCACCTCCAGAGAGGTCTGGGGAAGGCTGCCAGGGCTTTCATCTTGCTTGGCCCTGGAGCAGGGACAAGCAGGAGGAGGTAGAGTGTGCCCTGGAGATGTATGAGGGTTTGTGGGGGGTTTCATTTGTGGGGTGCATCATGGTAAACCAGGGCCTGGCCACAGGGATAGGTTCAAGGCTTAGGTTCTGTCACCTGCCGGCAAATCCTGGTGGTCCCCTAGGAACCCCATTCCCACCCCATTGCCCCCCGCTCCCCCAGCCCCAGCCCCACCTGGTCCCATGCAGAAGCCAGCGATGATGCCGACCACGCAGGCGACGCTGACGTAGTGCATCCAGGGCAGGGCAGCCTGTGAGGGGACATTGGGCTGAAGCCGCTTGGCTTGGTGGTGGCCCTTGGAGAACAGTGGCCATGCAGGACATGTCACTGAGATGCAGACAAGCAATGGGTGGTTTGGGGAAAAGCTAGTGAAGTTCAGCCTTGGCCGAGATCTGCAGCTCGTGATGTTGAGATGTCCCCAGAGTCACGGGAACATCCCCTGGGAGCAGACAGCAGAAGGATGACCCTGCAAACCTCTCCATCTGCCCTGGCATTTCACAGCTGCCCCTCTGGTAACAACTATTTCTGCAGAAAAGCTACCAGAAGCAGCAGGACTTTTCTCAGTTTAATTTGTGTTTTCTTTTTTGTTGTTCTTTGCACTAAAATTTCCTTCTCTTTAACTCTGAAGGCAAAACATTACTTGGAAGAGCCAGCTCACCTCTCATTTCCATGCGTGCTCCTCCTGCCTCCCGCGAGGTGACCCAGCCTTACATCACCCAGCCCCCATTAATGCTCCAGCCCCAGCCCAGGCAGCAGCAGTGGCCCTGGGGGTGGCAGTGGCCAAACCAACCTGCAGCAGCAGGGAGACAGTGATGCCAGCCGAGCAGATGCCCATGGCACAGAAGCCGATGATGATGAGAGGCCGCCGGCCCACCTTCTCGATGGTGAAGCACTGCCAGGGGAGAGCAGAGGGGTGGTGGGGAGCTCTGAGGTGGGTGGGAGCAGCCCTGAACCCCAAATCCAGCTGAAGGTTCGAGGATGCTCCTGGGCAGCCCCAGCTCAGAGCTCCAGGGCTGGGGCTGGCGCATGTAAAGTAAAGTGCAAGGGGTGAGCACACGTGGGGCAGGACAGGGGTCCCACAGAGCCCCATTAAGCTGCAGGGTCAGGGCTGACTAGGGTGACTCTACAGCTGCATTCCTACCAGTGTCATGTGGGGGTGCTGGGCTGGGCAGGGGTGTTTGTGGGGCAGTGGGCAGAGGCAGGGTGCAGGCAGGCAGCGCAGCGGCTGGAGCAGGCAGGGTATTGACAGCAGAACAAATGCCTGTAATTTTATAACCAATCTCAGCGTGTCCATTGGGGGCCATTTGAGGGGCTGCTCCTGCGCAATCTGGCTCTATGCTGGGCCACTGCTGGGGAGCTGGGGCAGCCCCACAGCCAGCGGAGGGGAGAAGGGGACACCCTTCAGAGAGGCAGGAAATCTTCTCTGCAGTGGGTTGAGCTATGGGGAGAGGGGAGAGCACCCCACTCATTGCCAGTTTTCTGGGAACAGCCTCTACCATTCATCTCTCTAATTGTCAGGGCATGGATTTAGTGCTGGGTGGCTTGGGATGGCCCTGGGTGACACTTGCAGTTGGGACAAGGGACATAAATCTGCCTGGCCCAGTGCTAACTCTCCAGCTAAATGAGGGCTGGCGGGGGGTAGGGAGAGCGGGGGGACGGAGCTGCTAGTCTGGGACCAGGCCAGTGCTTGGCTTGGGGGGGAAGACTGGGACATGTGGCTCTACTAACAGAGTGACAATGAAAGCGGGAGCCAGAAGGAACCTCTAGCCCCCTCCATCATCTCCAACCTGCTCCTTGCCTGGCATCTCTCCCCAATGTCCCCACTACCCCAAAATTCTCACACCCCTCCTAGATGTGACCCCCAAATTGAGCCTGTCTCATCCCATCTCCCATCCCCATTTGCCTGACAAACTGTCCCACCACAAAAGGGGCTGTGCTGCGGCACAGATGACATTTGGGCATCCAATCAGCCCCCCTGTTTGATGGTGCTGGAAGGTGGTAACGAGGCTCAGGCATGGGGGGGCTGTGTTCATCTGTCCATCCATCACTCACCCCAATCAGCCCAGCAATGATTTCAATGATGCCGGTGCCCACAGTGGTGTAGGGGATCTGGGACACAGGGATCCCAACGTTCTCGAAGATGATGTTGGTGTAAAACCAGATCTGCCAAGGAGAGGATGTAGCATGAGCAGGGGTGGTGGAGCCATAGGGCACTTGATGAAATGAGCTGCCAGGTCTCAGCTCAGCCTCTGCAGAACCAGGTCCTGGAGCAAGGAGCCTGCAGAGCTTACGGCATCGATCCCAGAGAGCTGCATGCCGGCATTCACCACCACCACTGAGAGGGTCTGCCAGTGGACGGAGCGGTCCCGCAGCAGCTGCCACACAGACACCATCTCCATGGAGGAGAGCGACCGCTGCTCCTCCTTCATCTCCTCGATCACATCCTGCACATCGGGGGTCCCCAGGAACTGGTGCAGTGCTGTGGGAAGAGCGGCGGTCACAGACACAGGTCTCCCCATCCCAGGGTGGATGCTCATCCCTGGTATGGCACAGGGCAGGGTCTTGGCCCTGCCCTGACTCAGCCTTCCCAGGAGATCTCCCTGACCCATGGGGCTCGGCATCCACAGGAACTTGGGAAAAGCATCACCCACAGTGATGGGCACCATGGAAATGCTGTGCGTGGAAGGGCTGAACCATAAGGATTGTGGCGGGCTGTGAGATCTGGGTGTGGAAGGGTGACACAAGGATGCACCTTGGTCTTGGGAGACCCTGGAGAAGCACCCAGCACCTCCTGCAGTCAGTCTCCCCCAGGATATCCCCTCACCCTTGGTGGCTCCACAGACATCGTTTCTCTCTATCAGCAGGTATCGTGGGCTCTCAGGGAAGCAGTGCAGCAGCAGGAGCTGGAGGAAAGCAGGAACAACCACCACTGACAGCAAAAAGGGCCAGAATCTGTCCTGAGAGGAGTTGAAATAGGACATGTCACGGGGAAGGCAGAGCAGAGTCCAGCACATGTGGGCTGGGGTATTGTTCTCACCTCGCCCAGCAGCTCCGGGAGGCTCAGGACCTGTGCAGCAAAAACCCCCAGGCAGATGAAGATACTGGGCATGAGGCCCAGGAAACCTCGCAGGTTCTTCGGGGCGATTTCTCCCAGGTAGAGGGGCACCACACTGAGACAGATACCTGGCAGGGACAGGAGTGACTGGAATGGGAGAAGTAGTGGGAAGAGAGGTGCCCAGCCAGAGACTCGGTGCATCTCCCCCCATGCCCAGCATCATCCACAGTAGGGACCCCATGGCCAGGGAGGTGGCCCTGTCTGTACCATAGACCCCTCCACAGAGCCTATGGGGAATATGAAGCCTTCTCCAGCCCCCTGGAGAAGGGGATGTAGGGGACTGAGCTGTGAGGAAGGGTCTGTGCACAGCCTACCTGAGTGGAGCCCTGTGATGGAGCGACCGATAATCACCATCTCAGGGGACCCCAGCTCCCGGCTGAAGCCCATGAAGCCGCCGGCCAGGAGGACGAGGAGAGCACTGCGGCTCAGAGCGCCATTCCTAGCAGGCACAAGCAGAAAGGCAGCTCCTCCAGTCCCACCCCATCCCTCAACAACCCTGTCCCATGGTATGACACCCTTACCTGCCGTACCGCTCCACCAGCATCCCAACCAGCAGGGAGCCCACCAGCCCTCCCAGGGCAAAGATGGAGACAGTCAGGGAGTAGAGGAGGGTCAGGGGGCCAGGGGTCAGCTCATGTCCATACCGCTGGGACCACGTGGCATTGTAGAAAGCCTTTATGTGCTGCAGGGCAGAGACACATGGGCACCAAATGTACTGGGAGAAAGAGGAAGACAAGGAAAGACAGGCTCTACAGGAACAATGCCATGAGTTTAACAGCATTGCAGGAGATGCTGGGCGAGAGATGACGGGATGACTGCGATGTGCTGGTTGGGTTGCTCAGCCTGTTTCAGCACCAGAGAGGCTTAATGGCAGCTTAAAGAAGCCACAGACAGAGCTTTAGCTAGAGCAAGGAGACTGTGGCCAGCTTTCCTCAGCCCCTGCCTTCCCAGGGGGACCAGTTTGGAGTACATGAACACAGCCTCCCATGTCCCTCCCATGCCATTCCTCTCGCTGGACTGCTTTCCATGGGTGACTGCCCAAGGAAAATGCCAGCATTTTGATGTGGGGATGCTGGGCAGCGGTCCCTCCACCCTCCTAGGGAGGGATACAGAGCCCTTCTCCCTGCTCCTGGAGAGGGTGCTTATCCCTTACCACTGCTGGAGAGTTCACCACAGCAAGGTTGTAGCCATAGAGCATGGAGGAGCCAAAAGACACCAGGAGGGAGACCGACAGCAGGGAGAAGGTGAGATGCTGGGAGAGAGGAAAAAGGATGAGCATGGCCCTGGTCAGCAGAGCCAGGGACCAAGATCGTGTGTCATGAACTGTATTGGGTCACTGCCCCTTCTCCAGTAGGGATGATCCTGGCCCAGAGCAAAGACACAAATGTGACGGAGCCCTGAGCTGAGCGCCGCTTCTTTCCAGTGCCCAGCACCCAGCCCAGACAATCCAGTTTCCCCATGGTTGGTCTTGTGGCTGCGGTGTGAGGCTTTTTTTACGCTGTCAGGGGCCCAGCCTGAGTAACCTGGGCAACCCTACCCCCAGCTGCGAATGAGGAGCAGATAGAAAAGGGCAGGAAGAGGAGCGAGGGACACCCCTCCCCTTCCCTCGATGGGCCACCCAAATGGCGCTGCTGCGAGCGGCCCAGCACCATTGAAAGGTGCAGGTCCTCAGGGAAGGTCCCAGACCCCCGTCACCAAACACCAGGTACACCCACCTCCTACCCTCGCCCCAGCCAACACCTCTGTCTCCTGCCCCGGCTGCTGGGGCTTCTCACTGCACAGAGCCGATGGCCGCGGGGAAACAGACCCCGTGCCCTGACCCAGCGCACCCCAGGGTCTGGGTGCCCAGGAGCGTTCAGAGCACTTCCAGCCGCAGGAGCACCCCTGGGTGCTGCACCCGGGTGTCTCCCCCCGAGCAATGGGCGTCTCCCACCCCTGCAGCGACAGGACTGGGATGGGGTGGATGTGGAGTGAGTCTGCATCCCACGGGAGCAGCCACGCTCCCCAGCACCCGGAGCCCAGCCCTCCTCGCAACACCCTCCGCACGGTAGCCGGATCCGTAGCACCCAGCAGCTCCCGGCTCACGCACAGCAAATCCCCTCTAATCCCATCAGGAATCCCGAGCTGGGAAAAAAGGGAGGGTGGTGTCAGGCCATGGGGGCGTCGGGCCAGGGTCCTGGGGGACTAGGGACACCGTAAGGCAGGAGGGGAGCAGGGATGGCGCAGCCCCCCCGGCCCGCAGGGACAGCTCACCCCAGTGACGTCCCCGCCGGGCCGCGGGGTCCCTTTCCCGACCGTCGGGGAGAGGCTGCAGGCGGAGCGCGGGGAGGGAGGAGAAGGAGAGGGGGAGGAAGGCAGCCCCGGTCCGGCAGCCTGGCTGGTCTCTCCCATATTTAGCTGGAGGAAGGAGGGGGTGAGGGAAGGGAAGGCAGGGCAGGGCAGGCAGCCCGGGTGCCCCGGGGCTCATTGGAGGCGCCTGAGCGTACGGAGGAGGAGTCCGGGGACCTCCTCCCTCGCCGAGGGCAGGGGCAGCACCTCCAGGCTGCCCAGCCCGCTGAGGAGTCACAGCCAAGCCTGGGGACAGTGGAACTACTGATGTGGTGCTCTGCCACCGTTGAGAGCTCCCGCATGCCCCCTCCAAACGGGGAACCCTTCCCTCCCCGGGGACCGTAAGCAGGGCAACATCACTGCACCACCCCCGAAGCTGCGGACGAAGTAGCCGGCCCCACATCACCCAAAACCCCGATCACCTCCGGCCCCTCTGCCACCGTGAGGCTGATGTGCCCCAGTCCCTGCGGCTCGGGAGGAGGCCGGTAGCCACACGGCCATGGCTCGGGGCAGGTGCGTTTGCTGGACATGGAGGGGCACAGCCCCCAGCCCCAGAGAGGAGAGACTCGGCTCATAGCAGCTCAGAGGAATCCAATTTTGCTGCGGCCAGGAGCTGCTTCTCCTGCTGCTAATGAAGTGCCTTTAATTAGCAGCCTAATAGCAAGTTCTTAATTTGCCGAACAGCCAGTTGAAAGGATGGAGACCCCACTAAGCCACGGCTGGCAACAGTTCCAAGGGTTTAAAAGGGACAGGTCCCGACGGGCTGGCCCCACTCAGGACGGTCCTCCTGGGCCAGGAAAGCAGAGCAGAGCTGGGAGAGCCCCACAGGCACAGGCATCCAAGCCCGTGGGGCATGGCCAGCCCCAAACGGGCTGTGTGGGGTGAGGGAGAGCCCAGGCACCACATCCTCCCACTCAGGATGTTCCAGCTCCTGTCTCCTGCCTCTGTGTGAGCCTTCATCTCTTCCTGAAAGCACCAGGTCCTCTCCCTCAGCCACCAGCCCTTCCCACCTCCCCAGTGTTCAGCTTTACCCAGGGCAGGCACCCGCTCAAGAGCTCCTATGTCTTACCCAGACTGAGTTTCTCCAGGTCTTGATTGTGGCATCACCTTTACCTTTGTGCAGTAGCGCTGGGCTGCAGAGACCTTGGTGACATGGCCACAGTAAGGGAGACCTGTAGGGAATCAGTTCTCTGGAGATCATTCTAGTTCATTTCCAGAGCAGTGCCATTTATTGGACATGCCCAGGGGTGAGATGACCGACATGCAGCCTATGGGTTCCAGCCACACTCAAAGCACTTTGCAGTGCTGCAGGGCAGCCCTAAACACCCCCAGGATTCACCCCAAGCCCTGTGCTAAGACAAGGCAAAGCAGCAAACCTAAGACAGGATTTTAAGCCAGGCCATGCTCTGCCCTGCAGCCATGCTCCAATTCCAGTCATCCAGGTACATGGCTCACTTCTGGGACCAGAACCTGGAGGGTTAAATGTGCCCAGTCCAATGGTCTCTGCTACAGCTAGAGGAGGAAACAGCAGCAGCCACCTGCCCCCCATTCTGGTACTCTCCCAGCAAGTACCACCTAAAAACCCTCCTGGAGCTTCCCAGCTCCTCTCCACTGAAGCTCAGACTCATCCACAAGCCCTGTGCTCACCCCTGCAGCCACAGCCCTCCCTCCCACCACACAACGTGGTGGTTCTGGGGCATCCTGAAGCAGGGACATCCTCGGGACACAGCTGCAAGGCAGAGGATGGCCACTGCCTTGATTTAGGGAGTAAATCTGGGTTACTGCCACCGGGCTCCAGCAGTTGCTGGGATACTAGGAACAGAGGTTTAGCAGCAGATCTAGAGGTGAGAAACACGTGCTGGGGCAGGAAGGGGGAGGAGGAAAGCCTGGAGTGAAAATTAAGGGTCACCAGGGAGCTGGGTTAATTGGAGACACTCCTGTGACCTGACCCGGTGATGCTGGCACACGACAAGACAAGTGCCGGTGAGAAACACCCGCTGCTCTGTGCTGCAAGGGAGCTTGACTCCACATTTTACAGGCACTCCTCCCCTGGCTCCATGCAGGCTAAAATACCCCCCACGGCTGGGAAAGCGGCTGTGAGCCCATAAACTGCCCTCATCCCCCTCCACTGTCACTCCCAGAGCTCCTGTCCCACTCTTGCCTCGCTGCTGCCCCAGTCTCCAGAGGCTGTCCCCACCTCCTCTCCTCAAGGCATTAGACACACAGTGCCTGGGCATGCAAAGAAACCCAGGAGAACTGGAAGAGGCAGAACAGCAGGAGCCGGTCCCAGCATGCATCCTGCACAGAGTGATGCTGTTGGGAGCCCTGCAGGCTTCCCCACAGTCCAGCTGTTCATGGTGTGGGCAGAGACAGGATTCATCGTGCTCCAAGGAGCTCGTGTGGTGGGGAATGGCAGAGGATCTGGTGCCTCCTGCCTCCTTTCCCAGCTCCCCAGGGACAGGTACTGGCAGCCACAAGCCAGCCCTGCAGGACTCTATGCCAAAGACATAAAACACAAAAAAATGGTATGGTGATTTATGAAGGACTGGGGAATGCAGAGGAAGACCCACTGGGAGAGTCTGTCCCCTTTTCCAAGATGAAATAGAAATCCCTCAGAGGACAGGGTCTTCAGTGCTGCCTCTTGGTGTTTGCCCACCACCATCTAGTCCAAACTAAGTAAATCCCACAAGGAATCAATAAGTGGCTCATATGAAGGCAAAAAGATGCTTTGTTTAGCAGCCACTGACCCCTTTCCCCACAGTGGAGGAGAGATAACTTGGCAGCACAGGCCTAGCAGGCAGAGCTGCTCATGGACATCTCCACAGCTCTGAAGGTCAGAGCAGTTTGCCAGCACTGCCCTTTCAGAGTTGACACTGCAGAAACAGAGATGGTCGACAGCCTCGCTGCCTCACCACCCCTTCAAAGAGAAGCCTTCCCTGATCTGCCTTTGTAAATGCCAGCAGGATGCTTTGGGCACGGGACAGGGAGTTTTGGACACATCAGCTGTGTGACGCTAACCAGGGGCTTGAGTTAACTCAAACCACAGTGGCCTCTGGAAGGAAGTCAGTCATGTCCCCAGTGAAAGCACTACTCAGGCTGCTATTTCTGCCTTGTTGCACTGGAAAGCCCATCTGACTGTTCTCCATCTGCAGGAAGGCTACTTACCAGTACAGATGAGACCTTTTCAAGCCCAGGTTTTCCTGATCATATTCCTTATCCAACTTCAGTGGCCCCTGGCTCCCCAGCCCCACAGCTCAGCAACCTCCCTGCTGGTCTGGAGATTTCTATCTGCTCCTGCCAGCCTGTCAGCAAAGCATTTTGGAGAGTAAGCTCAAGTTGGGAAGGTAACATGGATCAGAAGCAAAGAGTATCCCTTGAGGATATAATGAATGTGTGCTGAGCTCTTTTAGGGTAAAGCAAAGTGGCTGGTACTCACATGCACTCCTGGAAGCTTGCTAGAAGGGCATAACATCCGTGTCCATCAGATGTCCTCATCCATAAAGGAAGGACCAATTGGCAAAGGGGACAGGCTGAGACCTCCAATGGCTGCAGCCCATAATGTTAGATTTGCATGGGATAGTTAGCGCAAGCAACATTTTATTCTTCCTCTCTTCTCCCCCATCAGACCCTCCTGGAACACAGTCCTGGGACATCTGTATATTGGCTGTGGAGCAACCTGAGCACTTGGAAAAGTACAGCTATATAGAGCAGCAGGCTCTCAAGCCAAGGAGTGGCATCTTATTCCCACAAAACACTGAATTTCCACATTCTCCTGGGCGCTGACAGGTGTGCCATTGCACAGGGGGTCCACCACACAAAGCCTTTGAACAAAAGGGGCCAGGACACTGCTGGAACCAGGTGGAGCCCTTGCCCTGCAGGGCTGCCAGGACAGAAATCCATGGCAGCACTAGAGCTCAGGGTTTTTGTTTCCCCAGCCATGCTGCCTCCTCTGCAGAGTTTGGCATCCCAGCCCTCTTTGAACCACTAACTGCTGAACTCATCCCAACACTTATTGTAAGAATTACATTCATTCTAGCCTAGCTAATCTAAACTGGCCAATTCCCCCCTTCAAGAAAGTATCTTACTATACTCTTGAAAGAATGTATATAACAATAAAAAAACACCAAACAAGAGGAGATTTCATTTTAAAGCTGTAGGTTGATCAAATGCTGTTAATTTGAAGCTATGGCAAACATTACTTTCCTCCTTCATTTGAAGTGGAAATAAGGCAGACATTTTTAAACAGAAAGGGTAATTAACCACTGAATCTATTTAAGATAATCTGTGTGGTGTTCATTCCTTTCCAGTGGAAACTTACAATTGAGATTGCTTTTCCTTCTCAAAGACTCTCTTTAGTACTCAAGTTTTTGGATGCGAATCCAGAATTCCTGTGACAAGTTTTCCACCTTGTGCCCTGCAGCACATCACTGTCTCAGTCCTAGAAATCTAGAATAAAGACTCTGAACCTCCTCTTTAAATATCAGTGAGAAAAAGGGGCTATTTAAGGAACAGCGAGACATAACCCAGAAGGAGAACCTGCTTCTCACAGGTCTGGGCGGTGTTGTTTGGGTACACAGAGACACCTGGGACTGTGAGTGCAGAAGGTTTGTGTGTGCTGGCAGTCACAGGTTGTTTAAATCAAGCTACATTCTGTGTTACAGACCAATCTGAAGCCTGTCACTGCAACTCCTCTTCCAAATCTATTACTGGATGTGAGGAAAGAGCAGAGAGGGAACAGAAAAGGTTAAAGTGGTGTAAATATGTATATCTGTACACACATATGCATAAAAACTGCAATCCCTTGCCAAACAAAGAATGGGGCTGCTGGGAAACCCTGTCACAAGGAGAGATGGCAATTGGAAGTGACAGGAATCCTGCTCCCAGCACTTCAGAAAAGCAGGAGCCTTCACAATCTCCAGTCCCCCGCTGGCTCCCAAGAATGGAGCCAGCAGGGAGAGAGATGTCGGGAGTGCAGTTGTTTGTTTGTTTTCTGACCACCCCTGGAGTCAGGATCTTAAAACCACGGTGGCCTTTGTTTTAAAAAGGGCTGTTAAGTAAAACGGAAAGATCCAAGGCTGCTATCCAAGGAGCATTTTTAAGAGAAAGGTATTATGAGGGCAAGGGTGTTTGCGTTGGGATTCCAGCGAGCTGCAAGCATGACAGCATCCCCAGCCATGGAACTGTGTGGCAGTGCTGCGATATGTCAATTACTCACTCATTATTGAACAGCAGGATTCTGATTAGCTTATAAAACAAATTTGTGCTTCTCCTACCACGATCTTGCAACAGTACCCAGAAAAACACAAAGTCTTTATAGCTTTCCCCCCCCACTTTTTTAATGGACAGGATGTCTCCAGCTCTTCTCTATCAGTCACATCCACTCTCTGGCTTACAGGGTGGACTCATTTGTCCCAGCCAGAGGCCATTAACTATGAACGGAGAGTTTGTTAATTAAAAAGTATGCTGTGGTTTTAGGAATAAGTGTTTTTCTTTCCTGACTGCCAGAGCAGTCTTTTATGCTGCACTCATCCATGAGCAGCAGCTCTGAGGTGGGACTAGCTACTGCAGACTCCATGTGTCCCGTGAAGCTGCATCTACCCCGGCCTTGGGCAAAGCTGTCCATCCTTTGGCCCCAGCAGTTCCAGGGGTTCACACTGCAAATGTTGTGTACAGTGCACGTGTAGCAGAAGTGTGACTCACACACATGGGACTTGAGGAAGATACAGGATTGATATTTTGACGGTGTCCTTCCCCCCAAAAAGAAAACAGGACAGATTCACAGCTTTATCTTTGTAGTTGTATTTAAGTTATTTTCTGAACAGTTAAAAAAAAAAACCAAACCACACTGTTACCATGATCCTAGCTCAAGTGAACATTAGTACATTAACTACACATCACCGTAACATAATCACAAAATTCAAAGCACTCATTACTTAAGAATCCAGATAACAAATATAGCAGAGTTACAAACAGAAAACTCTGGAGAAACCATGTTCTTTCTCACCTCTCCCACTTCCACACCCACCTCAGCCTGAGCAGGCAGGAATGATGCAGCACAGGCTGGCCCAGCAGGCAGGCAACTCTCCTAAATGCAGTGATGTAAAATGAAGGGGAGAAACGGGACAATACACTTTGCTGAGGTCACATTATTTTTCTGCCATGCTAAAACTGTGGCTAGACTGAGCCCTGCAATGCCTCGCATGGTATAGACAAAGTAGCTGAAAGCAAAGTTCTACACTCAAAAGCAGCTCCATATTTTCACATTGAATTGCCCAAAAATTCTCACAGCTACCTCCTTGTAAAAGCCACTGCAAGCAGCCCGGGACAGGCTGGCCTGCCTCCTGCATGTGGAGTTTTGCTCAGATGTAAACCAGTGCTCAAGTGCCAGCAGGTTAAAACACTTTGCCTGTGAAGGCAACAAATTCATTGTGCAGGTATGAGCAGAGCTGCTCTGTGACAAAGACTGGTATTTCATGCTGATTTTCTGGCCACAGCTGTACTTGGCTCCTGCTTGAGCAGAAATCAGGATATCTTCTAGGCTGATAGGCTATTTAAAAAAGGAACTTATTTACGAGCTGGCTATAATATCTAAAGGGCTTGTTGCACACCCATGTACATCAGTATCCCTCTGATTTTGAAAGTATCAGTTTAATATCACTAAGGATTTACCAGTGTTGCCAACTCCCGTGGGATATCTGCTGGAGAAGAAATGTGGAATCCCAGCAGTCTTTGGTAACACACACTAAGTAACAGGAAAAGTTTCTGGCAGTGTGCCAAGGCTCCCCCTGAGAGAGATGCTTTGGGGATTTGCCAGTAGTTTGGCTACACCTCATTAAAAAAAAAAAAAAAAAAGGATAAGGGGGCAAAGGCAGGGAAGCCAAACACTCAGCCTCAGCAGGAATCTGTGCCTCTCAACCCACTGCTGGGCTGTGGAGAACGAAAACACCCAAGGGACCTGCTGCTTCTGTGAGTCTCTCAATTAAAAGTGAGGACACAAAGACTCTGACTCCCTCATGCCAATCAATCCAGTAGGGATTTGCCAGCAGGATAGAAGGATTTCATATGGAGACCTCCTTTGAGGACAGCTGGGTCATTTGCTGTTTCCCCCCTCCTTCTGGGAAGCTGATGCTAATCATTTTGGGGGGGAACAGTAGGGCAAAGCTCAGCATGTCAGATGCATCATGCATGCCACCTGGAGACCCTGGCAAAGCTCATTCTTCTCTTGGCAAGTGCAGGTTAGAACATTCCTCTCTCCTAATGCCTCCAGTGCCCCCTAAAAGGGCATCAACTGACAAGTCCAACAATTGGAGGTCTTACTTGATCACCTCCTGATGACTTCTGATGTTCTCATAGGAAACCTCTATTCTTCCAAGTCTTCCAGCTGCACAAGCTAAAAGACCTATTTTCAGCACTGTCCCCACTTTCGTAGATCCATCTATCCCCCCCCTCCCGCCCCCCAGTTTTCCACCACTTGGATCATCTCCTTTTTCTCTCACAACTAAGAGCAAGACTGCAGTAGGAAAGCTGGCTGTTCCTTCTTATCCACTTCTCTAGCTAAGAAGAGCTGCTAGTATTTGCAATTTATCAAACACAAATATTGCTCCTCCCCAGTGAATTTCAGAATAATCAGCCACAAAAGGCAAATCTAAAATGTTGTTAGTCAGGCAAGAGCCCAACCTGGAGATTTGCTTCCCATTGGAGCCAGGATGCCAGAAAACTCAGAATCAAGCCTGGAGCTCTGCTCAGACTGAGGAAGGAACATGTGGAAGGGGCAGAATACACATACCTGCGAGTCGAGAAATGCACATGATACTCTCCAGCTTTTTCAGTGTTCAAAAAAAAAGAAAAAGAAAAAAGGATCCTTTGGAGCAGGAGTAGGTGGTGGGTAGGTAGAGCATGGTGGTCCAAGTCAGCTTCCAGTTTAGAAACAAGTGTAAAGCATTTCAGTGTTTCTGATGAACACAGACTTCTCAACTTGTCATCTGAATTCTTCCATTCCAACAGTGGATGTGTCTGTCCTTCAATGCTAACAGGGAGCAGAGGGAGCTGCTCCAGAGGAGACAGGCGTAGGACTTATCTCACTGCAAATTCCGTCATGCCATTTTCTATTTGCAAATTTGAAAGCAAGCTGTATTCCTCCAAGGATGAGAAATATTTGCAGCAAAACTGTGCCCTACTGCAAAGGATTCACAAGCAGGAGATGGTGTGGCCATAACAGACTGTCCTGCTCTGCATGTCCCACACCTCCAGTACTTTCCATCCCATGGTTCAAGGTGGAAGGCTCCTGGGAGCTTCCTACTTGTGGGAGAAGTGCCGATCTCTACGCAGCAGAGGTATTTCATTTCAAAGCGATGTGCAACACTTAAAGCCCACAGACACTTCCAGCCCTTTTCAATCTCCTTTCAGCAGGCATATTCTAGTATTTTCATTATAAACTCTGCAATTACTCCAATCTGGTTGAGGGATTATCCATCCAGTTCATGCTGAAACCTCTTTCTCACATGCACTCTTGCACACTCACACACACACGCACACATCTCCGAAGGGAAGGGGAGGGAGTTTGAAAAAGCCACATTCTTCTGAGGCTGGAAGATCTACTTACCAAATTGCTCCTCCCAGGGTGCACAATAAACACCACCAAATGTCAGGCTGTGGCAGTTTCAAGTTCAAGTCAGATCAGTTAACTTCACTTTCCTTCTTAGCCATGAGAAAAATTTACAACTCAGGGAGTGGGGTAGGAATCCTTGCTCCTCTGGGGTTCTGTATGAAGTACCCACACACAGTCCCTTCTTGAGGGCAAGACATCTTTCTTACCGTGTGCTGAAAACGGATTTCAGCAGTTGCTTGCTAAATGTACCTTAAACAGCTCTATACAGCAGAGTACAAATTATGGTACCACTTGAAGACCCAACAGAATAGCAGCATGGAGCAGCAGGGCTATGACAACCAAGGACAACCTGCAATGGTGTTGTCTCTGTTTGGTCAGCCAGTCTTCCAGTTCTCCCAAATTCTCTCAACTAGCAAGATAAAATGCATCCTTGTACCTGCTGGCCTCAAAGATACAATTAAAATATTAGGAAATTCTGCAGTTTTCAGTGGCTGGAGGAACAGATCACTGTTTTCTACAATAATCTAAAAGACAGAGAATAACCAAACTGAGGAAAATAATTATTAAATCTACAGCCAAGGTCATATAAAGCCCTGCTGACATGCAACCATGCTGCAGACCTGGTAATACCCGAACTTAGAGGGAGAGTGTTCAAATAGCATTAAGACTCAGAACTTGAACTCAGAAAAGTTTGGGATGTAAACTTTGATTCTCTCTGCTCCCTTGCCACTTTGGCTTTGGGACTGCAGTATTCATGATATGTGGAGCTATCTGAAAGCCCAAACAGCCTTCCTGGGCTTAAAAGTAGCGCCAAAATTAGTTGTGGATGAACTTGTCATTGTGACTCAGAACTTTTATGACTCTGCAGAGGTAAGTCACTCTGCCAGTGTTACCTGAACAGTTAACCTGTTTGACTCTCATAGCAGTAGTTCAAACAGAAAACAGGAGTGTAATCACAGGCTTTGAGATTCTCTAAATTTAGAGCTGATGTAGTCTCTAGGCTCAATGAAAATACAGGGAACAGAGTGCTCAACATTGCTGCTCACATGCCTTAGAAACTGCTCTAGGTATTCCCCAAGTACCAGCTTTTCCTTCCTCTGTAACTCCATCGCCTTTTTGCCTGTCTTAGCTGTCACCAATATTATTCAAGTTCTCTGGACTGCTCTTTGGGGACTCCTGGCCCAGCTCCTTGCTAGATTTCATTGGTGGAAAAGCGCACCCCGAGCAATTATAGACAATGCAACTGCTTTCCCAGCAAAGTGAAGCTGATGAGAATAGCTTAAAAAAAAAATCCCATCTGCCAAGTTCAGAGGGTGTTAACAAAGCCTGTTTAAACCCCTTCAGCTCAGAGATAAAGGACATCAATTTCCTACTGTAGGATTGGAACAACTTCCTACTAAGGCAGTGGAGGTTATTTCAGATGTACAGGAGATCTGGGCACAAAACTGGAATGGCCAGGGGCTGATTTACACAGTCCTTCCTGATCTTAATGCAGGCCTGCTGCAATTCCTTCCAGCTCTGTGAAGACAGCTGTTTTCCCCTAGACCTCTGTCTAGTTCAGAGACATGCAGAATTGTTTCTCATGTCCCTCCTCTTCAGGGCTATTTTTATCTTCTAAACAATCACATTTTGCAAAAGTCTCAGCTGGAAAGCAAAGATCCGTCAGAGCTATCAGCATAAGGACTAATCAGCCCATGTCCCTAAACCACAGTGCAGCATGCATGCAGGTTAGACAAGCACACCACAGGCTCTCCTTCCAAATGCCTTCTAGCAAGGCTAGCCCCAGAAATGCTGCAGAACTGGCCTAGAGTCACTGCTAAATGCAATGATTGTCCTCACGGCCACACTCATTTTACCCATTTGCCATCTCCAGAGGACTGTGCATTTGCTCATTCAAGTGAGGCAAAATCTTATTGTCATGGCCAGAGTGTTTGTGTACTGTCTCCACTCTAGGATGGCTCTGGAGAGCTTCACAAGGTTTTTAGCAGCTCCCTCTTCCAGCATTCGGCTACAGCCTCTCTGAGGGAAGAAGGAAAGGAAAGAAAAGAGCAATATCCAGCTTTCCTTCTCACCACAGCCTCAAATTTTCTCCAATTTACAGAATAATTCATAAGTAATCAGCAACATACCGTCTTCAGGAAGAACAGCAGGAGGAAGATGGTACAGACAATCACTTTGCTAGTGAAATACTGTCCTGGGCCAACATTTCACCTGGGGCAGGGGTGGACAGGATCTCAGCCCCAGCCCATCATGCTTGGGACTTTGGCAGAAGAGAGTTTAGCTTTTCATTGATTAGCATTCCCCAAATGAGCAGATGTTAAGGGAGACTACAATATACATCTAGCTTCCAAAGGATTAGCATAGCAGGCAGGAGAGGAAAGAGACTGGTTTGGCTCATAATAGTCAAATTTCAAGGGTCCTCTCTCCACAAAATAATAAGTCTGCAGTCAGAACAGCCAAAAGCCACAAGGAAGCTGGGTTTGGGGGTGGAGGGTGATAGTCTGGCTGTTGTGTTTCTGTTGCTCTTCAGAGCTGAATGCTTTTTCAAAGGCCTAGCAATGGATATTGATTTCAGTCTGAGAGTAGCAGCCTCCTCCCCACCCACCC
>VYXB01000877.1:889844-937487 GCA_013397135.1 Pachyramphus minor | reverse complement strand
AGCAGGATGCGCTGTGGCTATAAGTCTTCTGCTTAACAGCAAAGCAACACATTCTGGCAACATCTTAAATATATTCATGGGACATCTGTGACTGGGTTTGGAGGGGAACCAAACAGGTTAAAGGGAAGAGGAGTGAACATGAAGAGGGGGATGAGGGAGGAAAGGGATGGGAAGGTTTAAAAATGTTAACTGTTCATGAAAGATAAAAGTCATCTTCTGATATAGCAGCACTTTAGCAGTCAGCCGCGCTGAGTAGACCCTGTCTGAGATCAACCGCATGCCAACTTTGTTCCAGAAACAAGTCTGAGAGCCTCTCTCTTCAGCAAGTATTGGTTACGTGGATAGTTCTTTTGTCCTGGCATTTAAATACTGCAGCTTAAATGAGTCCTGGGAACGAAAAACAGAACAAACCAAACAAACCCCATTCGTACTAAATCTTTTAATGATTTAAAAGAACATCTGATTGACCAGTGTTTGAGAAAACCAAGAAAGCTGATCTACAGGTCTGGAGCACCACCATACAGTTACCAACCAACTAGGATCGAGGCAATTACCAGTAATTGTGCATGTACCCACCCAGCGAGCAGTCATGCTACCCCACTTCACTCATATACACCAAATTCACTCTACAACTGACCCAAACCTATGAAACATTATGTCCTCCCAACACTGTGCTCGCCAAGACAAAAGGGTAAGGTGACGAGCAAACCAGCCAGGCTCTGATATGAACAATTTAACAGCCATGCTATGTGAGAGAGAACGAGGGCTAGGCCCTATCAGTAAATTATTTTGCATGTTGATGCATCTTGATTAAATTTGCCTGGGCCTGTGCCTCAGTGTCTCCTCCCCTGGCCAAACTGTAATCTTGAATCAGCTTGCTGCAGTGTGAGGAGAATGGTCATCACTTCAGAGGGAGGGAATAAAACTGATGCTTCTTGGCAAAACCCTCCTGCCTGGTGACAACTGCCCAGGGTCAGGCCATCTGCATCCCCTTGTTAGGCAGCAGCTGCTCTACTCACTCTGCAGAAACCCTTCTTCCTTCTGAACAGCAGTGATAGCTGATTTAATTATTGATGATGATGGACAGAGGAGGAGGAGTTCTTTGGGGGAAGTCATAGGTGGGTGCCACATGCCACAAGTCCTAAAATAAAGTCCCTATTCTAAGGTATCAAAACCACTCCTGTCCTTTTACAGGACACTGTAATTACTGTACGATCAAGATGAGAAATACTGATAGACCCAGATAATTATTCAAGCAGCATGCTCATACTACATTCAGTGTCTCCTTTGAGCTCCTTTTATTTTTTGATTTTTTTTTTACCTGTGCAAGTGTGAGGTACAGTGTAGTGTTATTTATCTGGAGATGTAGGTGTATGTTCTGGACGGGGAACGAGTGGATTCTGCTTGGGCAGCTGGGTCATTCAGAAAATCCCAGATGAGGATGGTGTCATCATGTGAGCTGCTGACAATCTGGAACTCATCAAACTGAAGTCGAAAGACTCTTCCAGAATGTTCCTAAATGCAAGTGGGAGACACAGCACGTTACCTTGCAAACTAGCTGGCACCTGGGATGAAGGAGGGAATAAGAACTCGGGCTTGATTCTAGTGTTATATTAATTTCTCTGTAAACCCCACATAACACACTGTGCATCAAGATCACAGAGCATAAATTACGCTCTCTCAGTGAAAAGTGTTTGCCATATCTGAGTACTTGGCTTGAAGGAAGTTTATATTACAGTTGTCCTGCTACTCCTTAAATCCCAATACTGGATACACACTGTGCAAAACAAACAAAACTCTCTCCACCACACAATTCTGTCTGGCAAGACTGACAGGTGCACTGTCTTCCTTGTTCCATGACAAAACTCGTTCCTGAAATTACAGCATTCCCAGATGCACTAGGTTACAAGGGAAGAGATGACAACTTTGCATTCACAACTTGGCACCATTGCCACTGCTGAAGAGGAAAGAGCTTAACACTGGAGGACACTAAGGAGCCTGTTGTGAAGTCCAGTGCTGCAAGACCAGCGGCCTCCTCCTTGGCCAGCAGGGAACAGAAACTGTGCAACCAGGGTGAGCCCTATCTCTTCCATCAATACACATTTCTGTTTAATGCTTACACATTGTAAAGTCTGAGGGTCAGGAAAAAAACTTGCCTTAAAATACTTCAATACTGAAACCACAGGTTTCTCAAACATTTAGATGAAAGAGAATTGTTAGTTACTAAATGGGAAACCTTTGTCTTATTGCACAGGACTACAGAAATACAGCTCGGTTTGCAAAGTGCAACAGCTGCTTAAAAGTGAATTTCTAAATCTTTAAATTAAAATTATCTGAAAATAATCACACAGTGTGATTCTAGTTTTAAGAAAAAATTTTAAAAATTTCTAATCAGTGGAATCTTTCTGATCTTCTAACTATAACTCAAATTTGTCTTATAAACACCCTCTGAGTGTTTCCCACATACTTCTTCCCACCTACTATAAAAAGAAGTGTTTTTCCAGAGTTTGTGTTGTAGCAGTAAGGAAGATCTTGCTAAAAAGTATCACTACAACAGTCAGATCCACTGACGGATTGCTCATAGAGACAGTGAGAGAGAGAGATACTTTCAAAACCTGTTTCCAAAACTCCCTTTGCGATCCCAGTCACTGTGGGTTAAATAGGGCTGCCCTACCTGGACTGTCTAGGTCGTAAGGAAAGCTTACCTGTGTGCTTATTCTGTGCATGGAAAGCGTCTGTCAAATTCATGTGGCCACCGTTCCAGCTAACGCAAGACAAAACTGGAAGGGACCTGGCATGCAGTGAACATTTGTTATCTGTGCACTTTCCTCCTACTGTTTGAAAATTGAACACAAGCAGCAGGAGACTCACGATGTTCATTGTGCAGCCAGGTTTAATTTTGGAGGACGAGGAAAGAGGAAAAAGAAAACTAACCATGGGCAAGTGGGTATAAGGACACCCTGTAGTCATAAAAGTCTAAAAGCACCACAACAGCTTCCTCTGCTCCCCACTCCTCTTTTGGCCCCCTCCGTTGCTATCAAACAGGGATTTATGAGTATCCATGTGTTGAGATTCCTGCAGTGTTTCCATCCCACCACTTCTGATTTATAATATAATTAGCTGGGGCACTTCAGATGTCCACTGCTGGCAAATGCAGAGGAAATCACACCAGTTAAATTAAGTCTACAGGTTAGTTGGCACACATTTGTCTCAGGTTAGAGCAGGAACACTACTAATACCAAGCTGAATTCTTAGACTCTCAGGATATGTGCTCATGAGCACTGAGTTGTTCCATAGTTTGGAACTGGGTGGCCAATGACAAAAGGTTTTTCTGTATTTCAGCCATGATACTATTTGCAATTCTATTTGGCTAACAAGAAGGTGTTTCAACATAGTACCTGCAGGCATCCAAGGCACTCAAGGACTCTTACTCTGCAGCTGAGGTACAAATACATGACTGGAAAAGAGCTAGCATGGCTTAATGATCTACTGCCTGTCAGCTGAGTCCCAGTAACCCTCACAGCCTGCATCAAATGTGAAGTAAATACTTCAGCGAAATCTACAGCAACAGTAGCAATTCAGGTGGTGGATGAGTGAGCAGAAGGTCAGCCAGCACAGCTCAGTGGGTGAGAGACACTTTTAGAGAATCAGACAGCCTTGGTATGATCCTGCTTTAGAGCACAGACTACAGTCACATGCCATAGCAGGACAAAGTCTAACATACCAACCCTAACACTGCCCAAACAACACTTTCTAGTTAAGAAATAGAAACATTTAGTACGTCTTCTTCAATGACAATTTGGAACTGGTTGAAATCTTCCTTCATCCACAGCAACAGTGCCTGTTTTTCAGGTTAAATGTCATGGAGGAACACTTATAGGAACCATCCCATGCCCTTGACTGTCATTTTTCTCACAACTTTCCCACGTTACTCTAAGGTCAGTGCAGAGCCACTGTTACGCATGACTGTGAATGCTGTTAACACACACAATGACATGTTAATCACACCATCATCAGACCTGCAGTAAAAGCCAGTGGATGGCATGAAAATAGTTGCTGCTGTTTAAGGATAAGGCAATTTCACTGTTTGTTCCAGTCCTTACCTGCTTTTTCCTTAAACACCCAAAAGCTAGTTAAAAGCAATCCCAAGGGTACCTTTGTTCCTGCTCTTCAAATTTGGAATGTAGTACTTTTCTTCAAGAAGCTTCATGTTAACAATTCAGACAACTTACTTCTACATCATCAGGTACACACAGGGTAAAGTAAACCCACTGGCACATGGATTCCAAGAAGGACATTCTCAAAAATGGATTTAGTTATTAAGTTCAAATCACAGAATAAAACCGCTAAAAAGTGAGTGAAAACTCCCGAAGTTCTTACTTTTAATGTTTTATAGCTTGCAACATTAAAAAAAGTTGGACACTCATAAAAAGCCAGACCCTTAGGAATTGTGTCTAGATCCTGCAGACTGCGGCTAAATAACTTGAGTTTTCATGGCTCAAGATAGCCCTGATCAAGGACACTTTTTCCAACACCCCTACCAAAAGCTCTTACCACAAGGGTTCGCAAGCAGAGGGTCCCTGCTGGAGCACGGGGGTCCAAAGCAGCCACAAGATCCCATACTTTAATCTTCCTAGTAGTGAAAAAATAGACAAACACCATGGCTCTGTTAAAGAGAAAAGAGCAAGTACTCACAGAAAAAAATAAAAGTAACTGTTATGTACCACTCAGTTAATACACCAGTTTAAGGAAAATTACAGCAATCCTTCTGCTCTTCAGATCTGGTTCTTGAATTTCCCCTTTGTAAAGCTTATAGAGCTTAATGGGAGAAAAAAGCTGTCAACAAAGTAAAACATAAAAAAGCAGGTTGTAATAACTAACAGAAACATGGGAGTGCAGACAACTAGTCCGTAATGGCAAATGGTCCAGCAGACATAACCAGAGATGGGAAAGATGGTTCTCATGGATTGGTTGAGCTAGAAGAGGTTTCAGGTTGAGTCAGTCAGATGTTCTTACAAGCAAAAAAACTGGACCACATACGTCAAATCACATGGACTTGTTTCAAAAGAAGAACAAAAGCTATGCTTTGTAGCATGGTCTTGATTTACTGGCCATGAAAAGGTCCTCTTAGTATGACAGACAGAGAATCTAATATTTATAGGAAAGATGCAGCAAAGTGGGGTGGGAGAAACTGAGACAGACAAGAACATGCAAAGCACTGACTGCACTGATAACCTCACCCATCATATGCCCCACTGACTATCCTCTTGTTATCAAAGCGTATGCATCTCACCAACTCTTCATGGCCTTCCAGTACTCGTAAACATGCCCCACACTCGATATCCCACAGCCTGGAAGAGAATACAAAAAAGTAATATGAATTTTTTAATACCTTATCATTGCAACTAAACATTCGGTCTTTCCTTGTAGTTAATGGAAACTTGGAAATAAAGATTATGATGAAACAACAAAGAAAAAACAACACAGAAGAAATAAACTACATTCAAAACTCCTTTTCCTGTTAAGCGGGTGAGTGCTTTTCAACAGGACCCTGTGATGTTACAGTATCACATGGGAAGTGAGTCACAGACCAGTTGTGTCTAGTGTAGTAACACAAGTTATCTCCCAGTTATCTTCACAGCGACCCTCACTTTATTTTACCCGGGTTCATTTTTCATGGAAGCGCCCTGCCATGGTTTTCAGATGTTAAGAGAGGGAGACTTACCAAGCCTCCTGGCACCTTGTTTCAATTGATAATATCACCTTCATAGGGCATGTGCCCCTTCCTGCTCCCCTAAATGCCTATTTCTGATTTGGAGACTACCATCAGACAAATTGATCAATACAGTGGTTGAAAGGTACAAGAATAAACAAGCCCTTTTAACTCCTCATTTCTCTCACTGAAGGTGTGTTTACTCTGTAATCTAGTCACCTTATGCATAAGCTAAAACTGACAATCTATGTTTATTCTTTTGCAATGCATTTTCTTCTCGCTCTCAAATAATTTCTGTGGCTCTCTGTGAACTGTTTCTAATAAGAAAATTTTAGAAAAGTTCTGTCACCCAAACCAGCATACAGTATCCCAGGAAGAGACCCAGGAACACATTATTCTCTCAACTGTAAATATCTCAGAGTTTTGACCTTTGTAATGGATTTTGAGCATGGAGAATAAATTAAAATATATTAATTTTTACACTTACACACTACCTTAAAAGACAGTTAAGAAATGCTACAAACAGTTATGAAGTAAGCGTAATTTTTCCCATGTTTTCATCAGCTCTTTGACATGACTCCCAACTACCGTGGATCAAGAAAGATTATTTGCCTACAAGAACTGAAATTCTTTGACATGTCGTGTACAGAGTTGTTCATACAGCACTCTTTTAATAGCAGTTATCTGCTGCAGCTCCCTGACACTTAGGGGAAAGCAAGCAGCCACAAATGTTCTTAAATGCTCATTCATAAGCCTTTAGACTGACATGTCCTCCACAGAAGTGAGAAATATGGGGAGTTTGTGGAATTTCTCTGGGTGACACATCTTGAAGCAGCACAGCTGCTGAGGGATTAGGCCACTTCGCTTGAGAGACAAAGATAAACCACCCCACATATATTACTCCTGAGGTACCCCAGGGAATAATCCAGATCCAGGTGATACGTGTCCAAGGTTGGTGGACAATTATTGCAGCTGTCTTGCTACAACAAGTTGCTCTCAACTTCGGACAACAGAGGAATGGACAGAACTCTTTTGTAACTGTAGAACTGGGAAAGGATTTGTCTATGCACATGTTTGAAGCCAACTAGGAGCACAAGGTGATTCTGCGGAGTTCATCGCTCAGGAATCTGTAAAGACCCCAATGGTTTCACATGAGTACAACACACCAGTCAAGGTCGGAGCAAGCAATTTCATGGCAAAGGTCAGCCAAAGGCACACTGGCTGGTCAGAGAGCATCAAGTCTCTCAAGAATGGACAATGCCAGAGATTAACTGGTGCAGAAAGGTTTGAAGAGCAATCTTGTGCCAGGAACTTTTGTGCCATGTGTTTCCATTCCTTGCCATCAATCTTGAGATTGCCAGCAGCTCTGGGAGGCTGCATCACACTAATTCAGGCCTGTATTTTCAGGTCCCATTTTGAGGTTTTACCTGAATTTGAATGGGATTAGAAGAGGTGATCATGTCCCCAGTCACATTGGGAATGGGCCTTCATGTACTGCTATTAAGAGCAGAGTTTCCTAGCACAAGTGGTGCCAAGGGTAACTCCCGGATTTGATAAGCTTCTCAAATGTCTACTTCTTTAAATAGTCCAAGGAACAAATAGCAAAAGAACTAATCCTAAGGCTTGAGAACTACTTAAAAAAATTTTATGCAGTCAAAACCACTACCACTCTTCCTTCCTACAATTTTGTGAGAATTTCTAGAAGTAGAGTGAGGTCTTCAATTATCCCAGCCTTTAATTCACTTGAAGTCCAAGCAGAGCTGAAAGATGTACAGAAGGCAGGTGAGCCTGAATCCCCATCTCTTAAAGAGAATTCTGTAATCTAAACAGATCAGTATCAGATCCCCATGTGTGCACACACTGGAAGTAGAATACACACATGCAAACCAACCACTCATTTAAAAATTAACACAAGATGTTAAAGTCTGATTCTATTTTCTTGCCCTAAATTCTCTGGTTACTTTTTTTCCTACACAATGCTTGTCTGTAGCAATTAGGAACTTTGGCCCTAGATGCTTGAATTAAACTTGATGGACCACTTTCTACCAGGTGATCAGCACAGTGATGTCTATGTAGCTATGTGTCCTCTTACACTGGTGAAACTTCTGGCCTAAAACAAAACCCAAATCATTTTTGTATGTGGAGTCTCCCTACAGAAGACAGATACTGATTTCTCAGCTACTTCACATGCCCTTACGTTTGCAGTTGCAAAGCTAGAAATCACAGTCATCTTTTGGAAAAAATGTTTCCCTGCAACCAAGGAACAATGAACTTAAAGTTCTGTATCAGCCTCTCCTAAAGGCCAACACACAGCATCTGGCACTTTACAGTGAATTCAAATCAAACATACAAATCACCAAGCCACCCACAAAGATGACTCAGTAACCTGCCCTTTCTTAATCACCCTTCCTCTGACTTGTGCCCTTTGCTAATGGCTGGGAGAAAAGTGTGTGACCAGGTAAGTCCTTTGCCTTGCCCACACTGCTGCTAAACTTGACTTCCATTAAGATTCAATGCCGACATTCCTGAAATTCTAGCACAATTTATCTGTCAACTAGGGATTTTGTCCAATGTAAGCATAAAAGCATCAGTATTTCTTTTTAGCATTATCACTATCTTGACATTTATTTTTATTAGCATTGCAAGTCATATTTTAGATCCTTCCCTAACTGCTGTAGTATTTAACTATTTCTTACTCTACTTCTGAGACCAAGTTTCACAGTACAACTGCAGAGGGTTATTTTTTTCTATTTGAAGAGCAGTTCTCACCACATGAAAGTGGTGCTGCTCTTACACAATGCCTATACTACCTTTTTCCCCTGATTAAGAGATGGAAGTTCCAGCTCTTCTGGTCATGCTCTCAGACAGTCCTATACTAAAATCTGGCACAATGACCTGTGATGTCAAAGGTCCACCATTTTCCTACAGAATGAAAAGCAGGGAGAGGCAGTGTGTTGCAAGCCAAGTCCACAGGCTTGCAACAGCAATAGCATAAATCATTCTCACTGAGAAGAAATTATTACAGACATATGAAGGGTTTCTGTTCATACTGTCCAGCTTTCAAGTTCTATCAGAAGGCAGACAATTATTTAAAGAGATGACAAGGACAAAAAGGACGTTGCTCTTCGTCCCATTTCCACGACAGAGGCACCTTCCTACATCACGTAAACTATTATTCAAGCTTGTTCCATATACCCCAAAATTCATGGGACACCCCTCTGTCAGCAGCTGCAAGATGTAGGGAGAAATCCCGGCTCATGATACCAGAAAGAGTTAAATCTCAGATTGCAACCAGGGCAGCTGGAGAAGTGCAAAAGGCAGCAAACTGAACTTCATGCTCTAAACCAGCTGTTCCAAACCTAACCAGGTGCCAAGTACCATAAGAAGAGTTTGGCGAGAGCCCAGGAGGATTTCTGCAGAGGATTAAATGCCTCTTACTGCAAATCTGACCCCTTTAACTAGACACATAGTCCAATTAAAATATCACAGGAGGACATCACAGAAAGTGGTACTTGCCAGCTCTTTCATACACCAGAATTGTCAGAGCAATGCAACTTGTTGATTAGTATGGGACTCTTGAGATGCTGAGGATGAAAGACAACACAGTAAAACAGGCTTCTAATATCTCTTTCCTGTAGTTCCCAATGTTCTATACCAAAGAAAGCATATTTCAAAGTTGACAAGGGTACAAAGCACTTCAGTTGCCTAACCTCTGCACACCCCAGTGAATCAGAGACAACGTCCTTGCACATAACTCTGCGATGAGAAGAGTGTCTCTCACCTGATAGTATTATCTGAAGAGCCGCTCACTACTAGCCTGTCTCTGTACTGCAGACATGCAATGCCTCGTTTGTGGCCATTTAAGGTGCGCACAAATTCGCAGGTACTAGTGTTCCATACCTGTGACAGGAAGGGAGGAGGGAACCACACAGAGACAAAATTATTAAGAAGAGACTAACAAAAGATGGTGTCTGTATGATTTATAGATGCATCCAGAATGTTCTTAATTGAAGAGGCTACCATTAAGACTGGGAAAATTACCCCTCCAATGACTTGTGATTATAGTCTGCAACTGTTAGCAGCTTGGGTCACTGTACACGGAAGATTTCTGCCAGATCAGAATTAACTTCCAGATTTAGCACTCTTCGGCTAAAAGTGGTCAAGTGGTCAAGTCGAAAAAGAACACAGAAAAAAATTTCTTTTTCAACTGCATCTGTACATGGATCAGATTTGCCATACAGCTCTGTAAACAAGTTATGCAAGCTCAAGAGAGGAGGGACAAGTGGAAATAAGCAGCGGGAAGAATACTGCTTCTAAAGAAACACCAGGGTAATAATGTTCAAGGACCATCTTTCCTGTCTGGTCACTGTTCTTCATTAATAAAATACCCCTGTGCTGCAAATAAAAAGTCTCTGAACCACCTCACCTTTATAGTTCTGTCACCTGATGCTGATACAATGTACTTGTCATCGAAGTCCACTACATTGACAGCAGCTCGGTGCCCTACTAGCACCCTCCTCAGGGTGATGTCTGTTGGGGAAGCCATGTCCCACACGGCGATGGAACGGTCTTTGGAACATGTCACCATCATGCCATTATTGAAGCGGAGGTGCAGCACGGCCTCGCAGTGGTGGATCAATGTGTTCAGCATCTCGCCGGCATTCACGTCCCACACTCTGCAGTTTCAGATTTCAAACCAGAGAGAAGAGTGTTAAAAACCGGCACAGTGAGCTTTCTGCAGAGCAAGAGACGGATGGGGAGAGGTAATTGACTCTCTAGTGATACTAGAGACGCAAACACCACAGGTTATATCTACATCTATTAAATAGTTCATTAAAAAATGTATTATATAAATCTGTTGATTATGTGTACATTGAGACAGTCCAGCAGCCAAAAACCCTGCAATGCAGTTAACACCATAAAAATAACCCACCCAGGAAAAGAACATTCTTTAATTAAGGGAATTTAGAGCTGAGGAAATGTAGAGGACTGATGGTGTTAAAGGTTGATGTTTCCTGGTTGTGTCAGTCTACCATATGCTTTGTTTCCAGTCAATGTGGAGAAGCAAGTTCAGTGACAGGTTTAATTTTTGACCTCTCTCACAGGACTATCAGCTGAAGGGATAATTTATACAGAAGCAGAAAAGACAATTCTTTTCAAACAAATACAAGTAATTGCCACAAGTTGCACCATGAATTGCATTTACCCTAAGGTGCATCTGGTACACAGCAACATTCCAGGAATGTGCTGAATACCCAAATTAAGACACAGCATTTATGTCAACTTAATGTTATTGGAACCAACTGTTTCAACTGAATGATAATTTAAGACGCACAACAGATAAAATCTTCATACAGAACTTCTAGGACTAGAAATGAAGATTTTAAGCCCTTAAAATGTTTCTTTTGGGCTATTCTCTTGGCAATCTTCTACTCTCCATAAAGAGATTTCTTTTAGCACTATCACACCTGTATCCCAAATACACTATATGAGAGCAGAAAATGGCTGTATCATCAGGCACATCAGACATTGCAGAAGTTAAAACTTTCCTCTGCCAATAAGGCAAGCAATAAGAAAAGGCAAGATGTGAGAAAGACTTCTAATGTCTTATTTTCTAACTTATGGAGACTGAAGTGCATCAACTTACGGACTATAAACGAGAAAGAAAGCTACATTCCAATTACAAAATGCAAAGGAGAAAAAACTAAAGACCTGACCCATTAACATACGAACAGTTTGCAGAAAGGGTTGCCAAACTGAACAGGAGCTGGAGACCCACTGACTTCTTTGGACAAGAGCATCCCTGAGATCCCAGAAGCATTAAGAGCCCATCTGTACTGTCTATTGGATGAAGCCCCTCTTCCTGAGGAGACACAAGGATAAATGCCATGCATCCTACATGCCTCTGGGGTCTGTACGAACATTTATAGATACAAAGGGAAACAAAGTATTTCTGGGCAAGTAGCCAGTCTGGAATTTGGCTTGCCTGACCTTATATGGAAGATGATAGTGCTTGTTACAGAAATCAGCCTCTCCTTGAGCGATCTGTTTAGCCCGGCACAGTTCCCACACCGTCCTACACCATCTCCAGGTGTCTCTTTTGGCAGTGTTGCAGAAATTCTGGATCCCTACTAATGTCAGGACCCCAAAACCTGGCAGCACCACAACACTGCATGCATCACATGTCAGGAATTAAATTATTAGCTTAACAGTAGTAGTGTACACACAAGCACGGTGATAACCATGGGGAGTTTGCAGCCGTAAGGAACACATGTTAATAGTTTCAGGAAAGGTCACCAACACAGCCTTCTTATTTCCAAGTTCACTGCATGGGAACTGTTTGCACTCTGACAAAGAGGGAATATATAACAACAGGGAGAAGACAGACTTGCCCCTTCACATCCAAGTTCATGTTGCAATTCACTAACTCATATGTGCCTGTATTTATACTACAGGTCTTACATTCTCTGGGATTCTGTCACATGACTAGTGGACTTCAAATCTGCACAACATGCACTATAAGTGCTACCTTGAGGTGTCCAGCCTTTTGCTGGAGACTGGAAGGAAAGCAAGTTTAGAAAGACTGAATGAAAAGAAACATCATGCTGAAATAGAATTAGTTAAAAGTCATAGGAGATCTAGGTATATATATTTTGTTAAAATTAGGTGGGAATAGATAATGAAACCTTCACACTTGCTTTGAAAACTTCAACTCTTAAAAAATTATTCTCAAAGAGAATTTATAACATTCTCAGGGGGTGTCAAAACATGCAAAACCTTGATGAAACGCCAGACGGCCTTCCTAAGTCAGCTTGACCTTGACTGGCCTTTGCTTAGATTCTCATTTCTCCTTGACAGCGATTTGCATGGACATCTGATAAACAAGGACAGCACACTTCTGAACAAGTATGTTGAACTGCTTCTTGGAACTGACTGTACAGCACACATTTAAGAAGAGATCATTTCAGCATTTTGCAAAGCTAAGAGGCAAACAGAAAGCTCCAAATCATGAGCACTCACCTGACTGTTGAGTCAGAAGATCCAGTAATGATCACCCGTTCATCGTACTGCAGGCACAGGACAGAACCCGTGTGTCCGGTGAGAATTCGCTTGCATTCCAATGTATTCTTATCCCAGATCTAAGACAGCAAACATTCAAAACCATGCATCTCAGTAAGGTTTTCATCTTTCAGCACTTACTGGTTTAACTAGTCTGTTTTTTACTACAGCACATCATTGATAGTGCAGTTAGAACACCTTTAGTGGCACCTGTAGAGTCTTCTACAGGCTCTTTGGTGCAATACATTAATACCTTTGATATTACTGGCTTTACTATGAATATTAGTTTACCCCTGTCATCAGGGTACAGGGCCCAGTAATTACATAGCCTGTAATTACTGATGGACAAAAACCCTGCTAGCAAAGTCTGTCTACAAACAGGGTCTCTCTAGCCAGATAAAAGGGGCATGCTGTGGAGGTGTGAGGTGGGGGAAGGGGAGGAGAAGGCTAGATTACTAACAAGAGATTGGGTAGGTGTCACTCAAATTAGGACACTCTTATTTATGGCATAGGTACCACACACCTTTAGTATACCATTATGGAGCATTCTCACCTTGATAGTATTGTCTCGTAGGCCACTTACTATCTTCTGATCATCATACTGTAAACAATAAACCCCTTTGCTTGTCTCGCTTCGGCAGTGGATCCTCTGTAAACTGTGCCTTCCACACCGCCAGTTGGACTCTATCGTCTTAAGGAGAGACAGGAGACAAATAAGATGTATAAAAAGAGCACAGAACTATTTCCTCTTTTTTTCTGTTTGGTAGAGAAGACAGCAGACACTTTTCTTCACTCTTTTTCCTGCAATCAGGCCCATACAATGACATAACTGCTTTCTAGAAGAAGCAACACATGTAATAAAACCAATTAAACAGAAAAATGCCTGGAAAACATCTTGTGGCTAAACTGGTCTGTGTTATCTGGAATGGTGAGGAAAATGTAATCTAAAAGCTTTTTTCTATCGCCAGCCTTTAACCCCCTGTGACTCAACAGCTAAACAACTGAAGGGAATGTCTCAGTTGAGCTGTAAGTGCTTGTACAACTTGTCACAATAGTGCATGAGCACTGCTTTTGCCATTAGGAAACAATTAGAACATGCCATTTTGCCCATACTAAAAGTAAGGCAACCATGCTCAGTTGCTTCCTGTTTCCCCGACTCTTATCCTAGATCTACAAACTCCAGACAAACAAAGACATATTTCATCAGAACAGAATATTCCCAGAATTCCAGCATCATGAAGGAATCAGGGACATTTGAAAAAAAAAAAAACAAAAACAAACCAAAAGGACAACAGCAAAACACCACCACATTTGGAAGCTGTTTCTTACCTCTATGTCCTGTATAATTTTGGGATAAAGTGCTCTGTAGAAGGAGTTGGGTGGAGCAGTTCCATCAGGAGGTTTATTTTTAAATAGATACTGCCCCCTAAAAGACAAAGAACACTTCCATTGAACACAAATCATGTTTCAGCATTTTGGAGAAAGGTCCTCCTGCCATTTTACAAATGGGTAACAACAGCTGGAAAGCACAGATTCACATTTAGAATTAATTACTTACTTACTCAGTAAGATGGGCTGGTTCCTTGTTTGTTTGCCCTGCAACGTGTCAGTGTTGCATTTTAACATTGAAATACCCCAAAAACATCTGTGTCTAGTCACTCAGGCAAGGAAAATACAATCTCTGTTACGGACATGGGCCCATTCAGCTCAGTAAGAGTTGAGAATGACTCATGCCTGCAATGTGTATGAGCCTCATACACATATCAGAGGTCACCTTTGAAATAAAGCATAGAAAGTAAATGAAAGAAGTCAAGGAACACTCAGACTCATTATGCATTCAAGGTTAGCTTTTATCTGCATTAGCAGGAGCAGTATCAGTTCGGGTACGTGGACATTTTACTGCTACTAATGTATTTTGGTAAGCAACGCTTCATCTGTGGTGCCTCCCTCATTTCACCACTGGTTTGGAATACTCATATCCCAAGCTAGAGTTTTGTTACCAAAAAATCTGTAAATGGCAATCACTACCTGCTGTGTAAAAAACTTTAATTCCTCATCCTGAAGTTAAGAAGCCACCAAACACGGTGTGGAAGCTTGTAAACCCCACCATGGGTGTAGTAACTGCTGTTCTGCCTGGCAACATGCCTCACAAAATGGAGAGAGGCACAAATGCCTCTGAGTGTAATCCTGGCATCAGAGGCACAGAGTTTACACTGGGCCAGCTCTCCACTTCTCCCTCCCTTACTCCATTACAGCATAATTAATTGTTCAATACCTCCTTGCACATTCCTTTCCTGTCCTTTCCATACAATACACCTCAAAACTGATTTGAGAGACTGTATATTAGCCGCCCTGATGTAGTTGAACTAGAGAGATCACAACAATGAACAAAAATTTTTAGGCTGTAAGGCAGTAGCAAACTATAGGACTGAACATACAAAATGACAAATGCTCAAAAAACCACTTTTGATACTTCTTTAAATAAAGTACTCTACATAGAACTTGAGAGAAAGATGCTTTCCACTTTGGACAGAGCAATCATATGATTCTTCAAATACAGCGACCAGCAAACACTTACATGGGAACAAACACATGGATGCAGACAAAGCACCAGCTATAGATGGTTGCCTATTTACAGTGACCCAGTCTGGAAGTGCATTCATGAAAATTAAAATTACTGGCTCAGGGAGAGGAAAAAAACGCTTTGGAGGTACACAGAATACCTAGGACACATCTTGGAAGACTTGGAGCAGGTCTACAATGATCTGTGTACAAGCCTATATGCCTAAAAACCTGTCTATTGTTTCTAACTTTACTAGCTGATGTAACACAAAGTCCTGCCTTGCTGTTGTAGAGTCAGTTGTTTACTGTTCAGCTAAAGGACTGTTTGGAATTTCCACGGCATCCCAGTAGCTGTTGTGCTGTAGCTGTGGGATAAAAGGAACTATTGTTTGCAGGTTTTGATGACCGGCCAATTCAATCAGATGGACACAACTGTGCCCAGATTTTGGGCTTCTGTTTTATATTTCTCTAAATCTGTGTAACCCTTCCTGCTCCCTGACAAGCTGTCAGTGAAGGCTGCCACGCTGCAGAATGGGGGGTTTCTGTTGTAGACCATGAGCTGCAAATGCTAAAATCAGGCAGCCCATGCGCAAATTGAGGAGCTGTAAGTAAATAACATCAGTCATTTATCTTTCTGAACTGTCCAGTTTGTCATCTCCTTGTGCCATGCACAGCATTAGCAATGATTACAAGCTATAAAGCTCTACATGGCAGAGATGCAATTGCACTGGGTATTTCTTGTCTGCCTCTCTCAGCCACACAGTTCTATCTTCTAAAGCTAACCAGAGGAAAGACTTGAGCACAACTTGCTCCTGTTGTGTCCAAGAAATCTCCAGAACCCAGTGTAAACTTGAAGAAGAGGTGCAGTAATGGGGTGACTGTCCTTCAGCTGAGAAGCAAAATTTTGCAATTGTTTTTCAGAAATGCTGTGTCTGTATGATTAGTATTTGGTGCTAACGTTATAGCTAAAGTGTGGAGGGAGCAACTTGAGAACTATCGGCTACAATCTATGACAAGATGTAGAGAATAGGTAAAGTTCTACAGAACAGGAAAAAGTCAACTGTGGCTCTTGCATTTAAAAAAGGCAATAAGGTCCACCAAGGAAATTGTGGATTGTCTGACTCAATTAACTTTGACTGTTCAGCCGTTCTAGAGCACACACTCAGTAGATGAGTGCCTAGATGATGACAAGGTGACAAAGAGCAGGCAACACAGATTAATCCAGAATACAGCATGTCAAATTGATCTAATTTCTTCTCACAAGCTACCCTTAAGACTGAGTAAGAGATGTATCAACTTGGAAGAGCTCAAGGGTAGACATACAGATGGCTGGAAAGCAGTTTCCCGATGGTGCACTGTCAAACAGGATGGCACCTAGGATCTTGCATGGAGTCTGTCCTAGATGTGTCATTATTGAGCATTTTCATTAATGACAAAGAATGGAACAGGGAGTGCATTTATTACCTGGCCAATGATAACGTTGGGAGAAGCTACAGGCACTTTGGAGGCCAAGATTAAATTCATAATATTCCAGACAAAATGGAGAAATACCCAACAACAACAAATACTGTGTAATTCCTTTTCCAAGCAATGCCTGGGGAATCTCCATCAGTGAAGGTTTGTAAGAACAAGCTAAGACAAACATCTGTGATGATTTAACAGAAGCCTGACTCTCCCTATGGGAAACAGGAGGGACTAAATGACCTCTCAAGGTCCTCTTAGGACTTACTGTGACATCAACAATACAAAGTAAAAATGGAAGTCCTAGAGAGAATAAGGCACTAAAAGGAATGCAAAAGTTAGCACTGCCATGCTTGTGTTTATTTTACACTATTTATAAACATTACACTATTGGAAGCAGATCAAAAATAGTATTTATTTTCAAAGAATGTCTCATAATCCTGATTTAGTTGCCTTTACTTTCTGAGACAAAGAGTACAACAAAATTAACTACAAACCTGGAGTCTTTGTTTGCAACTCTGTATCTTTTTCTTTTTAATAGCAACCAAAATGCCTGAGCTGTCACTTTTATCTTGTTTATGAAATATTCATACCCAGTTTCCTTTTTGCCAACATCCCAGGGACACCCTTGGAAAAGAAAATTATGTATTAAAGGACATACCCCTGAGAGGGAAAGTTCTAATGAAATGTTAGCAGAACAGCTTCAAACCTGAGTGAGACCTACACTGTAGTAAGGCTATTCCAGATGATTATTAACTAATCTATCTGCATTTCTTAAGTCCCCTATTCTCCGTGGTACATACCCTTAGCTTCCAGTTTGAAAATTAAACAGATATCTAATAGTGAAAATCTGCTGAGGAAAACAAACAGACCTATCAGGAGTCAACTAATTCATAGCACATGTTGCCCCACTGCCACCCCTAAAAAAGCTCTTCTGCTCTGAACTGCTGACCACTTTAGGGTTCCCCTGAGGCATACACAGCTTCTTAATTTGAACTGAATGACAGCTGGGTGTAAAAAATCTCAGTCTGTATATCTCCCTTCTCACAGTGGGATAAAAGCATGATCAGATGACGAAGGTGAGGGAAAAATCCCCCATGTTGCCTGCATAGCCAAACTATGCCATAACTCCCCAACCCCTGATTTTTGATTTAAGCAACTGTCAGGTTTGGAACCACCATGATGTTTCAGTGTGCCAAACAACCACAAATATGATTTGAAACACACGGCACCTACTGCCCCGAATGGGGGCAAAAGAGGTGAAAATGCAGTTTCCTCACCATCCTCTCCTCTCTGACAACCCCCTCCACAGGGAGTCTGTCCTGACCATTCTCTCGATGAGCTTCTTCCACAGCATGCCGTCCGATGTCACCCGGTACCACTCCTTGCACACCAGCTCAGCAGCACACAACGATTTGGCATCCAGGTATGACAGAATGTTCTCAGCAATGTGATCCAATCCCCGAGCTGGGGGAGAACAACAACAACAACAGATTATCTGCTGGGCAGACATGGAGTTCAAAAGAATTTCCCTTGCTAGTACAAATATACACTCTCCTTCCACCTCCTCCTCTGCATGCAGAGCTGGACCAAATGCACAGAAGAGCATTTGAGGCTAAGTTCAGGAGTGAGCAGTGTTCTCCAACTTCCTTTGGATATAGCACAACAAGTCATTAAAAATAATAAAGAATCCAAGAAGTCATTCCAATCTATTTCGATGGGTTTTAGCACTAGGGGGATATTCTATGGATGGCATTTCCAACTCAGCAACGCAGCCCCCAAAATCTCTCTATATTAGGACCATTTCTCATCTCACTGCTACAGCTGTTCTCATGTTGCAACGGCTCAAAAGCTGTTTTTGCTAAAGCAGTAGCTTTTAAAAGTAATGAAGAAAAAATATATATTCCCAATGTGTGGCCTGAAGGGTAGTGGTACCTTTAGACATGGGGGAGGGAAGGATATGCAGATGCACAGGGACGTCAAGAGGGAACGAGAGGCTTTGTAAGGAGAAAGTGAAGCAGGTTTGCTAGTTTCATTAATTTTAGGGGATGAAGGAAAAACATGCAACAAAGTGATATAATTTGCAAGTATTTTCCAGTCTGACTACCAGGACTAGCTCTACGTCAACATGGCTGGAGTGAAATGTAAAGCAATTGCCTGGTTAGCACCAAGCAGCTCAGTGTAGCTGGGGCCATGAAAGGTTATGCTGTATTTCTTAACTGGATGGATGTAATTAGTAAAAATGTGCCCTTACCAAGTCAAAATTAATCACCAGCAAGACTTCAGGAAAATAAGATGCTTTTTAAACAAGAAGCTGCATAAACACAGCTTCTCTTGGAGGCTGTTTAATTCACGAGTGAGACATGCCACCATGAGATTATCTCACTTCACAGGTCAAATCTCAGAGGCTCTGTGCAAGTTTGTAGATTAGGTCATATTGTCCGTCAGGCATAATGTCCAGTCCAACAAAAAGGAAGCATGGTAGATTGGTATTACATGCATTTTCCCTCTGATTCACATTTGGGACAAAGCTAAATACATGTTTTCTTGCTTTTAAAACAACAGCCTCAAAGATCAGCCCTGCTTGTGACAGTGAAAGAAAAAGCAGTAAGTGCATTTTAACAGTCATATGTCTGTATTTCTTCAAACCCAAACTGGGTGTGACCAGCTGATTCTGATTAGAGTTCATGACACACAAATGGCCAAACCTTTGTTTTCCTTAACCAGAAGATCTCAAAACTATCTCCCAGTGCACAATAACGAGAAAATTCGGCGTGCCTCCTCCTGCTGCTTTCAAAGATTCTAAATTTAGAAAACACTTTGGGTGTGACATCCTGTCCATCATCTTATGCTTTAATCTGTATGTAGAAAAAGCATGTGAATGATACTGTGCACAACCAGGGAGTGCAGAAATAAGTCTGACATTTCTTATCTTTATAGATGCAAAATTAGATGTCAACCTGCAAAATAAAAGCATCAGCAGCCTTTATTGCGTATTCAATACGGAAAGATATGTACAATGCTATTTAAAATTCTGAAATAAAAGAGTATTTGTAAATTTAGACTGACTCTACAGCAAATTGTAGAAAGAGAGATAAAACATTTTAGTGAACTTGAACTGGAGTTTACAAGAATTCCACAATTTGACAGGTAGACACGGAAATCATGTTGCCCTGCTTCTGCAGCCTGACACCTGCAGCTCTAAGCTCTCTCCATTGCGTGGAAATGGCTTATTTCACAGTCTGTGTTGCTTCCAGTGAGCCCACAGACTCACTAGAACATTTAAAAACGCCTGTCTGTGCATCATCCATACTGGTGGCTTTAAGTCAGCAGTGTCACAGCAGGAATTTATTTTATGTGGAGAAAAACTGGTGGCTTTAGGATGCAGGACTACACAAACCAGGCACAGTAATCTTCACCCTCTGCCCTTCCTGGTTCATGAGTAGCTGCACTTTAGATCTTGCTGCAATGAGGTGCTGTAACTACTTCCATGTCTGTTAGTCATCCTTTGCCATTGATATTAGACCCTTCACAGAGAAGGAATACTAATGTTTTGGCCTCTCCTCCTCACATTTATGATAAGTGGATGAGCAGAGCTATTTTGGCCTGGCTGCAAACTCAATTTTATTATTTTGTTTCTTAGGAACAGCACAACTCACTGAGGTATATATCTAATAAAGCACTGCTTCCTTAAAAAGACAAAACTCTGCTCACAGAAGTTTTTGCTAAATGAATGTGAAACACGATTAGCCCTTCAGCCATCCACACCAAGAATGTTTCAGTTATTTCACACATGAAATCCTTATCAAAATGACTTTCCTCATAAAAAATGTTAAACAGCTTGAAAATGCTAAGCAGAGGTCTTATTTTTCAGAAACTGAACAAACTTTGTTAAGTACACAGCTAAGCCATATTTTTCAAACAACTTTAATTCTGTTCAAAGCACTGGGAAAATAATCTTAGCAACTTTATATTAGTAAAACATACTCATAATCTAAAACTGCCATTAATTCTGGTCATTCTTTGGGACAGTGCTAGGAGGACAGAGATAAGATGCCTCATGATTTTGAAGCAGCTTTATCGCTTTATTCACTCAAGTGGGAGAGCAGGAGAGAGAATGAAGGAGTAAAAATGAAACCACAATACTGAACACCTGAGAATTTCAGAAAGCTAAAATATACTTATAGAGTATATTTTTTTTTTTATTATATGACTTAATGTAGAATTTTAGGTTCATCACTCTTTCCCAGGCAGTTTCTTATCCTTCCCCCTTCCTATTCTCTTCACTAGAAACCTGCCCGTACTCAGGACATCCTGCATAGACTGCAGAATCTGTGCCAGTGTAATTCCTAGCCATTAATTTTCTCCCTTGAAGCTATATTCACTAGGACATTTGCATTTGCAAATATGCAAATTGATGCACATACATTATTTACACACACACTTCCCACAACTATTAAAATACTCACAAATTAGCTGCCTGATTCCTATTTATTCCACATTCTGATATAGTAAAATCAGCTGCTTTCTGGGTAACTGTGAATAGACCAATAACAAATATGGTACGTATGGACAGTAAATTTTGAAGGTCTCTGGAAATATTTATAACATTTGCCCAAAATTTTCAGAAAAAAGCCTGTAGGATGAAACTAAGCAAATGCAATGAGATGTGTTGGTTTGCTTTCACTGAGTTTCATGGAGAAAATCCTGGAAAAATTGTGTATGTGATTATATGTATACTTTCGCTTTAAAAGTGGGGAAACCAATGCACTTTCAAAACACTTTCTATTTTTCTGAAACAGAACAGCTCTACAAGTTATAATGCTGCTCTAAGTACAACAGATTATTGCCATTGGACTACTAAAAACTAACATAAAGCAGGTACTTAGCATAACTAAGATTTTTTTTTAATGCCACAACAACCACTTGATTACTGGGCACAATGAGCTTAAAATCCAATGAGTCTACCTATTTAACTTGATAGCAAAACTCTTGCAGTGCCTTTATGCTTTGTACAATTCACAGTTAAACACACTTTTTTTCCATCTTTTAATCCTAAAACTTATATTTCACATTGAGAACTGCCTTCTGAAGAATGATCAATGACTGGATTGAACAAATTGCCAACAGTTCAGCACTTCTCCAAAGGTATTCACAGAAGAAGCTCTTGGCAAGAAACTCCTCTCTTCAATTAGCTATTTAGAGACAACACCTGTAACACTTCTTGCTCAGGTCCATCCTGCTGAGGACCTATGGCATGGGAATGCTAATCTATTGCCTATCTACCTATTTATCCATCTACAGAGGTATGATCTAATAGTCTGAAAAAAAACAGCCAAAGAGCCAGGAATTTCTGTCCGGTTCTGAAACTCTATCACTGTATATATTTGATCTCCCATCGCCTCCATTTTCCCATCTGTAAAATGAGGCCAATATAAAACTGCATGTACACTGCTTGATGTGTGCATTCTGTGAGATATGCCCAATGCCACATCTGAGAACAGCTGGGATAATATTTCAACGGAAAGCACTACAGAGATGTAAAAAATAGAGCATTTCCATCTTTTGGTCTTATGCCCTCCATTTTCTATTAGCAATAAACTCATAATCAAAGCAATGGATTCAGGAAATTATTTTACAAGGAAAGAGAGACCAAAAAAAAAAAAAAATCTAAATAAGAATGGGGAAAACCTTAGTCGAGCAACCAGGAAGAGTAGTAGTTTTAATTTTAAAAATTTTCGTTATTCATGCATCGTTATGGGCATTATGAGTACAACTACCTGCCCTGTGGCTTATGATAACTATCATTACGATACGTAGATGAGCTATCCCTTACTCCTAGCCAAACCATGGCGGATTGTGCCTTGAGAGACAGTAGGAATACAAATTAAAGTATTACTGAATTTCATACTGGTATAGAACCTTTCATTCAAAAGTTATCATCTATTTTGCAAACTGACCCTAGTGGAGACCTCTCCAGCAGGGTAGGCCAAAGTGGAATAGTTTTCTGAAAGGAGCAAGTTTGCTGTGCCTGCAGAAATACCTGGCAGTGCAGTGATGAAGTCTCGCTGTAACATGGGTTTGAGGTATGAGTTTATATGTCCATGCTGGTAGTGACACATCTGGGAGATGAGGTGCTCCACAAACTCCACCTGGTCAGACTCGGACCACTGTTCAAAATACTTGACGCAGAGTTCCTTCTCCTTCTCATAGCTTGCAGACAATTTTCTTTGCTTGGGCACAATCATACTGGAAGTGCCATTGGCAAGTTTTGTCTGTAAACAGGAAGGAGAGAAACAACCCAAATCGCATATATGAAAAGAAACTCGAGCAGTTTTACAGTATTTCAGGGGGAAGACAACAGAAGGAAAAAAGCACTCTGATACACAAAGCTGGCCAGGACCACGTATCCGATTTGGTGCTGTCAGCTGGAGCGCAGCCATGACAGGACAATGCACTGGCTCATGCCAGAGCTGCACACAAAGGACTCTGGTTGGATGGGAAACTCCGAGTGGCAGTTTAACATACACACAATTTTATTTATCATGTACACAGTAAAACATATTTGGATTCCTAATCTACATTTACCAGTTACTTCGAAGCACCAAGAGAAAACTCTATTTGTACTCTGAATTTTTGGGGTTTTTGTTTTTTTTTTTTTTTTTCCTAAAGAATGGATTGCTGCTAAAATTCATAGGGAATGCATGAAATGGATGAGAAAAAAATTGAATTACACCTCGAGAGCAAAGCCATCTAAAATACACCCTTCTATTTGGTATATACTTCTTCCATAGAATAAAATACTTTCAGCTTTCTGAGCACTGTTAATATCTTGTCAGAAGGAGTCAGCTCAAAGAAGTTTCAGGGAAAAAAAACAACACTGACATTTCAATTTACAACTTGATAGCAAGATATAATTCTGCTTACTAAATGATTTAACTGGAAGAAAAGTGCACATTTCGCATTGCAAGGATATCCTTTGTCCAACGAAGATGAACAGTTTGCTGGGAAATGATTTTTTGCTATACTGGTCAAATAGTTTCTATTAAATGCTGAAAACATATGATTTTTTTCTCTTTCATTGCAACAGTTTAACACCACACAGCACACAGCATTATAATAACAGCCAATATTATTACATAATTTTTACTGACAAAATAAATTTAGATATTCTTTATTAATTATCAAATAATTAAAAATAAATTACATATATCAGAACACATAAAACACTGATGTGGATTTCTGTTCTATGATGATAATTCCAAGCATCAACCTCACCAGGAGACTTTAATAAATTTAAAGGAAAAATGAGTCCCTAAATCTCTCTGCAAAGATATCTAATGAACTAAATGAAATGCAAGGATTAACTGATTTTACAGGAAAAGAAAAAAACAACAAAAAAGCCTCTTTTCAGTAAGTGCCAAAGCAGCAGGCTATTTAGAGACACAAACTCTAGTTACCAGTACTGGGTTTGGAATGCAGGAATTTCTCATTTCTCAGGAGTAAATAACTCCTGAACTTCAACACTTCCCAACTCCAATCACAATCTTGACTTTGGAACACCGAAAAACTCATAATTTGAAAATCTACTCAACCATATATATTTCATTTTCTACAGAAAATGCATCTAAATAGTCTTTTCAACATTTCTAGCAGAGCTGGAGAGACCTTCCTCTGGTAGAAAAAGACAGTAATTAGTTGTGATTTTTAACAACCATTTTTTTAAATTTCTGGATTATGATTTGACATAAGTTTCTTTGAGAACACAGAACACTGTGCTCATGCCATCAGTGCTCAATTCTGCAGTCCAATGTTTTCAACTTTATTTTATCCCTGCTCCTCCCTGCAAATGTGTGGCTGTGGCTTTCTGTGTTCAGTAAGATCATGCAAGACAAGGACTATGAGTTACACTTTCACTCAGTCCTCACATGGACAAACATTGACTGCAAGCAAGTCACAGAGCAGCAGGAAAGAAAAACTCTCTCTTGGGCCAACTTTTTATATAGAGAAATCACTAAAGGGGCTATGGGCATGAAGTTCTATGTTGTGAAAGACTGGACTTCTAGCAAAGTCCACAGTGGGCAACAGCCTGGCAAAAAATGATTACTAGTGGAGTGCACTGAATGTCTGTATTAAGTGACTCTGGTCATTTTTGGCAAAACAGACATCCCTGTAAAAATGCTGGATTCCAAGTGAACTCAGGTTTCTTGGATAGGAATAATGAGTAACTGAAGGAGTCCATTGACCAACAGTTGTAACAGCTCTGGAAGTGAAACTCCGGGTTTATAAAGTCTTCTTCTGCTAAGAAGTGTCTTCTGCTAAGAAGAACACATGTTACAGTGTTTATGTCCAAACTGGTAGACATGGGAACACTACACATTTTAGGTTCATACTTTGGATGCATTATTACAATGCAACTTGAGACCTGCACCCTTGCCTGCTCTGGTTTCTCACCAAAAGGAGTGAGCACAAGCTCAGAGGTAGCCACAGTGTGCCCAGGAGGTCCTGTGGTCTATGCAAGCAGGGGACCAAGAGGACAGGACATGCCATGAACACACCAGTTCTGCAGAGTAGAGACAGTAAACTGACAGGTCTCCCAAATCACTCCAACTACAGTTTAGAACAAAAATTACAGAATTTCAATTTGAAGATTCCTGAAAATCCACTGGCAGTTCAGTGAAAAAGTCCTGTTAGCAAAAAAAAAAAAAAGCATCAACAAAAACAATGACATCAAGCATCTGTATGATTAAATTGTCTACAGTCTCTTCCCTCTCCTGGTACAATAATCAGGCCTCACCTGAAAAACAAAAAACTGTTCCATATGCCATCCATACTGCTAGGGTAAATATTCATCAAAATGCACTATATACGGTCATGATTTTTATAAGCTTCACTTCCAAATGTGGCAAAGAAGAACAAGCACTGGCAGTCCATCATCTGGGAGGAAATTTGGGTATAGCAGAGCAAACCATTAATTTGGAACAGATTAAGCTTTACTGACTCCCTTTTCACAAAGCCCTGTACGTGAGGGCTGAGAGGTGCCCCATCTGGCTCTGGACACCATAACTCATCTGCAGGAACAGTAGAGGTGTCCTCCTACAACCGTGATCCTGAGCTCATAAGCTGTGCCAGGAAACCCAGGGGATTGAGTGCCTCAGGTTGGTACTAGCTCAGGGATCTACGTACTATGCTCCACTGCAGCCCGTAATTACAAGACCATTTCTCCAAATGGCTACATTTAACACAAAGCACATTTGTATGCCCAGTGAAGTAGAAGAGGACTAATATATGGAAGGACTTTAATCTAAATAATAGCTTGCAACTACAGGAAGGTGTAATATTTCAACACAGATACACAGAGACTGGAAAAATCTCATGTTATGTATATAAAATGAAACAGCTGTGGTATATCACAGCTGTAACCCATATATGACAACCAAGGTTACTTTTGTTTTTGTTCAGTAGAGGGGACCAAGGAGCCTTCTAAAGCACAGGAAAACAAACACAAGCACAGTTCTCTGATTGTAGTATAGCAATAGTGTTTACCCACCCATATGAGTGGTCACAACTTGCATATATTTAAAAAAAACCCCATCATATCCTCTAATCATAGAAGAGGACTTTGTTCAGGCACTTTCCATGGGGTAGATTAATTTAGGTTATATGTTTTTTAAGGTAAGAAGACATCTTTTAAAATAAAAAAAAAAATAAATAAAAATGAGAAAGAGAGAAAGAGAGAAAGAGAGAAAGAGAGAGAGAGAAAGAGAGAAAGAGAGAGAGAGAAAGAGAGAAAGAGAGAGAGAGAAAGAGAGAAAGAGAGAGAGAGAAAGAGAGAAAGAGAGAGAGAGAAAGAGAGAAAGAGAGAGAGAGAAAGAGAGAAAGAGAGAGAGAGAAAGAGAGAAAGAGAGAAAGAAAAAGAAGCTGTCTCCTAGAGTATCAAGAATGGCTTAAATGACCACAGCAATGTGTGGGATCTTCTGAACCTTCAAGACATTTTCATGCTGAAGCTCGGAAAAGACTGAGAGATTAGACACTACTGCAAATTCCAATTTGTCCCTAGACAAAAGGAAGGATCTTCCCTTCCACATTCCAGTACTGAAAGGCCATAGTGGGCTTCTCCCCTCCTTCCGGGACTCACTGGGACTACAGGCTCTGACACAGAGAGATGTCCTCTACTACTTCTCTGCAACTGCAGCATTTTACCTCCGACTGCTTGCACCACCCATTGTGGTTAAGTCACTGATCTAGACAGAGCCACCTTAACAGGAATTTGGATGGGTCTCGGTGAAGGGGAGGAAAAAAGAGGACATAATGTTTAATTATAAGAAATGATTGAAATAGGCACAGACATACCCCGGGTGCCTCTGCACTGCAGCAAGCTCTAAACTTGTTATCGTTAATGGTTTAAATTTCACTGTGCTAATCATTTCAGGACACAAGCCTTTCTTGATAATCTAATGAATTATTCCAACATCCTTCAGCAAAAAAAATCCTCCATGACAGCACTAATTACAAGACGTTTTCCCAGTGCTTATGTAAAATATGACAGAGCAGCAGCTTAGGGAATTGCAGAAAACTGCTTCTAATTTCCACTGAGAAACTGACAAACACCTCTCTTTCATCTCTCCCAGCTCTCAAGTAAGATTTAACTTTCTCATTTAGTTAATTACCGAGTGAGGATCATCATTTTCCCGGATCGGAGCGGCACAGAGCCTTTATCGTGTTAACTTGTGAACTTGATCGATGGCTGCTGCTAAAACTTAATAACTTCACCCCCTGGCAAATTGTAAGATAAATATAATAGGAGAAACTCTGACAGTAAAAACCTGCCAGAAATGAGCGCTGTGTTTATGTTTCTTTGCAGGCAGCAAAAAACAACCGACAGCTTATTACTGGGTGCGTGTTACTTATATTTAAAAGACTCCAGGCAGTTAACTTTCTGCGTACTGTTCAAACTTTACTCAAAAGATAAAAGACACTGGGGAAAAAAACCCCAAGTGATGGGATGACAAAGAAAGGAACCATGGAGGTGTATGTATGTCCAGGGGCCGGCGCAAGGCAGGAAAAGACAGAAACTTCACAATGAAAGCAAAGCCACACTTGCCTCTTCAGGATGGACCACATTAAAAATGCCCACAACACATCCAAACATGAAACTAGTTTCACCAGCAGCAAAAGCTTGGGAATTCTGGAGCATGTTAGAAGCACATGGGAAAAGCAGAGGGATTAAAAAGTACGACTGAGGTCATGAGACGATTTGGTTTGATGTCCATAAAAGCCCACAGAGCAACCTCAGCTTGGTTGGTTTTTCCAAAGTTACTTATGTGGCCACAGGACTGCTTGCTACTGCCCATGATGAATTACCATTCAATACCACTCCGACGTAGCAATGTAACAAAAATGGTGAAACAGAGCTGAGAGCGTATGCCAGGCCTCCATGCTAAAGGGCAGAGCTAGTTATTTGAGAATCCTGTTGGAAGGGTGTTGTTTGCATGGCCTAAAGGCGGTAACAGCATAATTAAGAGGATACGGGTTCAATTTATATGGCTGGCTTCTTCTTTTTTAGGCTTGTAATTACCAAATGCTGCAGAACTGATTCCCGGACTGCCAAGACTAAGCAAAGAGGAAAGAAGTTCTTTGCAGCTCTTCATTGGCAGCTTCCTACAAAAGAACTCCTCTGCTTTGAGAATTGGGGGGCGGTGAGAGGTTGTCTCACCATAAATAGCAGGATCTCATGAGCCATAGCACCTGAGAGACATGAGTAGGGCAACCAGCTCCTCATTTTTCTCCTTTGCAGGATGAACCTGTTTTTCCACTGTTTGAGTTGACAGCAAGGCTACAATGCTAAGTCATTAAACAACGCACTCCATTTACTTTTATTTTAAAAGCTCACTTTAGAATCTACCCGTTTCTGCCTGCCTTCATCCCACATAACAGCCTCTGTGAGGTTAACCATGGGTTTAGCACATATATGGACTTACTCGCTCAGTACTGAATTACTTTCCACGCTGCAAAGCTCACTGAAACATTCTGCAAAACGAACATAACCCAGAAGTAGATGATCATCAATCACATCTGAGAGTCAAAAAGAAAGCACCATGAAAGAAACCACGGCATCTTTACTGTTTATTTCCAAAAAAAATTTCAAAATACACATTCTAAAATTAACAGTGCCCAAGGAACTAGCCACTTTGCCTGTCAGAGGCTTTAGGCTGCTTGTCCAGGTCTGGTTTCTAATCACACTGCAGAAAAACTTTGATAAGAAAGGATACACCTAGATGAAAGATCACTGGAATTATGCTGGACACAGCAGGCCAACCTGTTGCACTTTTTGAAATCCTGGGAGGGTAATAGTTTTCAGAGGTACCATCTAAGTACCTATGATATGGTGTCAGCCTTGAGGGCACCTGGCTAAGGATAGATAATACCTCAGATACAAAAGAAATTGAGAAGACTGGTTTTGTTTAGGGCCAGAAAAAGCTGCAGACACCAGAGAAGTAACATGTTGAGTCTCTCTAGGCACCGGGGAGAGAGGACTGAGCTATGGGCACTTGCACATGGGCTATTCAAAGAGCAGCAATAATACCTTGCTGGAGAAGCTGCTGCCCTCCCACACTGCTACACAGTAAACAGCAACAGGGAGAGGAGATTAAAAAACTATTCTTTTAAGCTAATACTTAATGTTTCAGACAAACTAATAAAGTTTAATTGTCTGGAATCTCATAGCTCTCACTGTAAACTTCCCTTTGATATAGGTCTCCCACCTAGATTTTAAGTGTTGACAAAAACCTCCAAAATAAAATTTCTCTGATGCCAGCAATGGATGTGAACTGGGAGTCCCTCTTCTTCTCCTCCTCCTCCCTTATCTCCAAGTTGTCTTTGCAAATAACAAGCACTGATGAGAAATCTGCTTGCATCAGCACAGCACTGGCATATGTTACTTTCCCAAACTACGATGCCTGACTAAATGCATATCTAGACATATGGGGTGGGGGGGAAGGGCAAACACCATCACTCTTAAAGAGCTCAATTTCAGAGCACACCTTTCACTAGCTGTGAATTGATCATACACAAATTTCAAAGCAGATCCTCCAGTAACAACAAATCATTTCCAGTGGAAACCACTAAAGGAAATGCTTTCTTCCTTGGAATGGCTACCAGAACCAGAGTTGAACTGCTGGGACGATTATGTGTTATTGCTGCTAATGGAGGGAAGGAATATGCACATTATCACTTGGAGAACCAGTCTACTAAAATCATCAGGTAATGGCCAGTAGCAGCAAAGGGCTCATTTACGGCAGGGAAAGGTGTAAGTAAGCTATGCTCTAAGCAGCAGTTTCATAGTTTTCTGGAACAGTTGCTTCTGCTTTTAAAACACTCAAGCATGATCTACTGCCTAAGTGAAGTTAGTCTTTATGGGTCTTACTGTTGATTTTCTTCTTGCTTCAAGTGCTCCCTTAATTCACAGAGAAAAGCAGCCAGGAACAGATAGGTGGATTCAAAACATGGCTGAACAGTGAAGACTAGTACCACTGGGAACAACACACAAATAGATGGAGAGAATGACCTAAAAGACTATCTACTCCCTATAACACTGTTGAGATTTTCAAATCACTTGGTTCTGCCTGTGTACAGCTTTTGTCATCAGGAAATACAAGCCCTCCAAGACAGTTTACCCAGTATTATTTTCCATGAGTTTTTTCCTTGGAGATGCATTTTGCTACCAACAACAGAGGGCACGAGTACATCAAACTACCTGACCAAGGTAACGTGAGTGATTCAGAACTGGGAGTTGTGAACGTATATGCTGGCATACAGCATTTCCCAGCTATAGGAGTATTACAAATTTCCAGGGATACTGGAGAGATGCAAAAAACAAAAACCCAGCAGCATGCTGAAGAACCTCAAGATTCATTCATTCAATTCTCCCATTGCAAATGTACTCCTTGGATCTGCCAGCAGAGTTGGCTACATGAGCACTCCTTAACCTATTTCAGTCAAAATAAGCTTGTTAGCAAAGACCTGCTATTTAAACTGTCTACTCTAAAACATCTCATCTTAACTGAATGCAGGTTTGCAGTTTTGCTGACAGATCCTGGAGGGCAGCAACCTGCAGCAGCCAGGCAAAGGCTGGGTGGTATTCTTTTCCACCAGTACAGCTACATCTAGTAAGAGGACATCTCATCAGCTCACACTGGCTGATACCAATACTACAGCCGTTAGTAGCCACCACAGAGATAGCTAAAAGAGGACAAATCCATTAAATATTCTTGTACAGTGTTAAGTTGAAGCTGGTCAGTGGGCCGCAGCCAGAATCTCTGACAGAGTTCGCCTTGTAGCCTCCTATAACCCCTATAAGATTATCCAATAACCCTCACTCAATAATGAGCATTGCCTTCTCAAGATGAGCTGTTCTGCCAACCTTTCAGTCAAATGTTACATTGCGGGCAAACTGGGTTGCTTCCCATGGAAGACCATTAGGATTGCTAAGGAAGTCGGACGTGTTTGGCCTGGAGAAGACTGGGGGCTATCTACTAGCCTAAGGGAGGTTACACAGGAAAGTGAAACAGAATCTTTTCAGAAAAGTGTGTAAAAACAGGAAGAGGGGCAACAGGAACAAGCCATAGCAAGCAAACTCCAGACATCAAAAGGAAGACTTTCAAAATATGAGTGAGCAAAGTTCTGAGCAAAATTAAATGATTGTGAAGGTAATCCTCCTCTGAACAGGCAGTGGGACTGGAGACCTCCCGAAGTCCACACTACCTAAAGTTTTCTATGACTTTATATCTTAAGATTGTGTTGGTCCATTCTTTCATTGGTATCTGGCAAGAGATTCATGACCTGAGGAACAGATTCCAAAAATACAAGGTAAGGACATTCTTTAATGAATTCTCAATCTTCAGAAATTGCATTATGTTGGGATAGGCCAAACACTACTGATACATGAAAGCACATGACAGAGGAAAGGCAGAAAACAGTGCCCTCTGCAACAAGTGACCAGCTCTTACCAAAACAGTGTTTCAGGAAGGCATATTCAGTTTCACAGCTGAGCAGACTTTGTCCCTATCAGCTGACACTCAAACTGCACAATTTGGAAGCTCAAGTCACAGACTACTGCACTGAGGATTCTTCCTTGGCTCAGCGTTACACTGCCAATAATCTCTCAAAAAAATCCCTCAAACTAAATAAGGGAGGGAGGTTTCCAGTATTCCTCTTTCGATAGTAGACTCAATAAAAGTGGAATTGTTTGAATACAGCATATAAGCAATATAAAACCCCCAGTAAATCGTGGCAAAACAGGACTGCTAACCTCACTTGGTCCTTCAACATCTTGTATTTTTCAAATATTGTTCTTTCACTCAAAGGCATGATTCTGCTATTCCTTTTAATGAGTTTATTAATAAACAGTGAAAATAGTGTAAATTCACCCACATTTCCCTTTCTACAAATACAAGCCAAGTTTTCTTTTCTTCTTTTCATCTCCTTTCTGAGAGTTACTCTCCTATCATATCAGGAATGCAATCAGTGTGGAGGACGTGATATAAGAAATTTCTCCCATCCTCATGCACTGAGGCATTTCATTGTAAGTTTATCTAATAATCACCAACCCCTTCTATAACTTCCACTATAATAATTGGCTAAACATCGAAGAAGCAATTACATGGTGAGTAAAGTAGCTTTTCCTTCCAATGGTTTTAAATGTATTCTCTTTCAAATATCATTAGGTCTTCTATTGTGAGAATTGTCCTCTTTCATGAAAGGAAAGGACTGTTAGACTTTACCATTGCATGCTATTTGTTGAACACCTCTGTGATACGTCTCCCTTGTTTTCTGTATTTTCAGGTAGCTCAAAATAGCCTGTATTAAATCTAATAATAGCATACTTGCAAACACATTACTTGCATCTTCTCATCTAGTAAGAGCAATTTGGGATCATGCCTGGAAATATGCAACCTTCTGCAACAAAACAAAATTAAACGTCAAGAGAAGTCAACACTTCCTACCACAGACCAAACTCTCAGATGCACCACTGACAGCCTGTTTCTCTGATCAAGGGGTTAGAGCTCCCTCTAGCACTCTCCAAACAGAAGAGCCATAGATGCTAAGCTATGACTGTCCGACCTCACCCAGAGCAATATTGGGTGGTGTTGTTCATAATTTTTATTTGATTTACTTTTTGTAGTCACATGAGGAATTAAGAACAAATCCACTAGTTTATCTGAAATTCAAGAGGAACAAGTGTCATGAGAAATTCCCTGTATAACCGACTAAAAATACTCAAGATTGCTATAATTAACTGATCTCTATTTTAAAATGCAATTTAGGACAAGCTGAAGGATTATCATGTCAGCTGTCAATGTGAAATGTAGCAAGAAATTAAATGAAAAAGTTGTTGAAAATTTTCAATTTTCATGGTATAAAGAAGCCTTGCCACCTCACCCCTGCCTTTCATCTGACAAGCATCCCAATGCAGCTGACTGCAGTTGTGAATTACGTGTTTCTATTCCAGCATTAAATATTGAGTAACGCAGCTTAAGTAAAACTGAAAAGGTGTAACTGCTGAGTTCTGCACAACACTGAAGACAGAGAAACATCTCATGACAGAAAGAATGTCAGCCCTTTTTAATCATAGGTTATTACTTATTAATTCTTGATAAACTGAAAGCTGGAAGTACAATGCAAAAATGAGAAAGGAAGATGGGAGCCAAGTCTTTCGAGTTTTACTCCTAACTCTCTGCCTTCCTGTGCTGCCATAGGCAAGTCACTCCATTTCACAAGCCTATCAGTTAAACAGATGTATCCTAACACACTTCACACAGAGACAAAGCACTGCTTAATGCTGGGAATGGCTTTGGAGGCCTCTGCACATAAGGTGCTTGAGTAGGGCAATGTCACAAGGTGACACCACACCACGTAAGTGTAAACTTCACCTCAAGGGCCAGCAAAGAAATCTGTCACTTAAAAACAAAACAAAACAGACTTGTTAGTAAAAGCATGGTCTCCACCAATCAGAAAAAATACAGCTGAACTAAGCATTTCCATAGCCTTCCAAAGCTGAATCAAAAGTTGAGTGTGTTTAGAAAAAATTTCACCTGAAGTCTTCTCACACGGAGACACAGCACCCAGATAACACTCCAAAATCTATACAGACATGGCAGTAACTCACTCCCTGCCCAAAGACAAGCACCCGAGGGAGGATGCGCTTTAGTTACATTCCTTTACTCATCACAATTCTGACGTGTAACCACCAGGGGACTTCTGAACATTGCTTGGCTTTAGAAGTTTGTGATTTTAATATTAGTATGTGACACAGATGAGGAAATACAATAGGATGTGCTAGGCTGTCCACGGCTACGTTTTATGGCTCTGACAAGTCCAGTAAGAAAGACTAGAAGTAACCAGACCCGAATAGATGACAGACGCACCTGACCAAAACTTCCCAACATCGCTCACCCATGTCCCTCAGTCCCATCTGACAGCTGTCCTTGCCATTTTGGGCCCGAACTCTTTACACAGTCCTGTTGCTGCACCCAAATCCTGACACACAGACCCTCCTCCTGCCATATAGATGGCATCCAAGGCCGTTCCTCTTATCCCCTTAAGAGGATGTGGAGAAAAGTGCTGGCAACAACTTCCCTCTCCCCACACCTCTCACATGAGGCGCAAGAGGATTACAGTCCGATATCTGACCTGTCCAGCAGCAATGAAAGGACATCTGAAGTGAAAGTAAGATCTCTGCAGTTGCAGATTTGTTAGTGATGCTGACAGCCTTCAGCTGCGTGCCTCTCAGGCTGACACTGCAGTTTACCTCTTCTCCCCACACTTCCACATAGCTGTCTTGGATCCAAATGAGAGACAGCTAAGAAATTGTGCTGAACCAACTGCAGTAAGACACCACCAGCAGTTTCACACACACACACACACACACACACACATGCCCAAATAGGGAAACTTTTGAGATCTCTGATCACTTTTGTGTATTAGAAGCAATGTATCTCCCACCCTCTTTTAGGGAAACAGCTTGCAGCCCTTGTTTTTGTGTCTTTGTTACTTCCAAACTGTGCAACTTGATGAGGTCCTTGGTGCTATCTTAGGAGAGAAAGGCAGGCAGCAGACAGGGCCAAATGTAGCCTTTCTCATGCAAAGCATTACATTCTCAAAGTGGTGGCTTAGTTTCTGGGTGTCATGGGAGACCTAAAATTGTATGGTAGATGTTCTGTATACGTAAAAATCAGGCAAAGCAGGTATCTACCAGTGGAGCTTAACTGGAACTAATGAATTCAATACTGATCCTGCAGAAGTTTGGACCTCCTGAGGTCTTTTCCAACCTAAGCATTTCCAAACTCATTGTCAAAGCTCATACATACTTGCCAGGCTTTTGGAAAGAAAAGTGTTTCAGAGTTTGACTGAAGCCACGTTACAGTTATCTGTTGTTGATGCATTTTATTTATCCTAAGCAAAATTTGAAACTATTTTTAAAAGATGTTGTATAGAGAATTATTTTTTATAAGACCTTCCAACTCTAGGATTCACAAGCCTTTGCTTTTGTATCACTCATTTGTTGCAACAACCAAATACCAGGTTCTTCACGAGTACTGCAGATATACCTGCTCCCTGGCTTTACAATTTGAGAGCATGCAGTATTCAAGGGACCTGTTTAGACATCCAATCTTGACTTTCAATTTCATGCCTCCAACTATTTAAAATTTTTCAAAACCTGCCAATTTTGTTATGATGCATGTGTCTTTAAGAACTTCAGTTGATTCTCTCCACAAATCATTAAATTCCAAACTTAACTTCACTTGTGACCTCAACCAGTCTCAAAACTTAGGTCTCAAACAACAAATTAATTTGCTGTGAAGTCTAATCATCTGTAATCTTCTAAATCAAATCCTGAAATACCCCCCATTACAACCCACCTCAAACTGTTTGGGATTACAAATTATGATCCAGAACAGGCCTGACAGATCTAAACTAGCATGGCAGGAGAACAACCAGATTTAGCTCTGTAGTTCACACAATTCTGTAAAATCCAGTAACTTGAAAGAAAACAACAAATGCACATAATCGGCATTAATTAAGCAACATTTTTATTACCTACAATCAAAGATCTATAAGGAAGTTTACTTGTCAGAGAGAGAGCTATTTTTGCTGAGAAATTACAAGTCTTAGTTAATTAACAATTTTGTAGTATAGTTGTTAAGTGTTTTTCACTTTTATTTTCTTCTAAACTCAAAAGCTATTCTTTAACATGACAGAAGTGGGGTCAGAAACACAGAAACACCAAAATATTCAGAAACACTGAAATATTTTAATCATCATGTATTTTAACTAAATTTTCAGTTTGTTGTCACTGTTATAAGGGTTTCATTTTGTGCTGAGAAGCAACAGGAGTTTGTCACACTTTATGGTCATGAGAAGACAGTTAAATCTGAACCTGTGCACACATGTATAGGACAGACCTATTATATTTCACAAATTCAGGGTACCATGAAGGCAAGTTTGCACAGCCTGGCTACCTGAGTTGAACAGATAAGGTCTACTGGCCTTATTTTACACTTAATAAGTAAATAAGTAAGTAAGTAAAATAAGTAAAATAAGTAATTGTAGCTACTTTGAATACTACTTTCAGGACTGTGAGAGCAACTACTTGGTTGCTCATTTTTAATTTTCCTCAACAGTAAGGCTCATCAATGTATACAGTGAGTACTGCTGTCTCCCACCAAGCTGCAGCCTTAACTAAGCCATCGGTTACAAGCAACAAGGGACTGCCTGCCTGCCTTGCTGAAGTTATCTTAGGTATGAGCTTCCACAGGCAGACTAATTCAAATCTATTTTTGTAAATTACAGATAGTGTTAAATATACATGAAGGAAAATATGGAACACTTGTTTTTACTGCACAACATGAGCTATTTCCCATTCCAGGTTCCCTCCGAGAAAACTATAAATTCTAAAATCTGCCAGTTAGTGGCAGTCACTACTGGTGATTCTGTATTCCAGTCAAGCAGTGGTATTGCTGAGTACTGCAAAAGGCAGAACAATGTTCCAGGAGAACTAAGGGACCATGGTATCTGACAACAACAAGTTGGAGGATGCAGTGATTTGACCAAGCTTCCTCTTCTTTTCAAAAGAATACAGGTTGTGTCACTGCTTTAAATAACAGTTAAACCATAAGCTTTGCATCAGCCAGAAGAATTAGATCTTTACATGTATGCAAGACTGTCAATAGCTGAAGCACAGTTTAAGGCAATAATTTGACAATTTCTGTCTAAGAGAGAGTGATCAGAAAAGTAAACATGAATAAATTCCTCCTAGGAAACAAACTCCTCAACCACAAATGCTCAAACATCTTCATACTTTTTCTTACATTTCTTAAATTATGCCACTCCTCAAGGACCATTTAATTTGTCCTAATAAAACAAAAAGGATATGACAGGTCTCTAAAAATATATGGGGATAAACATCAAAAAGGGAACAAGAATTGTTAAAACAAAAGGAAGAAATAAGTCAAAAAAACAGTGGTACAATCTCTCTATGAATAAGCTAGCTTGGAAACTCGGGAGAGGATTTCCAGTCATCAAAATAATTGGGTTCTGGAAACATCTTGTGATGGAAATAGAGTGGAAAAAAGACTGCAGATCAGCCCCTAACTGATTGTAAGATGAAAATCCATAAGCTCATCAAAGGGATAAAATAGTATCTGCAACAAAAGAGACCAGAACCTCTGAGGAACTTGAGATGTGTGAAATGTACAACCTACACCTTTCCATTATGTGCTGAAGAGCCAAGTTGCACACAACACACAGGAACACTAGGTATGGTTTTATCCATAGGTCTCACCTCCAGGAGACTCACAGGTAACTTCAGACTGCCCTGAGGCCATATTCATTATGTCTGTAACTGATTTCACGGGATATGCCTCGTGATCTCCAATAATAAGCGTAGTGCATCGGAACAGAGAACATCTCTTCTCATACCTTCACTGTCTCCAGGTAAACCCTCACAGCACCTGGGGCAAACCTTTAAGCTCTTCATTCACGTGATGTTTTGATGTTAGATGAAGATATGATCCAGCTGTGAGTAACACAAGTGACCTCAGAGTCCCTGATATGAAGGCACTTTTGCTGGAGTAGTTACCTTCAAGTCACTTACCACTGACAGGGAAGATCAGGCTGTGATCTGCTGGGCAGCAAGCTGTTTTAACTATGAACTTCACTGTCTCCAAGGACAACTGTCTACTGTTTTCACAATTAGAAGAAAAGTTACATGGCTGATTTCAACATGGTTGCTGTCTTGTGCCTTTAACTGACCAGTTATCTGAGTACAGATTGCAATGGGTATCTGCCATTCTTGGGATCGCAAAGAGGGAAAAGTCAGACAGGTGCCAGCTGGAGCCTGGTATCACTCCAAATCAACTCTTATGATCATCAGGATCAAAACCTGTCCTGCCAGTCAACAGCAGTTTAGTTTGAGAGAAAGAAGATGGAGGCAAGTGTCTCACCTCCAGACAATTTGAATTACTTGAGGTCTCACATGATGAGATTTTTACCTCAGTATCAGAAAACTCTGAAGGAAAATGTGTCTCCACCCAAGGAGAGGATTTGAAACCTGTTGATCCGGTTTTTCATATTAGAAGGGATTCTACGTGTCAGCACTTGATCCAAAGAGGTTACTATGGTGATAAATGCTCAGAAATAAAGGTAATTAAGTATTTGGAAGTAAATTGAGGGCAAGACATCAAGTTCTCCAATGAGAACTGTTTTATTCTATTAAACATTATTGTAGGATATGAGACTGCCAACTCAACAGTGCTGCACCCATGTTCCAACTGACAACTTATCTATGCAACATATAAATTCACATTTCTCTTACCCCACCTTCATGGGAACTACAAGATATATTGTAGGAACTAGTACTTCAATGTATGTATTGATTTCATTAGTACAGCTCAGGTTTTATAATCTCTTTAAAGACAAATTACATTCTGCAACAGTTTTTAAGTAACCATTTAGTAACCATTTAATAGGTGAACTTAAAAAATTGTCTTTAAATAAATGTTCTCCTTGTGTTTTAACATTATTAACAAAAGAAGTTTAATGTACTTACATTTTATAGATCAGATACCATGTTTCATTATCCAAGAAACAAAATTACTACATACCACACGTTGACTTACAGTGTGCATATGAGAAGGGGGCAGTTAAACTCAAGCAAAAACTTTGCATCTTCCAAACTTTAAAGTGTTTCACCTGTAATAAATACTACTGCATTAAGCAGAAAAGGATTTCTGGGGAAGAGTAATACTGATTATATAGCTAGGAAAAGACTTACAAAACCTTTAGATATATGAGATTTGCTATTACTTTTCAAGTACACAAAAATCAAGTTAAATCGAATCTGCAAATTACCCAGTTTAACACAGTTTTGTTTAGAAAATAAAAAGAGAGAAATTGTAAAGAAAATGTTGCTGGTGTTCTTTCAACAGCTAGCTGCTTGCTAGCCCTCACACAGAAAATAAAGAAATGTATAATTGGATTGAGTAAAATATAGATAGTTCACCTAGAGATAAGAACTTTCTAAGACATAATGCAAAGAGGATCAGTTTGGCTTCACCAACAGCATTCAGGAAGGCTTTTGGTGTGCTGGACAATGCATATATATTCTAGGAAAGGCACAGGTATAGGATCGACCAAGTCCAGCATTCTGCTCAGGACCACTGGGAACCTCTGTTACTTAACCACAGACTGGTGTGTGCTTCATTTCTTGAGAGCTTGTTTCTAGAAATGTGTTTACTGGGGGCTCTTTGAAAGCTACATAGTAGGTTGAAAGAGAGGGAAGGGTTCTGGGAAAAGTTCTTCCTGTATAGGCTCTAGTCACTTAATGATTTTCTTTATGAGGTCCAAACTAGGATGGCTTGTCCATACAACGTGCCCTGCAGCAGCATGCCCCTGCAGCAGTTTGTACAGGGATTCTGAAAGCTACCACTCTCCAGAGAGGAGTGTAAGAATTTCTTTAGATCACACCCAACATAGTTGTGACCTCCTCAGAGCATACACAACATTGTCTGAGAACCTGGCTGTGCATCAAAGCCTTCATGGCGGCCTCAGGTCATCACTAGCAATACGGAAGTAGATATATTGCTCTATGGGGCTCCCTTTCATGTCAGGCCTGATGTTCCGAAAGTTACATTATGAAAAGTTATGATGTTCCGAAAGTTACATATGAGGAACATTTCAAAGGGATTTTGATGAAGAGGTGATGGTTATTGTGATTAAAACTGGTGGGAGTCCAGAAAGTGAGCATGTACCTATGTAAAGCAGATGTCAGTACACTGCCAGTAGAGCTACAGGACAACTTTTACTCCTGGCTCTCTGCAGGTTTCTGTCGGAATGTGGGTAAAACGCTTTTTCTCCTGAGATACTGTGCAGCTGCAGCTGCCTCGCAGGGTGTTGCAGAGTTATGCCCACGTTCCCTAGGCTGACTGAGGCTCAGGAAGAAGGCACTAAGTAGAAACACTCTACACACAGCTCTCCTGATGCTGAAAGATGGCAGGGAAAAACTTCAAGGAGATCAGATAAAAAAAGATGAAGAAAAACACCTCAGAGAATGACCTTTCCCTCAGCATACTGTCCTCCAGTCTCAAAGCAGCTCTCAGAATGAAGGCTCCAAAACAGGGAGAGCCACGCGTGGGGGTGAAAACAGAGAGGAAGGAAATCTGCACAGACAAAATGCAGAATATAGGCAATGGAATGGGAGAGCTATGTGAAATGTTTTAAATTAAATTAATTGAAAATGGGATTAAAAAACCCCTCAACCCAAAACCTAGAAATTTTAGCACTGATAAAAACATCGAGTTGCAAAACTCAACTAGGAGCTCGAATGAAACTATTGTATTAGGTTAAAAAAAGAATTAAGGTTAGCTCTATGTTCATTTTAACATATATGTTAAGATTTACAATCCCAAGGCTGCCTATTAAGTCACAAGTGGCATATTTACACTATTTATGATATTATACCCCATGTTGGGACATCCCATTACAGAGTCACGGTAGTAGCTCCATACTTAAAGAGGATTCTGCAACACATTGCATCTTTCCAGTTATTCTCCTGCAGTATGATTACTTTTGGGCAAGAATTTACCACCTCGTTTCCACCCTCAAGGGAATGTCTTTGGGAGCTAACAAACGTATTTAAGCAGCTGTGAAATGATTTACTGGGTCCTGAGTTTTATTAAAGGAGAACAAAAGGCTTTGAGAGTTTCTCGGTTTTTTTATACAACACCACGAAGAATGTTTGGCTTTGTAAGTGTCCACTTTTTCTTACACTTTTCCTCTTGCCTCCCATAAGGATTGTATTTGACTGTAATTTGACTGCAGCCATTGGCAAGGGCATCTTTCCTAAGATGCATGTACAACACAGCTTTTTGAAAATGTAGATGGACCTGGGGAGAGAGAAGATGCCACTGCAACAGAGCCCAAGTCAACATTCGGTGTATATAAACAAAAATAATGCTTAAGTACAAAACATGCTTCACTTGACACACCATGGTTTCAGATTCCCAAACACCTAATGAGGAAATGTTAAGCAGAATTATCCTTGTACAGATGAAAGAACTGAGATGAAAAAAACAAAATATGACAAAGACAAAGGATATCTCAAAATCTAGATCCGTAATTCGAAATCTGATATTCCTCCTGTGAGGCTTCATTGCTTACTATAAATAAACTACTTCCTCCCTAGATTTCAGTTGTTAAAGTAACTTTTGAACTTCTCTGCAAAAAAAGGATGCTTGCCTCAAGAAACACTGGAAGGATTAATTAATATTGTGAAGCACTCAAACTGCAGGGGAAACCCCCAGGAGGAAGTCTGTATTTCCATATTCTGACCAGGACTTGAAAGGAATGCAATAAATACAGCCCAGGGCACAGAACAAGGAATACGAATAAAATAAAATATTGAACAGCTGTTTGCTAAGTGAATACTGTTCCTCCCACACACCAACTTTTATTCCTGCCTCAGGCTGCAGGGAGTGGAGGGCAATCAGACCGAGGCCAAAACAAAATTTTACTTTGAAGGGTTAAATAGTAGCAAAGTGGCAAAGTTACAAAAAATTGAAACCACTTACTGTAATATTTTGAACTTTTGTATTTTGTAGGAGTGATGTATCCTCTTTCCCCTTCGTTCCTCTTTAAAAATCAGGGGCTTTGTATGAGTTAGATGATATCTACATAGTTTTTATAGCTTGAAAGAGGTTAGCTTTGTAAATCACAGACCTTTTGTACTACCTAAACCAGTCTGTATTTCTAACATAATTATGAGTGGGGCTTACAGTTCTGCCTGTAAAGGTTGTCTAACATTTTCCTCTTAAGAAACAAAGATGGTGAAATCTGCCTACAACCAAACCGCAAAGGAACCAACCTCACCCACAGCAGCTTTCCTTTCTAGCACACCTGTTTACTGCTACCTACCTAAAGTACCTACCGTAGCAATGCAAAGTTGACAGTGGGTGTGAGCTTACAACTCACACAAACAGCCTGTACAGTTTGCTGGATGCAGAGAGCCGATTTTTGCCTTCTCTTGCAAACTGACAAGATTTCACTTGCTTTTCAGTATCAGAAAGTGGAATATCTAAAAGTGAAGAAAGCCTGTGTACCAATTAGAAAACTGAAAGAAAGAACACTGTGCACAGAGTGACAGAGCTTCACTCTTCTACCATTAAAACTTCTTTGGGAATTATGGGGAAGGAGAAGAGAATTGCCTGAAAAACACAATGCAGAGAGCAAAGAAGTAAGAACAGGAACTGTGGTAATCAGAAGTAGCTGCAAACATTAACATTATTTTGTAATACTTCTTATTTTCGTTCCCAGAAATTGGTCCCTAATAACACTTTCCCCGCACATTATTTTTTCCCCTTTACAAAAATAAAGATTTTCCTAAGACTGATATTCAGATCTGATAGTCATTAATTCCAGTGTCTGTTTTTAGAAGAATATTGAGAAGACTGTGGTTTTCTCAAATCATTAAGAAAAAAAAAATCCAGTCAATCTTAGCAATTACAGCAGCCAAATCTTTTAAATTATAATTTCCTATTGGTAAGTGAATAAACTGAAAAATACTGGGGCAAAAAAACCAATCCATAGAAAAATAACACAAAAAGAAGCATTAGGAAATCAATGCAGTATTTGATCTCTCCCCATTTTTTGCTGCTGAAAGCCACATGGCACACATAGTATTTTTAACTGAGGAGTCTTGTTACAAATATATGCCGAGGAATCTTATTTCAAACATATACTAAATAAGGAGAGGAGTATTAAAAAAGGCAGTCCCTTACTCTAATTTTATCCATCTCCCTCCTCTTCTTTCCTTAATGCAGTGAAACTTTAACACCAAACCCTGTCTCTCTCTCTTTTTTTTGTAAACAGTGATCAACATTTTCCTAAATGACCCCCGAAACGACCTACTTTGAAACTACTCATCAGTAACAGCCACGTTTGCAATATTAACCTGGATGTGGCTGTTTATTAAGATCTTTTAAGGGGTTTAGAATGAAGACACACTGCCGGTGTACAGGGAGCACAGAAGGGGTAATTTAAAACCCATGTTTTTCCTCCCCCTCACCGAAACCATGCCCAGCATTGTGCAGCTGTGCTGCCAGCTTCATCACTCCCTCCATCTCCACTCTTGCTAATTAAAAGGTTGATCACAGAACAATGCTCTTCTCATTAATTTCAGCTTTCTGATTGGGCAGGATTCCCGCTCGCTCCGCCTGATCTTTTCCACACTGCTGAAGTTAATGTGACAGGAGCCCGAAGATGGATTACCCGCTGCCATATTGCCCATCACCTCCAATCAGCAGCTATCGGGGTAAACTGATTGTTCTAATTTGCTCTCATTATTTTTACAATATCAGGAGAAAATAACGCACACAGCTCACTGTCAAAGCCGTGAAAATCAGCCATTAGTTAAACCCAGACACTGAGTGGCTTTATTAGAAGCACTGCAGTTTATTGATTCAGCTTCGGTAAACTAAGATAATACCTGTCTTCTTTAAATACACTTCTTTAGGTGTATTTATGTTGCAAGAAAATATGTATTAGGATACTTTTGGAAACGCTTGCTGTCGCAGCCTGTTATCTTGAGATGCTGGCAGACAACAAAGATTAAGAACAATGGAAGCTTGACTTCCACAGAATGAAGGGCAAAATATGCAGCATTATCCGCACAGCAGCCTGCCTGCACGTCTCAGCTACTCTTTTACAGTTTAAATAAAAATCATCTCAGGACTAGTATGACAGGTGAATATGTAAACACACTCCAAAATCACACAAAATATGGTACCACCATAAAGGCAAATCCGGTGCAGGTGTAATTGTATGAGCTGTAAGTACAAGGTTAACAGTTTAGGTTAGGGGTTTTTGTTTTTTATTTGGTTTTATTTGCTAAGCCAAAGAACCTGCATAGCACAGCATAAAAACACAGGGACTGAGAGCAGTAGCTCCAAATGATAAGGGCTAACTGTTTTGTATGGGTGGGAACTATTTTCCCCCACACACAGAGGCATTGTGCTGCCACAACTTGAGAAACGAGAGCAGAAATGTCACTCCACATTGAAGTCTCACAGGATCCCAGAGCTAAGAAATGAATAAAGTATTGTTTGTGGTATGAAATCAGGCATTTTTACACTGCAACGATGTTAAGAACTACATTGAAGACCCTGGACCTCTGACTGTCCCTATGCTGTATATAAAGGGACCTACTTTATTCTGCCTGCTGCCTATCTGCATCTTAGCAAAGGGAAATGCTAAATAGAGGGATTAACAGAAATATGATCCCTTAAATCTTGCTAAACATAAACCTTAAACTGGTGTCTACAATGCTGTAACTTGCAATGTGCTCTAAGAGTGACAGCCAGAGTGCAGCAGACTGATTTTACTTTTAAATAATATCTAAATTAGATTAGATCTTTCTGTAGATCTGCATGAACCAGAGGGGACATTCATCATTGTGCCAAAAAAGTTAAATTCACTGGGGTACTCTCAAAGTGAATGGTTCTAGACCTTCGTTTTATCTCTCAGACACATCATCAAGATGCTGTGCCAATATGCATGAAGTCAGCTAGGAGCTGCAAGAAAAACGAGACAGTAACTAGATACTAGAAAAGGTCTAATTTTACCCTTTGTAGATTATGAATTGCTTGGGACAGGACATGTGGCTTCTCTCTCTAGCAAGCACAGAACATCCCTTTCAGTACTTGAGCTTCTTTTTTAATATTTAAATGGCTTAAACATAAGGAAGGATATTCTCCTCCCTCCCCTTCCAAACCAGATGTAATTCCAGTTTCCCCTCCTCCTCCTGCTGTAATTTAAAATGCTACAATTTTCATTACTGCTTTTTAATATTTTTAAATCTTCATCAGCTAGCGCCTTGCGTTTGGAGGTCGATTTTTACTCCCTCCAAGAAAAGCCACCTCACAGCTTTGTTTGGTATCTCTTTTGACCCTTGCTAATGGTTTTCTCTTGGAGGGGCGTGCCACGCTTTTCCCCTTAAAATTCCTGCACTGAAAGACTGCACCACACCACACTCCACAAAACGTGCTGATAGCACAAATTACAAGCCCCCAGCCGAACACTCCAGCCCCCACCATTCGGGCAGATTTATGTGGGCTCTTGCCGACGTTATTACAAGTCAGAGTTTATTGGGAAATTGTTACATTATGCGGAGTGTCTAACAAATTGCTTATGCTGCTATAATTGGATTACAACAGCCGCTTGCTCCCACCGGTAAGATTAGGCAAGTAGGACTCCTGCCGATCTCTGAGCGTTAGCAGTAATTTTATTTGCCTTGCCTCTCTCTTTCCTAACAACATGCCTCTTTCCCTGCCAGCTGTCTGCTGAAAAGGCACAGGCTTGTTCCTTGGCCCTAACAATGCAATTACAGCCCTGCAGATCGCACTGTTTGTGCATTAAGTACAGAGCCAAAACGAGGCGAATTGATCGTTTGACTTTTGGAGGAGCCATGTGATCTCTGCGTGCGGGTGATCCGGCATGCATCAGTGGGCAGTGCTGCAGCGCACGCCTCACCATGAACTCACTCCACACTACTTCCCCTCCCCTGTCCGCTCCCAACAGCAAAGATGCTGGAGCCCACCCCACGTTAGCCCCCATCAGTCTACAAAAGCAGCCTCATTTTTAGGCGCTCATTTGCTAGGCTGAGCTCGGAACTCGCTCTGCCTTCAGAAATGTGACAGTTGGCCACACCAGTGGCTTCCCTGCAGTGGAGGCCACTAGGAAATTATTTTCCAGTTCTTGTATTTGAAAAACATTGAAGACACACCTAGTTAACGTCATGTATTCTGTACCATGTGAGGGTGCTGTCCCTGCAGGTGACTATTTAAGAAGCAATGCTTCTTTTCATGTTTGCCCCCATTTATCGCTGTAGACAATGATGACTTGGATTCCAAACAGTTTCACATTTCTAGCACAAGGGATCCCAAAGTACTTTGGAAATGCAAGTCAAGCTTGGTTCATAACACTTATCCTGGTGCACACTCCTTACAAACTTTATGTGACAGATCTTGAATGAAGACCTCAAGGCTGTAATTCTTTAAGCAGTAAACACATGGGCTGTAACTACAGCATGTGACACAACACATAATAGTTGTGGGGGAATTTTGATTAAGGACGCCAAGTCAAGTTCTAGACACTGAGAGGATTCTACGATGATTCAATTTAGAAGGGAGCTCAAGAGTTCTCCAGCCCTGCCTCCTCCTGCTCAAATCAGGATGCATTAAGAGGTAATGCATCAGGTAGCTCAGGGCTTCATTCAGCCTGACCTTGAAAACTTTCAAGGATGGAGGTTGCAGAGCCTCCACAAGCAAACTGCTCCAGTTGACTGTCATCACCATGAGAAAGCTCTTCCTTATAACCAGTCAAACATTTCCATGGGAGACCTTCCAGTACATATTGAACTCAATTTAAAGGTAACGCAATTTGCTTGATTGATATTCCAAACCAAGGGCTCCAAAAAGTAGAAACATCTCCATCAAGTTGACCAAACTTTGAAAATGATTCTTTATATTAAGATTTTACATATCACCTGCCTGACCATCCCTATTGCAGAGCTTTGACAACTGATCTCCAGAACACACTTAGAGACCCTCGGCTATAAAGCAATGCATGAGTTAGCTTTTATAGTAATATTTTTTCAAAGCCTCTGTTGCATTTAAAAAAACCCCAAGTGTAATTCTTTTTTAATTTGTGGTTTCATTGACATGTGAAATCATTTTGGGTGGTAAGAGAAGCAGAAATGACAACCACTCCACAATGTTTGCATAACTGAAGACTAAAAGAAGCCTGTTTACACGTAGTTTAACACTCAAAAGAAACTCTGAACAGCTGAAATGCCTTATAAATAGCTCAGACCCAGAGGAAGTGCAAACGTCTGCATTGTGAATTGTAGATCTTAATTACAGACAATGGCTGGTACAGCAAGTAGCACGGAAAAAAAAAAAGTGAAACAGTTGCACTGTTCATGGTTGGCAATAATTCTTCAGGAAAATATTTACTATCAATCAGTTATGAGAAAAGGGACTCTGCGCTCATAAAACAGCACGTTGCTTCTCATACCAGGACCATTTTGCTTCAGCATAATCTGAATTTAAACAGCTTGTTTCCTGCGGATATAATTTTGGAAATAAATAAAACAAGTCTATCAAAATCTGGAGAATGTCTATGGTGGGGTAGAGTGGGGGGAGCAGGAATATCACATTTCTTTCTCAGTCATTTGCAAAGAGGTTATTAGACAAAGGGGAAGATAAAGCATAAAGACTGTCTTGACCTAAAAAAAA
>VYXB01000877.1:824007-889834 GCA_013397135.1 Pachyramphus minor | reverse complement strand
AAAAAAAAAAAAAAGGAAACTCACAATTAAGATAAAAGTAGACATATAAGGTTTTAGATAAACCTCCCATGCCATTTTCTTCTTGTGCTGTCTAAACACAGAATTCAGTTTCAAAGCACCTTTTGCACATCAAGTAATCCCAGCAATGTCCCTGCAATGCATGCCATCCACACAACCCTCTCATTACAGAAAGAACACCTACACACCTACAACAGAAGGGTAAAATGATACGCTTACACCTCTACCAGGCAGTGTTTATCCAGCTTGCAACAGCCTCAGAAACTGCTGTCCCTCCCAGAGAAAGGTATATCCAAGACACAAAAGAGGACACTCTTACCGAGGGGTTTAGAACTGTCTGTATGTCTACTGACAGCCCCTCTGCATCACAACACAGAAGCTTAATACTAAAAATTAAGCTGCGGAGGAACATAATTACTGATTAAAACAGTGGAACAAGTATCAGAAAACTGAATGCTGCTAGTCAAACAAAACTACTGAATTCCTCTAATTTCAGTCTCAAGTACTGGAAAGGCTTCAAAAGCACTATAAAACCATGCATTCTCTGAAGATATACTGACTCAGTGGTATATCACAGGAGAACTCTGAGTTGGTTGTGCTATTCATGCAAAGTAAATGCAGGGACACTGTCTGGAAAAAAGAGCCATCAATCTGTGACATAAAGGGACTTGAGAGTACAAGAGGGACACTCTTCAGATCAATTTGTCCAACTGCCAACTGGAACATCCAGCCTGGAACCCTAAATGCTTCTTTATTAAAGAGTACTTGTGGTTTCTCCTTTGAATTTCTATAAAAATTCTTGGCTCAGTGTTATTATTGTGCAGACTACACTTGGTCTAAAAATTTGGAAGTAGCAATGCAGAAAGAACTGACAAAGGAAGGAAGATTTCAATTACCAGCTACTTCCACCACTCCTTGCTTTAGCTGAATCATCCTTGAGTGTTAAACGTGTAGCAATAGCTACATAATAAGATGCATCTTTGAAAGGAAATTTCACATGACATACTGAAAGTGCAAAGGCCTGTTCTGTGTTTCCAGAATTGAGTAGAACAGAGCTCTCTCCCCCTGTACTCTACACACAGCTTTCCAAGCAGGCAGAACATCTCTACATACTTACTACAGACTTTTCATCCAAGGGTCAAAAAAGTATCGTACAGTTACATTTCACAACATTTCTCCAAGAAGAGTATTATTCAGTTCCCTTTTTGAAGAGAATCAAGAAAAGCCATCATGGCCACAGAAAATAAAATCACAGTGCTGAAAATACAGGGTATACATAAACTGTTTCTAGATTACCAGTTCAATACATTAACCCTTGCACATTTAGAAGTACGATGAATAGCAATCAAAGACACAAGACGCTTAAAAGAGCCTGAAGAGTCCCTTGGTTTGCTGGGACCTTAGAAAGCAGGGCTAGTTACCACACGTGAATAGCAAGGAGTGGCCTGAAATTGAAGTCTACTTTGTCAGGGATGGTGTGCATGGTTCTATTTTTCTTCCTCCCATTTCCTTTCGATAAAGATACATGCAGAAAACCTCTCCCAGCTGTTGCTGAGTTCAGAACTAAGTAGAAACCTGAGGATGCTGTATGCCATTTCAAAGGTGTCTCAGTGCTGTTTGTGGCAGGTATTCCACTGTGCCTATCACTGGCACAAGCAGGAAAGAATTCAATGTGCAAAATAAAAACTCCTTTGTATAGCAGATATAGACAAAGTGGAACTGACTGTAGGAGTTAATAAACAGAAAACACCTATCTAACGAATACAGGAAATGGGCATTGACTGGAGAACTCCGAGATGAGTTTTTCACCAGTCTCTTGCTGAAAAATAAAAGAGCCCTTTGAATCAAAAAGATATTTCTGCAATCCAGGGAAATGCAAAATCCAACAGACTCCAAGCAAAGAGCAAAACTCAAACCTAACACAGCCCACATTACGAAAGGGTGGGTTTTCTGAAAGACCTCTGTTTGAAAACAGGACTATATATAACCCATCCATGCAAAGACTCAGCCAAGAAGACTGGAGACACACCAGAGCATCCCTCACCACACATCAAATAGAAAGCGTGAAGGTCAGCACAGAAAGTAAGTGATCCTGGGTACAGAACAGAAGTGAAACTTGTTTGCACACCCAGTAGCATCACAAGAATCCTAGTGACATACCAGATGCCAAGGGACTTTTAACTGTGTCCCTCTCTAATTGAGGATGAAGCACACACCAACACCATTATCTGGCCTGAAGATACTGGCTTACAAAATATGGAACAAACAATAGGAACAGATGCTCATTTGGCTGGATTTCAATAAGGCTCATTAAAATCAAACACCCTGTCCTTGGAGCTCAGGTTCATGCTACATTTCTACCTTATTTAAGCACCTAGCAGCAATTCCTGAGAAAGCTGTCCACCTGTGACTGCACACAAGTAATATCATAAAAAGAAATTCTCTCACAGACATTTTTTGGTTTTTAAAGAGACAAACACGAGCAGTTTTGATATATATCCTTGTGTGCGTACACATACATATAAAAACACAATTAGAGACTGCATTTCCTTTTTAAAGACATTATTTTGGATATACATAGACTTGTTGATCACTCAAAGGCAATGGGCAAAAAGATGCCAAAAGAATAACAGAGAAACTCCTGCAGATGGGAGAGAAACGATGTTAGCTAATGACACAGGTGACATCTGTGCATCACAATATACGATTTTTAATTTAGGATCCCACCTTTTCAATTAAAACATGCGCACACTTGAAACAATTTCTACCACTCCTTACTGGCTTCTATCCAAACATCCCCAAGTCCTATCAATGGAGTTTCAGAGGACAAATACCAGAAAAGCAGGGCTAAGAACAAGATACAAAGATTCATCAGAACATGATATTCTAGTTTTATTTTAAAATGTCTGAATAAAACTAAATAATTCATAGGTTTGCAAAAGCGACTGAGCACCTGGCTGCACAGGCAGCACGACACCGTATACAAAACCAAACAGACAAGGTTTCCTAACAAACACAAACTTCCTTGAGCTGTCAAAAAGACTGTGGCCCTATGCTACTTTCCCAATCTAAATATGCATATCTATTTATTGTAAACTTTTCCCCCCTCTATTTCAGGAAGAATGCCAGCTGCTAGGTTGGTAATTTATACCTGGATATCCTGTACAGAAGCTCTCATTCACAAGAGAGTTTAATGGATGGACAGTGCTTCAGTCTGAGAAAAGATACCTTAATGTTGATGTGTGTGGCCTCAAGGGAAACTGCACTTCATCCTTTGAACAAACTTTCACAAACATCAAATACACAATCAGTAGGTGCCACTTATACAGTGTTAACAGAGTACCGTTTTCTTTTCTGAAAGTAGATGCAGAATCAGAAATTTTGGTTTTAGAAAAACCATCATCATCAGACTGACTGACACATCTGACAAGTATGTGATAATGCACACTGTGGCTCCCGGTCAGGGCTGATACTACGCTGCAGATTCAGAAAGGGTAAATCATGACTTCCAAAGTAATCCTTTTCGTATTTCACTGCAAGTTTGAAAAGAAAATTGAAACCCTCAGAATACATTTGGAAAAGTGCTGCAGATAATGAAACCTGCAGTTATACTTTCCAGTATTCACCTTCCTGACAAAACATTTTAAAGTCCAAGGCTGTAAAATACATCAATCATGGAGGATAAAACTCGCCATGTGCGTGCAGCCTAGGAGAAGGCCTCTGAACTCTTTAAATCCCACTTAAGCCCTTCACCTAGGGAACATTTAACAGTTGTGCCATCACTGAGCCATCTGCATTGAGGTAGCTGGATTTATAAATGCTTCAACACTTCTGGAATTTGAAAGGCAAGCTTTCCTAGAACCTATTTCATTTGGTTTGTAGCTAGGAAGGCAAAGGAAAGGAGTACAACAGCCAGGCAAGCTAGTACTAGAGGAATTGCATCCCCAGAAAAAGTCCTTATGTTTTTTAATACATACATACATATATATATACACAAATGTGTGTATATATGCATGTATACATATACATACATGTATATGTTTTTTGATATATGTGTGACGGTAGATTGCCCTAGAGTGTACATGCACATATACTGTCCTATAGCATATGGAGACATGATACTTAAAAACATACACCTTTTCATCTCCAGGCTGACGCTTCACATTCATTCCCAACAGCAAGTCTTGCTGCTCTTGCCTTGAGCCCTACCCACACCTCTCACCCACCAAAATCATAACTTTAGGAGTGTTTACTATTTAGGGCATTAAGATGTTAAAGCATGTAATTTCATTTAAAAGAGGCACCATTTAAACTAGCTGTAATTCTTGCACCTCCTTACTCCTTAGTGAAGTGATTAGGTCAAGACAAGATAGAGCAGATGGGGTTGAATGGGCTTACTCCAGTTAGCTTGCTGTGAGCTGCTTTATGGCATCAGAACGATGCTGCATGACGAGACAACTCAGCCAGAGCTGCTCTGCTGACAGAGTTTCACCTACTCTGTATCATAAAGCACCTCAGGAAGAAGTGTGCAATACCAGTCATCTCAAGAACGGAAGTGCTGGTATTAAATATCAGCTCTTTGTACCAAGACTGGTAGCTGCTTTCTGAAGTGCTTCTGCAGTGGGAGGTAACTGGCACGTCAAGCACAGTTTATGAGCACTAAGCCACCTGCAAGCACCATGACAAACTTTTATGATAGCCAATTCCCTGACAAGAATCAAAAGTAATGGGACATCCAAATTTCACCAGCAAAATCCCAGTGAAGATTTAGCTGGGAAATTATCTTAAAGGTCAATACAAACATGGCCCCTGAAGGGACAAGGCACCTTTAACAACCATTCCAAGTATGAAAAAAATGGACTTCAAGAAGATCAAGGAATAAATAACTGAAAGAGAAAACAGGTTTTTGAGTGGTCAGGTTTGTGGTGACAGAGGAGCAACAAAATGCCAGCTGGTTTTAGTAACAGATGGCTGCATACACTGATCTGTCCTGCATGCCCATTCTAAACTTCCTTTCAGTGGAAATACAAAGCTTGCACAAGGCTAAATGCATCCTTTGCGCTGGTTTTCTAAACATATTGCATGATGGTCCAACTGTTCTCCATTCACAAACAGCCCTAGATACACATTGTTACACTCTAGTTATGCCAAATTTTAAGAAAAGAGGGCGGCTAATAGCACCTCATCTTTTTCAACCACGTCTACCCCAATTCTCAGGAAATTACTTTTCTGTGATTGGCTAATAAATCCATTTTTTTACCAGGTTCTCCCTCCCTTTCCTTTAAATACAGCATTCACTGTATTTTAATTGAAAGGTCTTTCTTTTTGCACCTTTCTTCTGGCAGCTAAGAAAGGAACCATGATACAAAGAGCTCACATGCAGTATTTTTAGTACCTGGACATTTCTCATTTGAAGTTACCACAGATAATTACATGGCAGGCATAGGTCATCCCACTGGAAACGACTATTACTCGTATAGCAGAATGAACCCTTCAATCTTAGATAGCTGAGGACTCAAGTCATCATTTCCAGCAGAGAAAAAAAGCAAGTCTGAAATCTCTACACTGAAGAACAGAAAAACCTACCCAAAATACTTACTTTCTGTTTAAATATTTTTTCTTAACTGTAATTTTTAACAAGAATTTTTCTTTGACTGACAATGAACAACTTGCTAAAAATCTCTCAAAACCAAAGCCGTTCTCTTACTTACTTTGGCCACACAATTTTCAGTCTTCATAGCAGTGCTTCCTAGACATACTGTTTCCTGGTTTAAGCACAGTCTGGCACAGCTGTTGTAGGTCTGCAGAAAGATTAAAATGGTTATGAATAGAAGAACACAATTTTCTTTCAGGCACCATATTTTTGGCACAGGAACCCACAACAACTCTACTACATTTCCTTTTTCCTAAGGTGTAAATGTTTCAAATTAAAACAAACTAGTTTACAGCAAAAGCCTCTGTTCAGGGCATGCATGTCCTCTAAGAAGCTATGTACAATTTTATAGTTCTGATATACAAAGATTTTTCTCCTCTGTTCCTTTGAAAAGGGAAAAAGTATCTGATCTCAGTTGTTCATTCTTTCACAAAATTCTGCCTAACTGAAAAACTAAAGCAAGCTGATTTCTACACAATAGTTATCACAGCGTATGTCAAATCTCCTGACTTTATCAGGTAAAATACACGGGGACAGTGTGAAGGTTATAATCATAAGGGAGGAAACGCAGACCACATCTCACTTGTATTTAGTCTTCCCAATTTTGGAAAGCTTTTTTCATTTTTAAAGTACAATGTCTTTTTTCTTTAACACTGTCCTGCCCAGGGGACCCTCAGCTGGGGCTGCAGACTTCAGAGTCTTTGCAGAACACATTACTCATAGCCTCTCCCTTTTCTAAGGGAAGTGTATGAACAATGCTTATTAAGTGGGTTTAAAATTATATTTTGGTTGATTTGGCCATTTAAACCAATATGCCTGAAGAACTCAGGAATTTCTAATGGAGGTTCTCTCTTTCCCCTCCCTTCAACACCTTTTTAATTACTACTTGATTAAGTGCACATTTTTTAGTAGTAGGAGGAGTATAGTAACACCTAAGAGTCTCAGTATGGGATTAACCCTCCAGCATGTGCCACCATTTACAGAAAAATGCTCCCATGCAAAATTGGCAGCTCAAAAGCAAGCACAAACTTGTTTTGTTGCAAGAGTAGTAAGTGGATCATAGAGATGATATTGCTACCTCAAATAGTTGTGTGGGGAAAACCCAAGAAACATGCTGAAAAACATGAAATTAAACTTGTTACAAAGACATTTCCAAGAGCACTAAGTACAACGTACTAACATTCATTATATTTTTAAGATTGCCTTAAGGGGAAGACGCACAAGGACTTGTAGTGAACTGCCTGTCAGTTCTCTCCCTGTAATAGTCACTAGCAATCTCTCAAGATCTTTCTTTCAGGGCTCGCTACAGATTTCTATTTGTTTGATTTAAAACTAATTCAACACCAAACCTGCTACAGGTTACAAAACCTGTGGACAACACTGCCATATTAAGGGCTCCTAAACCTCTATCTCTTCTCCAAAGCTACATCACCAAAGACAGATTTCCTCAGCACCAAGCACGAACAAACGTTCTCATCCTTTTGCCCCTCTGCCAGAGGCCTGACTCTGTGGAAGATGTAGTGAGCAGTAACAGAAAAAACGGCAGAAGAACACATGGCAAAAGATCTCAAAGGCAAGAATGCAAAGAGATTAAACGGGGGTTATGCTGAGCAACAGGAGACTTGTCCACAAAGTCGGTGTTCCCAGCAGTCCCCAGCCTAGGGGGATGGTAAGCACCAACTGATGAGAACTGAGTGTTCACATTCAAGTTTATAACATTCACCTAAGTTCTTATGATCCTCATGAAACATTCCTTACTGCCCACCATGGGAAATCAGTGTACTAGCTCTGGTGGATCTGTACTGGTCCAGCACAGTACAGACGCTCCTGGGGAAATTCAGGAAATCTCAGTCCTTTCCACCTTACCCATTTACAGAGCCCCTTTAAAGTTCACCATGAAAAAGAAATAAAAAGGAACACAGAAGCCCTATCTTCTCCATTCCTTTAGAAGTTCATATTTTACTTCTCAGTGAGTTCTCTAACCGGTGACAGAGAGGAATGCAGAATATCCTGGCTCCAGGAGATCTCCTTACATGTCACAACATTGATATCTGCTGTGACTAGCAGCCAGTGAGCAATTTCTATCTCTGGATCCAGAAGGAGAAACTGAAAAATTCAAACACATGAATTCTTTCAAGGCGCCATGCAGATGAACAGAGTGTGTCTTTCAGCAGGGGAGGTTCAGATTCAAACTGGATTAGGCCACAAGGTAACAGAAGTCTGATGGACTCAACTTAGCCTCTTACAAATATTTGCCAACATCATAAAACTATTGCTCTGGTATGCACAGAACTTTCTCCTCAGAAGAAAGCCCAGAATGGCATAAAGTATTATAAATCGGGGCTTAGATCTAGCAGCCCAACTGATAAATAAAAATTTGACACCATCTGCTTTGCATTGATGTTCAGACAATACCATGCAAACGTCATTTTACAGGCACTGTACTAGTTAAATTCAATGAGATTGTGAAGGGAAAAAACATGAAGAGTTGATAAGATTCTTTGTTTAGTATTTATATTTGTGTAATTTAACCCATTTATCATCAATCTGTGATTTTTTTCATTTGCAATTCAACCCCTAAAATTCCAGTCACAGGATTTCTGTACAACTTATCTGCTACATACTGTAAATTTTATGAGGAGCCCTGACTTGAATAAAGTTACTACTGACTCCATTTTGCAGATCAAAAGCTCAGCCACAAAAGCATTTACTGAAAGCAACAAGGAAGCCTGTGGCTTCATGAACTGAACCATGAACTCAGATCTTGTCAGTCTTTTTCCTCTCAAGACAGGTATGCACAAACCTTGGTAGCAGACAAGCTTTTTAAAAGCTGAGCTTACGACAGGCTTTCTCTCACACTTAAAAATGGGAAAGAGTAGACAATGCAAATACATGCTGTGAAATACTAAACGCTAAATCTAAAGACGCTAGCAGTTTCTGAGAATGAAGGGAACTCACTATGCACTATTCAAAAGTTATGTGCATGTCAGAATGCAGACACAAATAATTATTCCAGTGTATTGTTTAATTTTTATTACTTTCATCCACACATTACATCTCAGTGAGAAACAACTGAACTTTCAGCATAACTTGTTCATTAAATCCCGCAACACTAGGACTAGTGATATTTGATAGAACTAGTATAGTATAAATTTAAAGCAGATGAAATGAAACACTTCTTCACACAGGAGGCTTGCTGCTCCAGGACATTGTGCAAAGAAACATCATCAGCAAGTGGAAAAAGGGACTAAACAAACTCATGGACAGCAGGTCCACAGAGTGCTTGGCACAGATATCAGTCATCCCGAGTGCAACAATGGTAGATGCTGCAGGAGCAGGAGAGCAATGGAATGCCAAAAGAGACCAGACTTGTTTGCTCTCCTTCAACAGCACCTTCCACTGACAATGCTGGAGCTGGCAGTAGATGGGTCTGACTGATCTGGGCATTCCCATGCTATCAATATGCCTCTGTCCCCTGACAACATGCCAGTAAATACTTGAATTCCTCCTTCCCAACCTTTTCAGCCACAGAAGGAGAGAAGAATGTGCTTTTACTAAGAGAACCAACTTTTAGACAGTAATTTTATTACATAATGATCTATGTATGGGCCAAATTATCATAAGTCCTCCAGCAGCTCTTAGATTCTCAACAGAAGTAATGGGGAAAAAGAACATTAAAAGGAGTATATATCATGAATTCAACACATACGGGTGCAGATTTGAAAATAAACCATAAAGTGTCCTTCAGTTCAACATAAATTACTGTCTCTGCAAAGTTACAAAGTTCTTCTGCTGTTATTTTCACATTCTCACTGAAGAATGCGTTATTAGCCTTGTGGGATGAATAAACAGGGTAAAGAAGATTCACACACATGCTCTACAGTATGTTTTAAAGGGTTGAAAGCAAAATGCAGAACAAAACCTAGTTCTCCCTTGAAGTCCAGGGGAAAAAGAGGTAATGTCACTCTATCTAATAGGTCTCAATGGAAATGTATTGACAGTGTTACGAAGAAACTGCATCTGGCTCTTGAAGCTAAGTCATAAGAAGCTGGTAGAATATATTGTGAAGGCAGTACTGTATGATAGTCTTCTAATGTTTCTCTGAAGGCAGCAGTTACTGGCTACTGCAAGACACAAAATTACAGCTGGACATGAAGATTTGGTCTGATATTGTCATACTTGCGTTTGCACACTAATAGTTACTAGTGAATAGACCTAGGGAATAGACTAGTGAATTCTGATAGCAGAATTAATGTCATATCATCAAGTAATAATACAGAGCCCTTCATGTTAGGTGAAACATTTGACGGTGTCTCATGCTGCACTGCAACATCAGAGTACCTCCTTCATTTGTTCCAATGCCCATGGGAACAATGACCAACCTGGAAGAAAAGCAGGAAAATCAAAGCCACAGCTAAGCCTCAGAAAAGTAAATTTCTGCAGCTCACCTTTAAAGTTTGACCCTTTTACATATCTCATCTAATCTGCACCAAAACTGTTCAAGTTTCTCCTCACCTTTCATCAAAATAAGAGGTTTCTTCATCAAGGAAAAGTAGTCTGAAATGGTAGCCTGGTTAACGCCACAGGCAGATAGCTTTGCGTTGGAGTGCTTTAATATGTTTTTATATTGCATATAAAGCATGCAAACATAAACCAGTTTGTTGAAAACTACCCTCTTTGTGGAAGCTGGCTGTAATTCTGAACAAGTTTTCAATTTTCACACTGCTGCTAGGGTAAAACATTTTAAAGAGTTTAATTTTTACAGTGGCTTCAATGACACGAGATTATCTAACAAAGTAATGGTTAATCAATAGAGGGTTTAGTTGTCAGGTGAAACATATAACACACTAAAAGGGATTGATTGCAAGACTCCTCCTTATTTACTGGAAGGTATATATTTAAAATGACACAAACTTGTTACCAAGCTGCATTCCCTTAACCTTGCAAAAGCTGTTTGAGAACAGTGTTAAGCAGCCCTATAGCCAAACGAGTTCTAATGAAAAAAAAAAAAAAAGGAAACCTACAAATATATGGGAGCACCAAATCATGTCAGAAGCAGGGGAACCACAAAGCTGTATTCACTCTCAGCCAAAGGCTTAAAATGCCACAGAGGCGCTAGACTATGGTTCACTAAAGATAGAGCTGTATCTGATCTCATTCTGTAAGTGTCTTTGGTTACATTTTTCTTTTTAAAGAAAGTATGATCCTGCTCTTTGACACAAACACATAAACATTTCCACTCTTGTCTGCACAGCTCTGGATGAACGCTGAGTGCCAACCTGAAGCCTCGAACCCCAGGCAGAACTCTGTGTGTGTGCAGCTTTTTTGCCAACTGAAATCCATTTCTTTGGCCGTTCATTCTGAGAATCCCCAGTCCCTGAACAAAGCTCCACTTTTTAATAGAAGCTGCAACCCAGGAGTTCAATAAGATTCCCCCCCCAATAGTTAGTAATTACATGATTTATCAGAGAAAGATAACACTAATAAAAACACAGCAAAAAGACAAAACCCATACCCTCCCTTCAAGTCATTTTCAGGGAAAAGATTATTAAACTGTTCTTTTTGAACAAGGGCTTTTGTAGCTAAGCACAAATTGCCAAACGGTTAGAAAAAAAGTTATTAGACTCAGAAGAATTCAGCAGAAGTGGGAAGTTATATAAACAAATCACTCCAGCAGATTTGGAAAGATCGCTTTCATCTTACTTAGAGTCTTAAGAGACTTGCATTAATTACCCTTTAAAGGTCTTTCAGATGGACTATTTAAAATAAATGCAATTTATTTATTTATTTCAAATGAGGTGCTTCTTCTGAAAGAATTAAGTAATCTCAACAAATTTAAAAACGTTTTTATAAACAGGTAATTAAAAAGAAGAGTAGAATTAAGTCAAGCTGTAAGACATTACCCAGGATTCACCTTGCCTATTTTCTTAAGATGAAATTTTTTTTATCCCTAGCCCAGCCTTGGGAAGGATAATCTCCACAGAAAGTCGTAAGGCAAAATAAAGACCAGCCAAACAAAAAACTAAATCATTTACAGGATTTTCCCTAAAGCACAGTTTGTCATATTGCAATTACACCTTGCCGACTGTGAAAGCCAGAGTCCTTAATATTGCCACTAGAGGGAAGACGTGTCTCAACACATGGCAATGGTAGTTGGGGAGTGGGTTTTCTTGAGCAATTACCATAACAAAGCTCCCTTGGCTATGTGTACCTTCTAATTACCCAGTACAATTAAAATGACTTACCTAAAACAAACAGGGGGAAAGAAGGGCCCCTAAAACGAAAAACCTCAAGACAATACAAACAAAAAGCCTTACTCCAGTCTGCTTGTTATCTGAAATTACATTAAAGCTGAAGATCTTTTTTAGCTCATCCATCAGTGCACAAGGGGGGGAAACACAAAAAGGAGTATGTCACAATACCCAACACCACGGGGTTGTTCAGCAACGTAAAAGCATTAAAACAAACAAAAACAAAGAGCAAGGAGAACTAGATCTCTTGTTAAAGAAAAGAAAAAAAAAGAAAAAGGAAATGTCGTGGTATTTAGCCATCTGGTAGCTGCTTGAAAACAAATTGTCCTCACAAGAGCAGAAATACAGTATGTCTTCTCCCAGCTCACTGGCTTATGAATCAACTTCTTTTTCTACTTTTTTCTTTTTTTTAAAATATAGGCACGGTAATGTTACGCTTCTGTGCTACTGCTTTCACTTCCCTCTTGTCCCACTGTGCAGACATAACCACGGTCATCCCAATCAGATCCAGTTATTCCAACTTGGATGCATTATTCGCAGTCTTTCAGGATACATCTTGTTGGGCCCATTGTTCAAAATCCCTCAGGATTTTTTTTTTTTCCCTGACAGCTACTTGCTGATTTTTAAGCCCTTAAATCTTTCATTTTATAAGGCACATCATTAAGGGAAGATGGCAGCCAAGTGATTTTTCTTTCCATTGACAATTTGTGACATTTTTCCAGCAGTGTGCAAGGTGTTGAAAACCTGGCAGCTGCTACCTCCTGGGATGAAGATCCTTTTTTATCCTCCCTTGACAGTTTAACTCAATGGGTCAGCACCTTTAAAGACTGCAAAGTACCACTGAAGTGGATGGAGGCTTGAATTACTGCTCCCTCCCTAATCAATGTAAACCCTCACTGCAGGTGAAACTCTTCATCTATAGAGGTGCATGGGGGAGGAAAATGTAATGCCCTGAGCCAGATGGTTTTCATCTTGTTTTTTAAAGAAGAAAGGAACACGCTAACAAGGGGACAGCTACTTTTGTTAGCTTCTTGGCCTCTCTCATGGCTTTGGATCCCCAGGGTTCCAAGCCACACAAGAGAAAGAATACAGAAAAACATAAACACTTAAAGAAATATAACTAGGGGGCTGGCAACACGCTGCTTTCAAAGAGCTGAGAGCCCTGTTCAGTGCTTTATTTATCGCTGCCCACGTTCTTCGGATGGTAAGTGGACATGGACACAAAGGGCAGAGGGGAGCAGACAACACTTGCAATTTACTCAATTACAGAGGAATGCAGCAATGCGGTGGGGTGACAGATTCCTATTAGCACTAATGCTGAAAGAGCCCAGTGGCCTTTCCACCACAAGGCAGCATTCCCATTGTAACTTAGACTCTGGCACATCCTGCTTTGGCCAGCTTTTTAACATGCATTAAGTGTCACAAAGAACTGAAAATTATTTTTTCGTTGTTGTTTTGAGAATAAAGAGAAAAAAAGGTCAAAAGAAAAAAAAACAATCTTAAAAGTAGGACTAAGGATTTATTTCCAGCAATTTCAGGGGGCTTTTCTTGTTGGGCCCACTGTTGGGCAACCGCTTCCTTACTAGCAAGCGTTACTTACCTAAAAGGTGAGGTAACCAGAATAGCTTTGTAGACCAGGTCTGCCCTGCCTTGGCCAACTCGCCAACAGAAGGTAAATTTGAACTGCAGCATCTTCCCCTGAGGGAGGGAGGGACCCTCTCCCCCCTCTACACCTTGCAGCCTTCCTCACCAGTCAAAAAGGGGGCCTCAACTTTGCATGGCAGAAATACTTTTGCAGAGGACAGGTATGCCTGGTGAGGAGCCCTAAGCAGTGGGATGAGGCTGCCAACTCAAAGTAAAAGGTTGACAATTGCTACTTTTTGTTTTTCTTTAGCTCTACCTTCTTCATCCACTCTGCTTCTCATGGTTTTCTTGAGTATTGGCTTTAAACTCCTAAGATCAGACTGTGCCCATTTTAACTTTGAAGTAGTGCCTACAGCATGTTTTAGGTACTACATGCAATTTTAGAAAATTATCTCAAATCTGTACGACTGAATTGAGGTAATATTTTGTGCCAAAACAGTAAGAGGGAAAATTCTTGAAAACGCTAAGGGGCTTGTCTGAATGGGGTAACAGACAGGGTTTTTTTTTTCCCCCGGACCTCCATCTGTAAGCTCGCAGAAAGACAGCAGAGTCCAATGTGAGGTTTGCAGGAGGTACAGTGCAGCAGCCTTGCTGCTGCTAGCTTTTCCCCACAAGGCACCTTTGCCCACAGATGAACCACAGCAGCAAAAGGCACTTCATTATTGCTGCACTGAAGAGAAGAGAGGGAGGGTTTTAAACAACCTGCATTGTGCCCGTGTTCTTTAAAAACCAGCGGGGTAATCAAGTTCAGGGCAGCCCCGGACAGCTGCCCTGTGACCTATTCATGTTGACCCCCGCTATTCATCACTTTCCTTAGGACTGTGAGGGCAAGCTCCCGGGGAGTGACCACCACAATAGACATATATGAGCCAACAATAATACGGTTCCTGAAAAAAAACAAAACAAAAAAAAACCCAGATGGCACTGCAATAAATTTACAAATCTGCATTCATGGCTCTGTTAAAAACACCCAGAAGCTAAAAGGCTGGAGGGGCCCCCAGAGAGCTTCCCCTTCTCAGTTTCTAAAGGCCAGCTCTCTATCCAAGACTATTGAGCTCATGTTCTTCATAAATGAAGGATGGAGACATAGCCCTTAAAATAACAAATGTCTGACCTAATCAATCTAGTGTTTGGGTCTAATGCTAAATGATAGGCACTGAAAACTAATTATGTTTTTTGGCAAAGAAGTTGAATTAAAATGGAAACACACAGGTTAAAAAGGCACTGAAGCATTTGTGAGTCCCTCTGAAAGGGCAGCACACACACACACGCGCGCGCGCTCACACGCAGGGCTTGAAACAGGAACCTGATTCAATAACTCATGCATTTATTTTTAAAATGAATCAGATTAGTCCCATGTGTGACCTACCGGTCCATCTGTATGAGCTGGACTTAATGGGCACTCTTCTCACGCTTACTTCAGTTTGAAGTATGAGGGAGATAAATTTAGTTTAATTTTCAACAGATCAAGCTATCCATTTTCCAAATGGACCATCTGGATCAGCCTATTAAAATTAATTTATAACTTTGCAGTGTGAAAATTCGTTTGTTAGCTTAAATAAAGTTGCCAAAAACTTTTGCCACTTGTCATTGTTTTTTTCTAGTCTGTTTTCATAGTATGATTTTCAGTTTACCCCTTCAAAATTTAATTTTGTCAGATCCAGCACTCAGCAAGAACTGAACGTTTGCATCCATATTCCAAAGTCTGTTGTAAACTTAGGTCTTTTCACTGTTCCAGGTAACAGTGTCAAGTTCATTGCCCTTTTCTCTTTCCCAGTGCAGAGATCCATGTCTCTTCTACCTTGCTGCCCCTTCATGCATCCAACAGTGGCTGTGCCTTTCACTTTTGGCAATCCAAGGACACATTCCTCTTGTTGAGACTTCTTAAGACATCTTCTCTAAAAAACATTTTGATCAACAGCAAAATTGTATTTCTCACAGTTAGAGTTCCATAGCACTGAGCAATGGATGTCTTCAGGCCCTGCACACAACTTCAGATGCTTAAGTAACCATTACACCTCCTTATTATCTCCATCCTCTGATATGTCTGTTCCACAAACTCACTTGAGAAAACATTTATGGCTAAGGCTGCATAACAGCACTGCAAACAAGGCAAGAAAAAGAAATGCACCTTTACTTAAACTTGTTAGCAGCGGAACATATCAGGACATCATACTTCCCCTGAAGTGGTCTGATGCATCTCATTCATTTTCTAAGACTAATCAAAAAGTACTAAATATGTGGATAATTTCTCTGGAAAGACCATTTAAGTAAACAGACTTCTCTTCTACCCACATACACTCAATTCCTTTGTGCCTGTAGGTCTATGTTCCCCAATAATGAAATACTAACGGAGTCTTAAGGGAGGAACAGAGAAGATGAAACTACACTCAAAGTTTATCAAGTTAGCATCTTTCCACTAGGGTGGAAAACATTATTTTTGTATTACTGCTTTGACAGCATTTGTAGGTCAGATCTTTTTGGTTCTACCAAACATAGACAGATATAAAGCAGAGTAGTCACTCTGCATACCTTCCTGTAGGAATCACTCATTGATTATCAGAGTTTGGGGACATGGCTTCATGTGTGTCTGATTTCTGGAGCGAGAGTTAGAAAGCTCCCCACTACTTCTGCCCATAGCTAACAGAGGAGCAAGTTGAGCTTTCAAAATGCTCAGACAACTTTATTTATACCTATGTAAAGAACCAAAAATTTCTTCTCCAACAAGCACAAAATTGTGGACAACCATCTCCTATAATACAGACAAAAGGACAACTTGCTTTAAGACTAAGACTACATCTTGAACTTATCTACAAAGACTGTTCTCTACACAAAAAGTCCCAGAGAGCAATCAGAAGACCCAAGGATTTTGTCCTGCATCTGTTACCCTAAAGACTGGACACAAAGATAGACACTGATCCAACATCTCAACCTTGTGAAACACAGGTAACCATCTTCAAGATAAAAAATGTCCACATAAATTAGTACCAATATGAAATATTTGGATAGTACAAGTAGTTTTTTAGGTGTGTTCGTGATATCTAGTGACCTTGGATATGATGAATTGTGGTCCTGTGGGAAAAGACAACTTTCCCTGGACACCAAGAATACTTTTGCAGATTGCAAAATAACGGAAGGGAAATCCAATTCAAGAAACTGTACCTTTCTCATCTGTATAATTCAGCTTGTGACTATCTGTGTCCTCAATCAATTATCATGAGGAAGGACTCAGTGCAGTGAGAAGACACACAAAACAAATAACTCTGGTTCCTTTTGAATTAACACCTCTTACTATGAATCTTTTCTTGCTGAACCTGAGGACTTGCCATCAATAATATAACCCAAAGATTAAAAAAATCCTGATTTTCTATTATGCTGGGGACCTTGTTGGCTACCCTGGGGATACACAGTAAGGACCTAGTAGCTCTCCCCTCTTCCTCCAGCTCTTATTTGTTGTTGAATGCCATAAAGATTTTCAGTTTGATTCTGCAAGGTAATCTTTCTCAGCTATACATGGGACTTTAGTTATTATGCCAGCATATTGCCTCTTGTCTGAAAGACTTACATGGACTAAATCTGTTAGATGGACCTGTTGTAGCCACATGTAGTCCATGGCACCTACTCCCACAAAATCAAACACTCCTAACAGAATACATTATTAAAAAGTAAACAAAACAAAAAACCCCATCCAAACCAAACAACTCTGAGCACGAGCACACTATAACAAAAGGATACTTCTTCCTTTCCTATGGTTCTGACTCACAAATTCTCTTTTAAATAGCAGGTGTGGGGCAGTAGAGTATCACACTATTCCTCTGCCTGAGACTGCTGCTCCTGAGGCTGAGATGCAGAAGGATATGTGACAATTCCTCAGCTGCTGGAATGTGTGGCCTGGGGTATTCACTTAAGTCACATTCACTGATGGTTTTATTTTGATACACCAGGCAGGAACCTCAGGCAGCTAAGGCATGGACATGATTTTGTTTCTGCTGCCTGAAGTTTGCAGTGGGGAGAAAGAACAAGGTGAAAATGGATCAGAAATCACTAAATCCAGCTTAAATTCCCTGGAAAGCACATACCAGACTCCCTTGGTTGGCCATGGGGATTAAAAAAAGAGTTTCTTTTGAATTGGTAAGAAATTTTCTTTACCATATATAACATGTAAAGAGATGTTTTATTAGACCATCCTTTCTCCTTTTTACCTATTAGTCATTTATATGAAAGTAAAAGAAACAAGAACAAGTCATTTTTCAGGTTATTAACCTGGATATCACCTCCAAGAAAATTTACCTTCAACGGCAATAAAAAGCTTAATTGTTGTAGAACATTTTGAGGCTTTCAATCTGAGGCAAGGCAAAATATACTATAAACAAGACAAGAATGATTACAGAAGAAAAGGCTGAAGAGGTCTTGATGAACACCAAACAGAGAGTCGCAGCTGACTGAACTACACTGTAGCATATATTTCTTTGTAAAAAGTCATCAAACTCCCCTGAAAGCTAAATCTCTGTGTCTGATTTTCCTGGGTACTATGTGACTTGTTCAGACTTCAAAGAAGGAAAAAAAAAAGGATTTCCAGACTTCAGCTTCCAGGAGCATTTAAGGATTCAAATAGCTGGAAAGTTTTATCGCATTTTTAAAGAGACTGATCACATACCTGTCTAAGTGAATTCTTCTCAGGAATGATCTTCCTAGGGGGCTCATCATTATTACAGTCTTCTCTCTCAGAGGAATTCTGTGAAAGAAAGTAAGCTTTAATTCAGTTCTTATCCCTAATATTACTCTGCGAGGAGAAAAGAAACAAAATATTTTTACTACACAGGCTGTAGTGTTTTACACATTCACATACCGGAGGCTAACTTGTACTTTTATGCCAAACAGCTTGTTACGGCAGAGAAAGAACTTCTCCTCACTACAGAAACACACCACTGTGCAGGTGTCTGTTGAAGAAGCCTGTGTTTTAGGAATTTACTCTTAAACTTTTAATAACAGCTACTTTGAAAAGCTGAAATGATGGTTGAATCAGCATGGCAACACCAGTGTTCCTCAACACCCCAGAATAACGACTTAAAACAGTGCAACCTGTTGAAAGCAAAAGGTTGTTAGTGGGTGCAATTGTTCTCTGCACCCGTTTTTAATCTGCTCAACCATTAGTAATTGCACTGAGTCTGCCTGGCTGCCAAAAATCAGAGAGAAATTATGATAGAGCTAAATTATTGTAAAAGAGGTTGTCAGGAGAGCCTTCCAAAAAACCCCCAAATATTGTGTAGGTAGTGTATGATAATACAGCTATAGTTTTCACTCCTGCCCTCTGACTCTACATAAATTTACAACTCCTACAAATACTGATGCTCCAAAAAGTAAGTTGCCACCTCCAAAAAAACAATATCAGTAAGGCAGGAGACAGTGGACAAGAAATACAAGGGTTTTTCCAGCACGAGTAAGAAATTTAGCCAGGAAACTTATGCCCTGCTAACATCATGATTAAAACCAATTATCACTTGGTTTAAAGACAAGCTATAGTTATCTCAGGATGTGCACAGTTTGTTGCAAAGGTTTGGTTAGAGACTGCTAGATAGGTGAGGAGAAGCCTGACCCCACTGCCAAAGTCAGCTACTCTGGGACACAACATTCCTTCGCACAGGTTCAGCCACTGCACTGACAGAGTAATGACAGCCAGCTTTGGGGGAATCCCACACACACATCTAAAATCAGTTTGATCACCACAGTATTCATAGCCTTAGGCCACATTCCCATGCATTCAGCAGTGAGCAACTAAACAGGTTTTAAAGAGATACAGAAAAACTGCCTAGGGAGAGCTCTGCCAGGAAAAGGGTGGTTTTCCAGTTACTTGCAGGCAAGCTCAGGAGTGTGTCTATTACAGCAGAAGTTTGCATTCTGTACCTGTCCCCCAAATAACCTGTCCTTCGCTGAGCACAGCTCTGCCTGCCTTCTCACAGACACAGCTTCCAGCCCAGCACCTCAGGAGACAGAAGTGGCATCTGTTGGCAAAGGAGGAGCTGGGCCCTGCAAACAGCCAGCGTGGCAGCGCAGGGCCAGCGGCGAGCACACGGGCTGCAGGAAGCCATCACAGAGCGCTGTGTGCCCACTGCAGTGCTGCGTGATCAGGCACCCTCTGGGCAGCACAGGCCACTGGTCTGGGGAAGGGGAAGGAAAGGTACAGCCAGGAGACAGGGCAGGGCGAGAAGCTGTTTGCTGAGAAATGGCAGATAAGGGGTGGGGGGAGAGGAACACAACAATAAAACCCCACTTGGGATGTCATAAACAGGTCAGGAGTAAATCAAGGTTTGCAGACCTACTAGTGATTCTGATTTTTTTTTTCCCCTTTTAAAAAACAAGATATAGAACTCACAAGGCACCATGTCATGTGGGATGCTGTAACCAGGGTTTTATAATGGAAATCAATCCTAAACAGACCTGATAAATTGCTGTAAGAGGTCAGCTTTTAAAAGTTTTCGTATGAGATCTCAGTCAGGACCAAGCTATTACATTAAATTTAACTTAGAAAGGACTGTGATCGTAAAACCATAGAAGTTAGAATCACATACATAAAAAAAGGAAGGTCAGACATTAAAGTTATTCTTTTCTGCTCATGAAATTCAGTTTAGTAAGTGGTTAACTGAGGTTAATATTTTAATTTTTGTGCTTCAGGAAAAAAAAAGACCAAGAGTGGAAAACATGAGAACCTGAGATGAGTTGCTACACATTTCCAGGAAATGTATTTTGTTGTGTTGGAGAGCTGAAGGGGTCGTTTACTACGTCTGGATGCGTTTTCAACACTCACCCGCTTCCCTACAAAAACTGCCAGAACAATTTCTGCTTCCAAAATAATCTCTCTACGACAGTGAAATCTCGCCTTTCAAAACCACTAAGGATCCTCCTTCAGAAAACATCAAAAAGCAGGAACTGCTGGTGAACTGTCAGCCCTTATTTTGAAATTCCTAGTTACTGCAAACCATCAAGTTATCTACTTTTTCTTTAAGCTGAGCATCTAATTTTAAGAGCAAGCAGAGGACCATTTTGCATTCATTATCTTTATAGGTGGCAAGGCTAAGAGGTTGGCTGAACAAAGACCAGACAAAGACTGCCAAGTGCATATGGTGGTTCACAGCTTGGCGTCTCACCATTCTACAGCACCAACACAGCAGCTCCGATAGCAGACTATTAAAGAGGAGCGCTGCTCATGCACTTTTGTCGGCAAGTAAGTTACGCTTGGTGAAGACAGAACGACTGGAAAGCATTACACTTAAGAAAGAGCACAGATGTTTATAACTCCCGCTCATTTCTCAGGAATAGGAAACCTATCAATCCAGGTGCAGGTACAGGACCCGGCATATTTCAGGACTAACTGTAGCTGCTTGGAAGTGAATTTCACTTGACAGTGCAACACTTAGCCATGGCCATGGGAAGAGCATAACGTAATCGACTGAAACGGTACATCTACATATTTCTCCTTGCTGAACAAGGTGGGAGGAGGGACAAACATGAGCGAGGTCAGAATAAGGTTTGCTTCAGCAGGACTTCAGCGATGCTCTTGGCCACAGGAGAGGCAGACAAAGGGAGGAACCGCTCTGAGCACCCTCTCGTGGTTACTGAAACGCATGGCCCAGGCACAGACCTGGAAAGAAGCATTTGGTATCCAGACGGTACGTTGGGCATACTCACTGGGAATATTAAAGATCTCCAGCGACTGTACTTGATACATAGTAGGCGAATGATAGAATTTGTTAGGATGAAAGAAGTGAAGAAAAACAGTGCATGTGGAAAGCTGAAAAGCCACCCAAACTCCCTTGCATCAGGGAAGATTTTTAAATCCCACAGGCACGTCTTCCTCCATAGACTAAAGCCAGGCTGGCCGAAAGCGTGCTTACATGCAGGGGTCTCTCCTTTTGAACAAATACAGGCAAGATAAGATGCTGAAGTCTCCAAATCATCCCCTCTTTCCACAGACAGGTAAAATTTTTTTTTTATTTGCCCAAGGTCACGCAATGACAGTGGAAGCACTGCGAAAAGAAGCCAGGAAACCCAAGCTCATAGCTCTTGTAACCTTCAAAATTTCTCTCTAGCAGGAGGTTCCTGCAAAGGGGCTCTGCCTTCCATTGCTCATTTTTCCTAAAATGGCTACTGCCTATAATGAGATCCTTTTAAATCTGATTTGCATTTAAAACTTCAGCCTGTAATTAACAGAATATAACTCCATGGCAGGTTGTCTTAAAGACCACTACGAAATTATTACTATTTAACTCTCCCCATGAAGCCTCCTCCACCACTAAACACAACATGCTACAATGCATACGAAATCCCCAGACTGAAGCATTTGATGGGAGATGACATGCAGTATTTTGTGTACACAGCCCAGCAAAACACTGCTGGGAACGAGATATAATACACAGAGAAATGCACTCCCAGGGACTACCAATTGGGCAGAGCTACCTTTAGTACCGCCTCACTCGTCGTGGTGGAAATCAAACCCCTGCCAACTGGGGGAGGCTTTTTTTGATGCTGTTCTGCCCTGCACTAATTACAAAAGAGTACAGACGCAGCCTTTTTTCCAAGTGTGTGGAGGTGGGGGTGGGGGAGAAGCGTTTGTCTATGTGAAGAGCACAACTATTTTTTATGCTTTCAAATTCTTAATCCTGTTTGGAGCTGTCAGTGGGGGTTAATGGAAGCCTTGGATAGGAGAATTCCAATCTGGTTGGCAGATGGATAGGTTGGTTATAGCTGCATAACTATGTCTTGCCTGCAGGCACAATTCAGAACACTGTTAAAGCAATATAAAGTCTCTGTCAAGCTGAACCATTTGGATCAGTAGCAAGGAGAAATAATAATAAAAAAGGAGTTCATTTCTGGGCCTTGTGCGTTTATGCTAGTATGCAGAAACTGATTAATTGTCATCGTGTGCTGGTCTGCTATACCTCGGATTTCTACTTCTGGAGTAGATTTTGCATGCTAATATAATCATTCTCCCTCTTGAGACATTAGCAAATAATCAAATGAAAAACAGGATCATAATTTACTGAGATTCGGGCAATTCTCTATGCAAATTTGACTTGTTATTGCTGCTGCCTCGTTAATCTGAATGCCTTTGACAAACTCCTTTGATTTATGAACTCATGACAACTCCAATGTGTATATATTTTGCTAGATTGACATTATCATTAAGAGTGGGTGGACTGAGCTCACATGAATGGCTGATTTTATTCGCTGGTGTCTGCTGCTCAACAGCTGAGCATCTCCTTCTCACAAAGCCCCTGAGCGCCAGGCTCTTCCCATCTACCCATCCATTCATCATCTCGATGTTAATTGGCCCAGGCTTTAAGCAAATTTTCAACACGATTTAAAGGCACGATGACACTGATTACTGACCCTCTGCCATACGGTGCCTATTGATTAACCTGACAGAGATGATGAGCTTGAGGGAAACTAGGTGTGTGTGGACCTCGGGGAGGGGAAAAAAAAATAATATATTGTTTATGCAGGCAAAACACTTGTCTTTATCCCAAAGGCCAGAATTTGTGCTGCACTGGCCCTTAAAACACACTATTGCTTTAAACACCTGCATCCAATACAGAAAACGCTTGCTTGCTTGCTGTGGAAAAATGATTACAAATTTGATGTCATGTGCAGTCTGTATTTTAATCGAGTTCCCTGATAAATAGACCCCCTCAAGCCAATCAAGTCTCGCTCCAGCCATAGCGTGTGTATGCATCAGTTCGAACAGAAGCCTGGGCAGGGTGTGCTTTTACTGGTATCAGCAGATCCAGTAAATGGATCCAGGAAATCTACTTGGGTATTTTAGGTCTCTAAGCAAATAATACAGTGGGAACACAGTGTGCAAACAGTTACAGTAGAGTAAATGTTTCAAGGGCAAACTGGATGCCAAACGTGGCTGTCTCAGTACTTCTGCTGCCACATTAAAATAGATGCTTTAGCACACCAGTGAAATAGTTCATTTCCCCTTTCCCAGTGCAAACTGTTGATACAACCTGACCCTCAAGCTCCTAGGTGCATTGAATAAATGCAGCATTTTATCAGAGCTTGAAAATAACTGACATCCTTTTTCATGTTCCTGGAAGTGTCCCTGTGCTGCACTTGGTCCTCCTCACCAAGGACAGAAGGGTACTGTCTCAGTCAAGAGAGCCACTGAATAAAGTAGGTACATCAGCATTCTGCCTGCAGACTGGTGCTACATGAAAGAAAAAGGAAGCAGAAGGCCTGTTTAACCCCCGCTCAGCCCCAGGTTAAGTCTGTCAGTCAGGGCACACTGCTCTTCTCTCCCAATTCAAGCCAGCAGCTTGCCAGAAGTCAGGATGCTCCTTTTGTTTAGGAGAGGGAATTTGAGAGAAAGGGGATGTTGCCCTAAGATGCTGTAAAGTTAGTTATCTTCTAGTTCGCACCAATTTCTTGCAGAAAACAGGACAAAGAATCACTGGGTAAAGCTATGGAGAAATTAGCTGTAATTGCCTGATGCCCATTCAGCCAGAGTGGACTGAAAAGTGGAGGGGGGCAGAGGGAAGAGGAAAAGAGAGAGAGACAAGTGCCAGCGTAAGACTAGAGGCACATAGAAGCCTTATGTTCCCTTTCCAATAACCTTTGTAAGTGATAGATGAGTCCAAGCCCATTGTTATCGTTAAGGGACTGTCAGCATCCTCATTTTATAAATGCTGTCTGTCAGTTTATAAATATCTCAGCCATTTCAAACAGTGCAAGGATGAATCCTGGCATAGCCAGTGTCAGCCTGAAGCAGTATTACTGTTAAAAAAAAAAGTGTCTAAGATCCACTAAAACCATTTAAGGATAGCATCTCCTTTTTCTCCTATCACGAGACCCAAAACATTCAAATTCATGGTTATTTGGCTAGTCACTACAATATATAAAAGCAGTCCTTAACACTGGTAATGCTCTTTGAGAAGAACAAGTATGAAAGCTGCAAGTTTGAAGGCAATTCTCTGCTGTTCAGTAGATAAAACAAAAATGACAGCTGTAACACACAGGGAGATCCACAGCAATGAAAATGCAGAGATAAGTATCAGACCCCATTCCTCCTCGGCATTTGCTGCTCTGAACATTCACCGAGATTAGATCCTTTTAGAGAACACCATAAATTGCAATGTGTAGGCACAAGGGGGTGACTTCAGCCCAGAATGAAGGCACAGACAAGTTTCCCAGCTCTTACAAGTTTAAAGTTAAATGGTACTTTTGCAAGGGGTTTAAGGCTGAGCATCAGAATGACGGAAGGAGAGGGCAAAGAAGCTGCAGCCTGCCTTGCACTGACTGCTAGCAAAAAAGGAAAGAGAATAAGCTAAACTGACCTTCCAGTTCAGTGTCTGCTTTGTAGACTGGCATGCAGATGTCTATCCTGTTTATGTATCTATTACCTTGTTAGCTGCACAGAATCCTGGCTTTTTCCCCCTCCAATATATTTATAAATGCCCTATGAGAGGGACTTCATCCCCACCCAGAACATTTGCACGGTGCCTAAATAAATGAAGTTCAAATTCATGCTCAAGCAGCTCAGATACCTACTATAACCTAAATTCTTAAAACTCAAGCTCTGACAGCACTAAAAATGGAAAAGTACAACACTCCAACCAGACACATACATGTTCACACAAGTCCTAATTTGGTCTGTCTCAATGTTAATGCTGCCAACAGTTACAAAAGTTTAAACAACCTTTTCTGCAGTTCAAAATCAGAACAGGATTCTGGTTTTCACATCTCTAGAATGGATCCTTCATATTTTTCTTTATTTCTCATTCAAATCCATAATTGGAAAAATACACATTTTCAAAGCAATGAGACTTGAAAATGGACCTCCATAACACCAAGAAGAGCTTCTTAGGAAGTTATTTAACTTATTAATTATTGGTTGGTTATAAAGGGTAATTTAATGGTGTGGGAAGTCAGCATTACTAGAACAGTAAATTCAGTTTAACGTTAAAATACCAAAAGCCAGCACAAACATCAAAGATCTGTTGAACAGATGCATTTCGAACAGCACAAATCTAGTTGTAGTTAAAAAAAAAACCAAACAGAAATACAGATGCTGGGAACAAGTCATTTAGGGGAATTTTAAAAAGCTAGCTTCACTTCATATACATTTTTCAAATGAGAGCAAGAGAGAGAAAGGGAGAAAGAGAGAAAATATGGCTAATAAGAACAGGCTTTCCATGTTTTCCAGGAAGCAGCCCTGCTTAACATTTCTGTTCTGTGAATTTAAGACAGTCGGCAGTGGCAAATTTGTTTTTAATATTCAAGCTTTCAAGCCTTGCAAGCTAGTTGGCCAATGGCTCTTTCTATTCCAATGTTTGTTGGTGCCTTATTTACACACGCATTACATCCGGAGAGCCTTTGAATATAATTTCATGTGGATTAAGGGAAGAACATTTGCTTCTGCTAATCAGGACATCTGGTTATTTTTGTAACTCACAGACATCTGCATTAGGCAGTTTGACTTCCCCATTCCTCATAACAAGGTTAGAGCTTAAGAAGCCTCAAGGACCTCTAGTTGAATTTTATTACTTGCATTTTCTCACAGCTGGGTCTGTTTCAGAATTTTCTTTCCTAAATAGCACAAATTGATCAGCACCTTCACAGGTATACATGTGTTTTTATAGCTAGTGCTTTCTGTGCATGATTTTATAGAGTACATGTTGTACTCCAAGATTTTATTGTAGTTCAAAGCTATCTACAACTTTTTAAGGAACAGAAAGCACACATTCCAGAAGAAGAACGGATGAAAACATCCAATTAACCTTATGATACACATAATATGGGTATACTTCCAAATATTCAACTAGACCACTTATGCAAGACTGGTGTCAGGACTTGTTCTGAATCTTATTATCTCTGTGCTTTGCCTTGCCTCTTCCTAGTGACTTACCCTGCATATCTGCTCCCCACATTGAACAAAACAGTATTCTTCCATTTTTTTGCTTCAGGACAACATTAGCAATTTCTCCAATCTCTTAAATTCATGCTCAAATTCTTCTCTAAACAGTTTCAGCTGGGGTTAAATTTCTCTGCCAGATTGCAGAATTGTGCCACACATACTTCAGGAAGAAGGATTTTGCATGCAACAAAGCCTTTTAGAGAAACAATCAAGGCTTGGCTTTCACTTCGTTGTTGCTTTCATTTTGTTACATTCCTTCCACAAAAATTCATTTTCAACACTCATCCCAGGGTGTTAAAGCACTAAACTTTGAAATCACACACTCTCATTCTCAGTTCACAGGATTCTTCCCTCCCCTGCCCATGAATTGTAGACTTTTATCAGTGCTTTTGTATGCTTGAATAAGACGTTTTCTTGATTTCTTTCCCCTACATGTAAGGTAGGGGAAAGCACAAAGTCAGCTTTTACAGGCTTGGAATAAGCACCAACATTCAAAACAGATGTCAAAAACGTATTTCTAGTACTAACAAGAGTTAGCAAGAGCCAACGGATCCAGCGAGAGTTTTTAAAAACTTTTTATTTATTAAAATTCTCTAGATACTGTTTAACTTTCTTTGTACAATATTTATTACAGCTTCACCTGCATAGGAGCTGCAAGTGCTTCCAGAACTGGGTTGTAAAAGTGTCTAGTTTTGCTGTAGATTTCATGTCCTTCTTCAAGCATTATTTTCTAACTTTTTATAACTACTTTCCTCAAAGAACCAATGCCATCTCAGTGGTCTGACCATAAAACCCCTTCTCCCTGGCCATCACCTACACTTATTATTATAATTTTCTTTTTTTTTTTCCAAACTTCTCATTCTGAGCTTTTCTGTCAAACAGACAAAAAGATCTCCACTTCTCATCACAGCCCTTCCTTAGGGCCTGTGGCATTCTCACTCCCAAACACGTAAATCAACGAAACCATGCTCATCTCACTGTACTGTTTCTGTTTTTCCTGTTGGTTTTTCCTTGCTATTTTTCACTGCAGGAAAAGGGAAAATGAGATACAAAACAAAGGTATGAAGCAGAAGTTGTCTGTACAAAGTAAAAATTACAGAGTGGGGGAACCAACCTTAAATTCTGTGTCCCACACCATGTTAACTTTTTAGGCACAGTTTCTCCCCAAAACAGTGAATGAAAGCAGCTCACTTGTTTAAAAAAATGACTACTCATTGACCTCACTGAAGCGTTAGATTGATGTGAATTCACATTATATTGACTATGACAACTGTATGTGGAGGCACCCAGATTTTTATTTCTAAGACAATGTGAACCAGGTGACCCTGCAGCCCAAACTTAGTTTTCAATATGGAACAGGTTCAAAGCACCTACAGAGTCACCACAGAGCAGTTTGGGTGACACAGCTCCACCTGCCTAACTTACTAACTTACCAGTAGTAATTAGTCCATACAGGAAGGCTTTGGTGCTTTTTCCAGCTTCCAAAGCAACATTTCTTACAAGAACAATCATTCACCACTGGACTATGAGGCAGATTTAGTTAACTTCCAATACAGTGTTTACTTCCATACAGTGCTGTTGAAAAATCTCACTGTTGATATGAAAAAAAAAAAGTGGGAGTCTAAACATGTCCCAATCCTCAATTACATCAAGTAAAAAAAAAAAGTTATAATCTTGTAATATAAGAATGGAAAGTTACAGATTAGGTACTACACTTTATAACATTTAGCTAGCAAACATCACGGCCTTTTAACAGCTGCCACCCAAGAAACAAACCCCTGGGTCCTCCTGATTTGGCTAGACCAAATTTAAATGTGGTAACAAAACAGCCCCTCACGCAACATTTAAATTGAACAGCTCACTGCTGGGTTCTACTATTATAAAATAATTCCAACTCTGAAACACTATTTTATTGAACTAGAGCAAGGAGTTACAAAATATTGTCATAAATTTCACTGTGCTGGGTAAGGAAGAAGAGTTGGACCTGCTGTGGAGACCATCAAATGGGGTGGGTAGTCAAGCAATCAAAGAAAGAAAGATAAAGATGTACAGATTCTTGCCTTCAGATACCTTGGGGCTAGCAAACATTTTGTTCCTATAGGAAATTATACAGCTCTAGATCACTGCCTATTGAGATCCAGTAGTCACAGCTTTTTTTGCTACAACATGAATGGCTTATTAAACCTAGAGCATATCTGTTTTAGTTAACTTCTTGGTGGAAAGGGGCCAGGAAAACAAAATGTACTTAAATGCTGATTTTTTTTTTCCAGGCTGAATGCCTTTCATCCAGTAAGACATTCAAAGCAGTGACCCAGCAAATGGATTGAAAAAGCAATCTTCCGTCTCAGTGCCACATTATCATTCCTATTCAGTATTCTCGGTGAGATATCTCAATCAGCTGGATGTGTGTGTAAGTGACAGCGCAGCCCATTGCTGGGTTAATTAAACATTTGACTTTAACACCCTCCCCATCATTAAGCAAATAAAAACAGATAATTCAAACTGCACTTCATCCACGGGGTACACAACATACATGTCAAAATTAAGAGAGTCCAAGGCCCTCGGGGAGTTCTACTCGGGGAGGTAATCAGTTTAAATCTTATCTGGTTTATCAATTATTCTATTGATTAAAGCAGGGTGATTATACAAAACTCCCTCTTGCCACATGGGATACATGTCAGCAGAGCAGGACAACACAGGGAGGCTCAAAAACGATTTAAAGAAAATACAGACAGATGAATAACAGTCTATTAGTACATGCTAGCAACCCAGAGGTGGAAAGCCTGATACTTCTTTTTAAGCAAGTGAATAAAGCCCTTCCAAACTAGAGTGCCAATGCTGTTACTTCATCTGTTTTAAAATCAGATCTGTATGTTGAAAAAGCAACATTTCTTTAAGTAGAAGATTTTCTGCCAGTATTTGAAAGATGTTTTATTGATAAGGTCCTGGAATGTAAAGACACCAAACACAAGAAATTCCAGACTTTTAAAAGGCATCATACTTATCTACCAGTGATTCTAAAAAAGTGGATGGAAAGGGCATTCTCAGTATTTGCACTCTCCCACATACATACACGGCATAGCCATAAGTAGAATGTTGTAAACATTTAAGTGTGACAGATTATCTCAGACATAAAAAGAATGTGCTTTGGAGTTCTGGAAGGTTTTTTTCTTTTGCAACCCTCCAAAGTGAGACAATAGCAGCTGAGGGAGCTGCCACTGCCACATTTTCCTCATTTTCAACAAGCCTTCACAGAAAATCCCACCATAGCAGTCCTTATCACAACTTGTGTCTTGCATGCAGCCACATTACACAAACCAATTCCAGTTACTTCTCATTTTTGCTTCCCGGTGAAGAAAAGACCTCTTTCTCTTCTGAGGTCTATTTGTATCCTGAGTTTATGATCATGGTCCCACCTCCACTATCTTCCAGTAATATTTTGTTTCAAGTTTTATCATATCCTGAACTGGATCCTAAATTGGACTGTAACAAGACTTTGCCCTACACATACAAGACAGGGACCTTTTAAAAACAACACTGCAGTCTAGTGCAAAACAACAACTGAAATTCATTTCCAGAAGTTCCCTCAAAGCACTAACTAGCAGCAAAACAAAGGCCAGCTTTAAAACAGGGGATTTTTTTCCTTCTATAGCATCTCCTACAATCTCTTTCACAAGGGGCATACTGGCAGTACAGTCATCTCACCACATCTCAGCTTTTAACCAGGACAGAAGGTATGGACCACAGTGGTCAAAATGCCAACAAGCCAGAGAGCCCCAATGCTTCACCAGCCAGTGCTGCTGGAGTTGCAGTCACAGGAATTTTAAGAAACAAGGACAGCTAAAAAGCAGGTCTGAGGTGTGTTCTTGTCCTTCACCTTCAGAAGGGGATTATATGCTGCTCCACACTGGCACTATGTGTACATTCATCTATACTTCAGCCTCTTCTTTGTAGATCTCTTTTCTTCTTTGGAAGCAAACTAGAAGGCTGCATTAGCATGCTGTATTTTGCTCTCACCACTAGAAATACTGAGGGTGCTATTTGTAATTGTATTCTTTTAAGAGGTTTGTTCTCTGCAGCTGTTTTCTGCTTGCAGTGTATTTTGTGTAATCAGCACATCATCATAAATACATTGGCTGTTCCCCCGAGGGAAGCTGTCACTGTTTAATTTACAGAACAACCTGGCCAATGTGAATTCTAACACTACAGCACTATGGCAAGAAGTTACCACACTCAGAAAAACAGGTTTCTATGAATTTTTATATCAAGAGCTGGTCCCAGGACAATTTATGTTCTAGAAATAGATTGATTTTAAAAGCACTTTATACACTGGATGGAATGGATTCTTTCCCACTTACAGCTTCTTAAGGCAGCACCAAATTCACTCCCATATTATTTTAGAGGTGACAACCCCAAACCCCTCAACACAACCATCCTCATTTCTACCAAAAGAAGGCACTGCATTAGGTGTGTTATCCTACACACCAATTTTTTGTGTGTTTTCTTAAACGAAAAACCACCACGACATCAGTGTGTTAGTTTGTCTTCATTTGCACAAGGGAACGTACTCTGTTGCAAGGTCAAATGTTATTACCTACATCAGAGGGTTGCTGCACAGTTTATTACTCTGAAGACGTGATAGAGGAGCAAGGTATATTCCTGAAAGAGTAAAAATGTATGCAGCTTTACTGGCTAAATGAAGAGTTGCTTCCTTTGTTTTGAGAGGAAAAATTACAAGGATTTTTGTAGAAGTAAGCAAGAAGCAATGGCTGATCTTATTCTATACAGCCACAATTCAGAAAATTTCACAATGGTACCAAATTATATTGGTAATCATTTAAAAACTAAATGTGAACCCTAAATAAACACTTGTACATGATCAATGAGTTACTTGGATATTTCACTCACAGTGGCTACTACATGCAGTCTACCTGATTACTTAGAAAAGTAGCCAAGAAGGCTTACAACCTTATTTTTTTTGTACTCATATAGACACAAACACACACACACATACATAATAAATAAATAAATAAAATGCTAGAGAGAAATAACTGTAAATGTAAATAAACTCAAAACCAATTTAATGTATAAAGTTCTTTGGGAATTCTCCTCCAAAAGCAACAAAAACCTGTTTCATACATTTAACAAAGATCTGCTTTTCATTTTGGGGGGCAGCTGGCTGTTAAACAAATTTCAATGTAACTGAAAATTCCCAAGTTCCATGTATAGCAGCAATTTTGCTAATTCTCGGTGGTAATTAGAAGCCCTGTTCAACATCACCAGACACAGGGCAAGTATACAACCATAATAAAAAAGAATCATGCACATCACAGAGTATTGGTTATGTATTTTGACAAGGACAGTTTAATTTTACTTAGTTTGCAGAGCATTTTAGCAAATTATTTTTGTCTATTTCCAAAGTAACAAAATATAAGGAACAACCATTAGAGTAGAATAGCATCTTGTCTCTGATATGGTTTATGAGAATGATCTAGCAAACACAGATGAAACTGAGTGAAAATGGCTGAAATTTTGTGGAAAACTGAGTCATCTGGTTATCCATAGAAGAAAGCATACAGGAAAGAGAATATCTGATCATTTTTGTGCACCACATAAGTAGCAGCCAAAAGAAAGCAGAATAAACAAAAAGAAACCCACCCGTCAGAGTGTAGCAAAGTATCTCTTCAAGCTATGAATTTTATGATTTAGCAAGTGCATTTCTACTAGGAGTGTTTGGGTTCATCCCTTGAAATTTGTATGTGGCCACATAAATACCTGGTTTCAAAGAAGAAAAAGTTCATTTTTATTCTCCCTATTCACATGTGCATTTCAAATTATTCAGAACTACCTCTGCGTATTTCCAAATAGTGATTGAATTCGGACTAATATTGGCTTAAAATTTAAATGACGGGTGAGAAAGTACTTCACGACTTTTCCAAATGTGTAGTGAAATTCCATATTTGCATCTCTAAGTTAAAATTATTGCTTAATGTGTTATTAGCCTCTTTGGCAGTTGTGCAGAAATAGGTACAACTTGATACTGTGCCACTGGGTCCCCCTGAAGCACCTATTGCCCGTGGCGCCATTAAATCCAAAGTGGTAAGAGAGCCGAGCAGTTCACAGGGACTAGGCTGGACCTAAACGCACTGGACCGTCTGCAACTGGTGCCCCCTCACTGCCTCCCTCCTCTGCAGAACGCGAGGGAGATTCAGCCTTCGGACCAGCACGGAGAGGTCGCTAACGTGTTACTTGAGCAATAAGCCCGAGGCCGCTGCTCTGAGGGACCGCGGCCCCCCGGGGCTGCAGTTCCGGGCGCGGCCGGGCGGGCGCAGCACAGTCCGCGCCATGGCCGGGCCCCCGCCCCGCGCCGCGCACGCGCGGCCCCATTCTAATTCAATTAGCGCAGCCTGCAACTCCAGAAAAGAGTAATTCAATTAGTGCATTGTGGAGCTCCACAATACCTCCAAGCAGATGTTCGCAATCCTGAGGAACCGGAGCTAGCTTTAAAGATACCTGTACGCCGCCAACGCGGCGCTGCATATGCCGTTTGTCACTACGGCTTTACACACCTTCCTGACTCCTAACGAGGGAGGAAGGAAAACTCGGTTGAGTTTTGTTTCATTTTTTAAACCGATCAGCCAAACTGATGCCGGTAAGCTGGAGACTTTGCCCTCACCTTATCGCATTACGTAGTAACCAGAACATTACTGCCAAGGCTGAAGAGGGGAGGCCTTGTAGCTACGATGCCGTTTAAATTAATCACCGTGCTGGGCACACAGGGGTGGTATTTCTCAGTGACAAATACTGCCATACTTCTTAATACTCAGACTGAAGAACTAATGAGAGCACATGCAACTTCTGACAAATCAATATGGGTGCAGAATAAATGCAGATTCCTAATTACTATAAGTAATTACTAAATGTAATTAGAAAGTAGTGACGTACTACCAAAAAAAAAATCCTAAAACCATCACTACTGATCTACAAAGAAAGATTTCTTTCTGGTACCCTTCATTTCTTTGCCTTCTGAAAGGAGAAAAACGTCTTCTTGCCGCTGCTACCCAAGAGCTAAGATCTGGTAGCACACCCCGGCAGCTCTCTGAGTTTGGTGGGCTCCTCAGCATCACCCAGGTTGTGCCAGCAGCCAGACAAGACCATTAGATTTAAAGAGGGATAAATCCTAAATATGTTTAAGAAAGCTGTTCTGTAGTCACTGGACACTTCTTTTATTTAAAGAAATCCCCAGCCAGGCTAACCCTCTTGGTCTTCCTACAGCAAAGCTACCAAAAGTCTGACCTACAGATGGGGGCTGGAGTCAAATACAAAAATTAAGTAATTTGGCTTCATTTCTTCTCTTCTTGTATCACCTCCTAGGCCTTTAAAATTGCTCCTGCCCCATGGTCAAATGACGAAAAACAGGAGAAACTGCTCCTGAACACCTCCAACAAGAAACTTTGTTTACAAAACATTGTGGCAGTTCAATATTTCATAGCCACTACAAGGAATGTGCAACAGCACTGCAACTTTAAATCTTTACCTCCTGTGTCAGTCTCTCTCCTCTCATTGTAATGCCAAAGGGAACAGCAATCAGAGTGGAGATGTTCAACGTGATAGAGGTCAGGACACCAGTGGATCAACGTACCAGAAACACGACCTTGTTTATTTTTTTCCCCAGTATTATTGTTTACAGGGTGCTTTGCTCATGTACCTTGTGGTTCTTAGCTAAAAGATGAAATTACAGCCCAGGATGAAGCGCTCAGGCACACATCCAATTTGTGTTTCCATCTCAGAAAACAAAAAGCTTCTGAGGCCCTCGGGCTGCCATTCAAACTTGGAGAGGCTGACATTTTTAACAGCATGAACCAGAGACTGGCAGAGGGAATGATCTAATGCATTTCTGACTTGTCAATCAAAGATCTCACCTCTGCTGTCTTGTAAACAGTTGGGGGCCACCTAACTACATTCACAACCAGGGGAGAGCCTGCTGCCAGACGGGGGGTGCTGGAGCCACACACTCTGGCTATTAGTCACCAAAATTATGGTTCTGTTTTAGAGGTGCACTGTAAACAGCCCAGGGGCAGGTTTCACACACCCTCTGGGAGAGTGAGGGGGGGGAATACAAAGCAGGCTTGGCCAAGGGCGGTCACGTCTCCATGCTGATGGAAGCTATTGACTGGACACTCCATATCTCTCCCAATTAGAGACACAACTATGTGCACCAGCAAACATTGACTCCAAAGCCAAACAATCTCCTCCAAACGTTTTTCTCACAAACACATTTCTGAGCATGCAGTTTGCCTGCCCCAAGACTTTAGCTTTAACCTCCTGTATAACCAAAAATAATGTACTGCTACTCACATTTACACTGGATTTCCCAGCAATAAAACATCAACTTCAAAGGCAAAAATGGATGAACAGCTGAGGGAAATTTACAGATACAATTGTTTATAACAATTAACTGATGATGTTTCTTTAACAAATATTTCACTTCCTAACACAAAAATTATAAATATTAGGAAAAAATAATGTAAAAATAATTTCAAAAGTAAGTTTATGTCTTCATCACTTCCATCACTACATACCTTTTATACCATTTGTATTCTTGCCTTTCTCCAAAAGTTATCTCAGTCCAAAGAGATCATGTCCATGCTGCACAACTTCAAGTGTGCTCCCATTTACTTCAATTTGCCAAGCACGGCACACCCATGCTTTCCTCAACCAGGACAGAGCTTTTAGCCCAGACTGAGGAAGTCACACCCACACTCACTTTTGCAAAACCAAGCAGAAGGTTGGCCCGTTCATCTGATGTGCAGTTCTCTATGATTAAGACTTTCAGGTAAAATTTCTGGCATTCCAGAGACACTTCCATGTACAATAAGACACTGCAACCTCTGCCATGATAGTTAATCCTCCTCTTTGACTACTAGAGCCTGTTACAGAAACAAGAGCTTCAGATCCGGCAAAATAAAGCTGACAGGACAGCTCTTTTCCACTGGTGCCTAGGGTTCAGACAAAGGTAGTTTTAAAAGCATGACTCTTGTCCCAAAAAAGTTTACAATCAAAACGGGAGCTGGTATTTGTGCTGGCTGTGAATTATGTAAAAAGGAAGAGCTGGACTGTTCTTTGCACTGATTCTTCTTAATACATAACCTTTGGTAAAACTTTTCAGTTCTTCAAATCTCATTTATGCAAGAAACTACAGACATAAATTTAAAGAAATATTGTGGCCTTCCACAAACTTGGAAGTATTAATACATTCATTTCCTTGGCATATTTGAAGAGTGTAAACGTAAATTTGAATTTTCAAAGCGCTGAGACAACATAAACAGAGCCTTGTGAGCATGCATGGAAAAATATTTTAACAGGGAAACTAATTATCTTCAAATGAAAAATGTCATGAAAACAGACACCTGTTGGCACATCTGGAAACTTCCAAGGCACGAATTTCTAGGAAAAAAGAGTATATATTCTGCATAAATTTATTTCTAATCATTAAGAGAACATAGACGCATCCTGGTTTTCAGTCGCTTTGCAGAATAACAGTACAGTAAAATCTGGCATCCAAGACACTAAAAATGGAATGGTCAGCCTTTTGCTCTTGTTAAAATATCTTCTTTGACCCCTGCCCACAGTGCCTTATAGGAGTTCATGTTCTAATTGCTGCCATCTTCCACCTTGATTGCTATGAAATTCTGTTACACAATAGACAATCAGTTAGAAAGCCCTTTTAGATAAAAGATATAAAAAAGAACTTTCTAGCTCCTTATCCCTCTATTCATGGGTTTAGCTTTTCCCACTGCAGGATGATTGCCAAACAGTGCTGAGAAACCAGAAGATCCTGTTTTCACATAAGTGTCTCCAATAGTAAAACCACACAAAGAAGAAAATGAAGTTACCTGACATATTAACAGAATCATCTCTAAATCGACTACCTGCCAATGCTTCCCATAAGGAGTCAGCAAGACTTTAACTGAGCTATTCAAAAAGAGCCTCTTTCCACATTTCTGTCTGAGCATCTGAAGGTAGGCATGTAAATAACTAGACAAATTCAGCAGTGACTAAGTAGCCTTCCAGATGGCATCTTCTCTTTTGCCACAAGCAAAGAACATTGATATGCTTCTCCAGTTACATCAAGCTTGCTACAGAAAAAAGAAAGTAACTTAATATGAGAAAATTTGCTGGGATACAAGACAGTCTTTACTGCTTTCCTAAAGATTCAACACCAAAAAAAGCATTAAAGAATGATGAAATAATGCAACCTCATAGTCTCAAGCAGGCTCAAAACCACTCGCTTCTGCACTGGAATATGCAGAAGCCATGCCTCAGAAGGAAGTTTTCTCCAAACCATGCAAGCTAATGGGGATCAGCCAAAGCTCACTGAAAAAAATGGACTGAAATGTGGATGACTCATTGCTGCAGAAGCTGTTGCTGGCAATTTGTTTTCTCTCTCGACTGGCAATAAATGTGTTCCTCCATGTAGCAGTCAGAGTTCAGTGAAGAGTACCAGTGTATCATTTCAGATAGCAAGTAGGATATACTTCCCAATTCTCACAGTTACTAAATACCTATAGAAATGTCTCTCAAAATCTGCAGAAATGCAAATGTCAAAATCCAACTACTATCCCAAGAAGGCAGAACACAATGCATAGTTGTGCAGCTGACTCATGTGACCCCAAATATCAATGCACTACATGAGCAGGGAAGTCACTGTTCATATCTATCATTAGCAAGACCATTCTCAGCTACAAGAAGTTAATTGCCCTTCCCCTTTGTGATATATGCTTATTCTGAATAACCAAAACTAACTTAATTAGAAAGAAAGAAGTTCCAATTTGAGTTTATAAATTACATTCCATGTACTGCTAAGGTTCTCTAGAACCTGAGCTTAAAGAGATCTGAGATTTATTCAAAAGCCAAAAGCCCAAATATTAGGCCCATCCAATTTAGTCAAATTATGCAAATCAGGATTAGAAGTCTAAACTCCGTCTGTTGCCTCCAGAGTCCTCTTAGACTAATAAAAAGTCATCTTCCCCCTCACCCCTGGAAAGCTCTGCTAAAAGCTTGCTTCAGCAAAGGAGGCCTGGCAGGACACCTTCCAGAGTCCAGCAGTGCTAGTGCTGGGTCAGCAAAAAGAGTTGCAGCAAAATGACGCAAGACACTTAAGCCTCCCCTGAGACTGACAGGCTTATTTCCACAGTACTACCCTAGCCCTGCAAGCAAGAAGTCAAATTCAGAATAATCTTTGCATGCTTTCCTTTAGAGGCACATAATTAACTTTCCCCAAAACAACTGAAAGTTTCAGAAAGATTCTAGCTTATTCACTACACCTGGTTTTGTGAGATGCCAGTGAATATAATTCTCTGCCACAGGTTAGGTCAGCAGTAATATAATCCAGCAGCATAAACCTTCAAGTAAATGTTCATGCTACCATGAGCTCCAATAAACTTGCTCTCCACAAAAGTATTCCTAAGTCCCTCAGTCACTGGAGTTCACAAAATATCTGAGTATCCAGTGTGAATGCAACACCTCTGCTGCCTAGTCTCTGCTGTTTATGTTCACATGTCACCAGAAATGCTTACAATGATCTTGAGAGCCTTGTCTAAAGGTTTCTAGATGATCACCCAATACCTGTCTCATTCTCCACCCACAGGACAGTATCTGCATTTTTAAGATTGACTAGTCACCCAAAGGGTCTGAATAAACTCATTTGGCAGAAAGCTGTCTCATGACAGAGAAAAGCCTGAATTTAACAAATTCAGAGACTAAAGGAAAAAAACCCCAATGGTTTCCTTTATTTGCCTTTTGATAGACAGCTTACTTGTACAATAATTTTCTGTAGTCAAAATGTCCAGACTACTGCTAACAAAGATGAAGTAAACAATTGCTGGAATCAATTATCACTACAGCAATGAACCCATCCCCTCAGTCTCCTCTAAGTGGCACACAAAACATTTAGATAGGAGGGGAATCACTGCACGAATAGCCAGATTGGAGACTGTGTGATGGATACTGTTTGGCAGATATAATTAAGTGGTATTTTTGGACACAACTGAAAGCCAATGGAAAAGATGATGGTATCCAGCCAATTTAGATAAAATAATTAAATTATATCAAGGTAAATGGAAATACCCCAGCACTGAGCTGCCCTGAATCTACACAGGAGGGGTTTAAATACCAAAGATCTGACTGACATAGGAGAGGCACTGAATACGAACCAGAATAAATGGAGGTAACGCAAGCAAGTAAAGAAGGAGAAGCACACATACACAGATGGAGAGAAAAGGAGTGGGGAAAGACAGAAAGTACCTGGAAAGCTGGGAGTGCGCCAGTCCCTGGGTTATACAGGCATCGCAGCGAGGGCATGCTGTCCGCCAGGCTGGAGCAGCCCAGCCACAGAGATCTGGGCATAGAGCACTGCAGAGAAAGGACAACTATGAGATGGGACTGTATGAGACAGGATGGCACAGATTACAGGAACTTTTAAGGCTTAGCCAAATGGCATCAACACAAGTGCACCTGGCCTTAAAGACTGAGACCTCTTTAGGAGAACACAAACTGCTGATGCATCTTTTCCTTGAGAGAAGCTCTACAGATGTCATAGTAGCAAGAAAAAAGCACTATAGATCAAGAAACTAATTTTTGATCAATTTTCTACGCTAATGTGTCAAGTTTTTCCAGTAATAAAAAGTTTCTTTCCAATTAATCGGACCTTTTCTCCATGCACAGCAGCGTGCCAGGCATAACACAAGGCAAGAAATTTTTCAAGGAAAGCAGAAAAGGAAACAACAACTTCAGGTGTAATACTTGCAGCGAAAGAAAAGGTTTAGGGTTTGTCTCTAAAGGGGACAAAAGGAAAAACCAGCAATCCAAAGTGAACAGGAAGTTGGTGACACTTCATAGGAGTTTCATGTTTCTGCTTGCCTTGTTGTTTGTTAAATAAAATACAATTGTTACAGTAAATTGATTCAGTTCCCACAAACACAAGTACAAAAAAGGAGCCAAAGCAGCCAATCAAGAAAAACACTAGCCATGTTGATAGTTAAAGCCATTACCCCTTGAAATAGGGAGCTGCTTATTCATTTTACACCACTACTATTAAATTTAGGGATGCATTATGATAGCAATTGCTTTTACCAGCCACAGAGTTTTTGATGCCATAAGCACTACTGCATTTGTCTAATTACTGGCAAGGCAGGAAAAAACAAGTGTATTTTAAATTGGCAGATAGCCATGAAAACTGAAGGATGTGATAGATTACTGCTAGAGATTTTACACTCTCATACTCTTCTTTTTTGTAATCCTCTCCGCTCCATCCCTTTTTTTTTTTTTAAATGGGGGGATGGGAAGAAATCTGAGCAGAAAGGGCAGCTGGAATGGGTATGAAATGACAGCTGCCTCCTGAGCCACCGTTTCTTGCTGCTCTTAGGAGGGCTAGACAACCTTGCACAATCTTGCACTAAACGACTATGTAAGAGCAACATAACCCATCTCTGAATGAGCAGAAAGGTGATCACCAACATCCATAATCTGGTCCTGTGCAGACAGACACAGTGAGATTAACCCTGTCTGTCACCATGTTCTTTGCTGTACTTTGTTGCAATTTACACTGCTGCTCCAGAAATAGTATTAAAAGCCTGCTGGGGAACATAACCTACAGAAATGTGCTTATTAGAAGTTTATGGTACCTTAAAATAAATTCCTCACCTCATTTTTATTAAAAAACAAACAAACAAAACAACTCTTCACTTTACAAAGATACTGAAACTCTAAATTTTGAGTACTTCATAGTATTACATATCAAATAAATTTGTACATAATGCCCCTCAAGCCAAAAAAAAATTACAGCCATAGTATTATAACAAGCCACAAAAATAAGCCATACTTTCTTGTCCGCCATCTTAACTTTACAAACACTCCCACATAAAAAAACCTCCCAAATTCCAGCAATCTTTTCTTTGCAATGTAGTATGTATCACTGCAGCTTGAAAGCTATTGTGATAATCTTTTTTTAATATTCATATATGAAATGGACATCTATGGTTAAGCATTTCACCATTTTAATAATACACTTATTCAAATCAAACTTGCTTGTTACTATCCAAGAACATCACAGCAACAAGGGAGATTCATTACATGGTGTCTCTGACGAGCAAATTCACTAGGTAAGCATCAGCTGCTCACCATTACCCATCCTAGGATTCATAACATAATGGGGTGGGGGTTTTGTTGTTTTGGTTGTGTTTGTTGTATTTAAAATAGTGATGCAGTTTTGTTACCTATCTTAAAAAAAATAAGTGTGAAGTTGCACATAGAGTGGAAGAAAATGTCCTTCCTGTACTTGCCTTTTACCTATTGAAGGAAGCAGAGACGCTAAATTACTGTTGGTGACTGAAAAAGGCTTATTCACAAGCCTGAACAAAAGGCCCCAGGTGCTTCAATAGAAACAGCTTGTGTGTAAATCAGATGAGTGACCCAACAGAACAACTTCATTTAGAGCCTGATCTCTGAAAAATCTCAACAGCCTCTATCCCCATCCACTGAGCAAGCCACGTGTCAAACACTCACTTTTGTACTGTCAGCTCCACAAACAAGGGACTGGCCTCAATGTTCATGACTTGAAAGCTGACTGACAAAATCCTCTCCTGAACTCAAGTCAATCTACATCGACTCTTCAAAACAAAGATACAGAAGCACAGTGCTTGGGCTGTAGCCAAATGGGAATGCTTATATTGCTTGCTAAGTACCAGGCCAGGATGCAGTAGCCTCTCTACTTTCCTCCTACTTTCCTGCATTAAATACTTTGGATGTCTGCACAACTTTCAGACCCAGGGACGCAAAGGTTTTATTTAGAAAAGCCAAGCATCTTTAATACACATTGAGTGGCATAAAATAGGGAATTATTTGACCAAAAAAACAATTTCTTTTTCCAATTGATTTTAAAGTCCCATTCCCTGAACTCTGAAACGTATTTTCCCACAAAATAAATACAGGGAGTACACTTTCAAGCAAGACCAGCATCCTCCTTCTGACAGTCTGGAACCAGCTGTTCCACTGGTGATTAAAATGGGCTTTCCTTATTTTGAATTAAGATAGGCTGGAAGTATTGACAGCCACTGGCTGAGCTGAGTGGGCAGTAACCATGAGCTGAAGGGAAGACTTATTTTAACCTATTCAATTATTCTTGTAACTATATTGCAGGAACATTTTTTTACTACATCAGATGTTCTGCCTCTAATAGCCTACCCTCTCTTCCAATTATCTGATGTTCTAAAGACAAATCTCAACATACACCCAATGGCTAAATTTTTGCCAGTGCTAAAAATTGGTTATTTACTTTATTTGCTATTGCATTACAAGATTATATATTACCATTTCAGACTGGGTTTTTTTTATCAAATTTGTTCTCTTCTACTCCTTCAGCAAATACAATATACTAGGGGTAACTAACACAGTTTTAGTAAATTGTGTTACAGGTCAGAAATATATCACCTTGTCCTGTAAAACTAAGTGGTTCTACATGGGGAAAAAACAAAAGTTCTTGGTCTACTACAATTCACAATCATACTGCACAGGTGGGAAAACAAACTCACTGTATTGAGCTCATTGTAAAACAAGAATGACAAAAAGAAAAATCAAACAACAGCTTAAGGATATTTTCATTATAATCACTTCTGAGAAATTAATGAGATGATAGTACAAGAATGACTGTCTTGTGGTGCATTTTAACATAATGAAGTATAATAACATACTATCCCTGTCTGAACCCCGCACTCAACTTTATGGCAACCTGTGCACCTAAAACACCTCTGACTTAAAGGCAACCTACTATATTTTTGCACATCTTCACAAGTTAGAGACAAAGACAAAAAGGAAAGCAATTTTTTTTCCCCAAGGTCTGGTATTTGGCCTGCTGTATCAAGTACTAATTTCAGACGCTAACCACATCTGTTTCAATTCTTTCCTAGTCCAGAACTATTCCCCTTTTAGTACAGTGCCCAGTGCCTTATGCAGCTGAACACTAAAGATAAACCAATAACAATTTCTACTTCTTTTGGGAGATGGGAATTTAGATCCTGTTCACACAGGATTTTCATTAAGGAGCAGAAAGAGAACGTGACATGTTGACAAGAGCTGAAGAGTTTAAAAACTGAGACAAATGGGATTTTTTCTACTTGGTCCAACTGATCATAAGCCAGGGAACTGTATATAGCTGTACAAAGAAAAACAGAAACACAAGATCTAACTATTACAAAAACAAGGACAAGAGGCAAAAAGAGGTGCTAAAAATTCTACCATCCAAACAAGAGCAGATAAAACATAAAGGGATGCCATGAAGAGTATTAAAACTATATAAACCAGACCTGAGCTTGATACAAGGACACAAGTCTTTTCCCCACCTCTTTTTTTCATCACTTTAGTAAGTGAATATGGGATGGCTGGCAAATACAATTCTCCCTGAAAGTCTCTTTCACACTACATGTTCGATAAAATCTAATTTGCAAGAAATGTGACTTAGGAATTTTGATCCTTTATCAAAAATGCTCAGATCTTACTGGGATTCCTCATATTCAAAATTATTTTTATCATATACCACAAAAAATGGAAGAACAAACTCCAGTACCTTTCAACCTCACCTAGTTCCTCTTATCCTTTTTTTAGCCACATACTTTACTAAGCCAATGCCAAAAATATAACACACATCACTTTCACATTGTGTCCAATGCACACTATTCCCGTCACCACAAAATGCAACACATTGCATAAAATGTATTAGATAAAGCAGCTGCTATTTACATTACAAATGTTGGTCTCATGAAACTTAACAATTCCAGAAAACTACTTCTGGCTAAAAAGTGGTTTTGGTTCATTTCTTTGGTCCACTTTTCACCCTTTTAACCTCTCACATATACATAAATATGAAAAGGTATCTCTTATTTTTCCCTCTACTGTTCTGAGAGGCATTTTCTGATTAAATACATATGATACAAGTATAGAAAAAAAATTCCCAGTGCATCTTGTATACTTTCACAATTAAAAAACCTGTCCTAGATATTTAATTTTTTTAGCTTTGGTAGCTCCTGATCAAACAGGATTCTTATCTGAGAAAAAAAAGCATAAAATACAACTTAAGAAAAACCTTCAAAAATTGAATGAGAATATTCTTTTATTATTTATTTTAGTAGTTTTTGTGGGGCTTCATTTTTTACTTTTCCCCCCTATCCCAAACTGGATACAAGGCATACTAAATACGTAATTACATGAGAGAGCCACACAGCTTTCAAAGGAGCCATTCAAGTGAATTGTGTAAATAATATGCCTTTACAAAGCCTAACATATGAATATAGATTTACCAGTTATGGAGCAGTTATATACCTGAGAGACAAGAATACCCATTTAAAAAAAAAAACCCTGCCCAATTATGAACTTACCAAAGAGACTAGCACGGCTCAGAGCAAATTAATACTTTTATAACTTTTGGAGAAAGTTTTTTGCCTGCTTTCATTTGAAAATAAGAAAAACATTAAAAGCTGTATGTCTTAATTAAAACAAAAAACAATAGTCAAACCCCATACAGTTAAAATTTACACCTCCTTGCACCCCAGACCACTTTCCCACACTTAAAACCAGGTAATTCTGACTTTGTCACTGGCAGTTTTTCTTGAAAAGGATGGAAATGAATTTATAACAATAAAGAGTCAACTGCAGTAATCCTTGGAGTATGACCACGAGAAGGATCTCCCACAGTTCAACTAGCCCACGAACTGTCAGCTCTTCTAGCTGCACATACTGCACCAGAATTGTGAAGAGCATGATGTGGTTGCTGTCATAATCAGTGCTTTGCACAACTTCTCAGTTCCTATTACGTTCAGACATCTCGGTCACATTTCCACAGGCATGTATCGGGATGATTAAAAGTGGTTTGTGCTTTTGTTTGCCATAATAAAAGTAACTGAGCTACCTTATTAAAGACTCTTGGAGCATTTTTCACAAACTGCAAATCAAGCAACCCAACACCTCGCTTTGGGAAAGCCAAGCATATGTTTCTGGGACAGCTGTAGGATGTGACTTCAAAACAAATCAGAGGCTAGAACATGCTACTAGGGTTCAATTACAACACTTCCTAGATTCCAAATGTAGGAAATACTGCACTTCTTACCCTGGTACAGATCACTGACTTCAGTGCAGCGGTTTTCCCCTTCACCCTCAGGGTGTTACCACATTCTGACAGCTTTGCTGTGCACACAGAACTCCAACTGCTGTAAAAGGTTCCTTTTCCTTCAGCCTCCCACTTTGCATGTAATTGCTCAGTAAATTTTCCTTAACATACGTATTACACAAACTCTTCTCTAATCCTCTGGTAACTCTCTAGCCAACAGTAACTTTTTACAAGAGATTCCAGTTCACTAACTACTCTTAAATATCAAAGATAAGGCATATGGAAAAAGGTTTACATACTCAGATTATCCAAATAATTACTTACCTGAGTGGGATCCGGGAGGATCAAATCACAGCTTTTAGGTAAATGTTTGTGAAGGAATATTTTCCCCAAAGAGTGATTACTGGAGTTCAATCTCTGTGACTTCAAGTCAACAGAAATTACATGCCCCAGAAAGGGGCCAACTTCCAGCATCTATAAGATGTACAAGATTTTCAATTGCCAAGTGCTTGAGGAAACTTGTGTAGATCATATCTGAACTAGACAATACTAATGTTTTCATAATTATAGCTCTTTAATGCATAGAGCTGATAAACTTAAGTCAGTGCAGCTGCAGAGCTTTAAGATTCAGGTGCCGTACTCTAAAGAATACAACGTGCAGAGACTCGTGTGTGCTTCTTTGGCAACCACAAAGATGGTGTTTGGCAAGCCCTTAAAAAAGCAAGCCCTGCACAAACTTACTAGGAGCAATCTTGTCAAGGTCTAAAGCATAAAACTATTTGAAGGCTTTAAGTGGAGATCTTACAAGACCAAGCACATTAAGCTCCTTGGTAAGCAAGAAAGCAAAGCTGCCATTAAGCTCCATCATGTCTGATGGACATGATATGGTTAGACTCCATGATCTTAGAGGTCTTTTCCAACCTTTATGATTCTAGGTCCAAAGCCTGATCAATTCCAACCAATTTCAAATCTTATTATGCCATAAGAGATAAATCTAACTCTTTGACATAGGCATTCCACATGAGTTTGGGCAGAGTAACATGGCATCCTAGTAAGTATGTTGAAACCCCTTCAGCTGGGGACATTTCTAAAATTCCAGTCTTGATTTTCATGACACAAACTGCAGAGAACAAACCTACACTGGTAGAGAGATGAAATGGAGGTTTCATTAGATTTTTCCCTCATCTCCAATTTTATTTAATTCCATAAAATCTCTCAGAATTATTGTTATGCACCTACCACACAAAAGTGTCTCAAGGATAACTGATATGTCCGCAGAGCACTTTGAGCACGTAAAGTACTATATGAGTGCCAAGTATTAATAAATGAACTGCAGAAAAAAATCTTATTTCTACTTTCCACCCAAGGAGTTAGTATCTAAATTTTAAAAAGCATATGGGTCCACTGAAAATAGAATATATGTTTTAGAAGTTAAGGAGGAGATGCTAAATGACAAAATTACAAAACCAAAATATTTCCAGAATCATTGCATTTTTCTCTCACGGAAGTGCAATTTTAGTGGAAGAAACCCGTTTTCACCACAGCCCTGGTTTTTACACTCTCTTTTCCAGCTGACTTGACTGAAGTGCAGACCATTAATATCTGAAGTGCCTTGTTTTGATTATACTGGCCTTTGCTGGTACCAATCTAGTTAAGGTATCACCAAGAATTTCCAGCATAAAACACATTTACAGGTTTATAACTTGGCTTTAAAAATTCTACTACAAAAGACAGTGGGAGGCAGAAAGGCTCAGATGAGTGCATTATATTACATATCCTATGTGATGCATACTTGCTCACAATGCAATGAAAAGGGGAGGGATTAGCTTTAGCACATTTCACAAGCCACATAAGTGATACTTTTACTTCCCACTTTATATAATCAAAATCCTGTTTTGTGAGTGTTTCAGCTAATTAGCTTAACTCGCCCAATTTCACAGTTTAGCTTAATTTATAGGAGATGTCCACATAATATAGGAATTGGAATGTCATGTCTATTGATCGTATTTATACACAAACGTTTTCCCCCTTCCTCCCCTCAGAAGTCAATTGTGGCTTGTCTCCAAAGGGTCAGCATCGAGGTGACGGGATGTTACAGACTGCTGGCAGCACAAAGGCTTAAATGAAGATCAAGGCTGAATAAACCAACTGTAGGTGTTTGCTGTTTTGTAAGATGAACTTAAAGAAAACAGCTGGAGTAAAGAGAACATTGTAGGTTACTTAAAATGTTAGCCTTAAAGCAATATGTACTTCTAGCCATTGGTACTGTATTTCCTCAAGCCCACATAAGAACACAATACAGCTCTCCACTGCAGCACAACAACATTAAATACAAAACCTGCCATTAAAGGGCAGAGGGTAATGGCATCAGTGTGGGCGACCCATGCTCAGGTAGTGTTCAACTATTATCTGCAGTTTAAGTAGGCTGAAAATACGCAAATCCAGTCAGCACTGTTTTAGATAAAATTGTCAGTTTTATGGATATTTATAGTATGTGTCCAGTCTTGCAGAACTCCATCTTCCTCCACTTCATCTGTAATATAAACTGCTTTTAGTCCGCATTAATACAATGTGTTACTGGGATACTTCTCACATTCTGTGTAAGTCAGGCAGCAGATCAATACTCAGCCATGCTGAGGGGAAAAAAAAAATTATTAAGTTAGGATCCTGTTAAAAACACAACCACCAGGAGAGTAAACCTGATGCACAGACCCCATTCCATCTGAATGCATATGTAGATTACTGCTCTTACATACATCAAAAGTGGCTTTCTTTTCAATACATAGTTTTAAAGAAGCCTACAGGTAGTACCTTTGATAGATATCCTATACCAAATCAGTCTCACCTCAAAAAAAATTTTACTTCTCTGCTTCTCATGAAAGCTCTTTCTTTTGATCAACTTGCCACCCAGGTTATCAACCCCCTTACCCTTATATTTCCTGTCGTGAAATCCCAGCACTGACATTGGAATAGCAAAGCTATTTCCATGACAGCATCTGCTGACTGACACAAGCACAGCTTTATAACTTTTACTTGGATCAAGCAGGAGTAAGGAGGTTTTAGACAGACTTTAGAATGAATAACAATAAACTAAAAATTAAAAGGAAAGCACACTTACAAAAAATATTTTTTCAAAGTGCAAGTTGCTTTATTATTTGAGGTTGCCTGATGTGAAAGCCTCCTGTGAAACTTCACTGAGCATTTGGGGGATTTCCCCTTCAATATCTTTCAGAGCCAAAAAAGCATGTATTCCACCTGCATCAGAGCATTGGTAATATAATGCTGGTCTGTTTGCCTCAGAAGAAAAACAGAACAGCCACACAATCCTCCTTCTATTGTTCTCCCAACCTATCATAAGAAACAGAAACTGATGCCATGCCCCATAGGTCAACAAACTTGAGCTCTGTGAGACAATAACTGCAGAGTTGAGGTTCCTCTGAGAGACCTTGCCTCCAGCTCAGCAAAGTTTAAATCAAGAAAACATAAGCTTCAGTGTCCCATCTGACCTTCACTAGTGAGGACTTGGAAAGAGAGAGAAATGGCCTCTCAGAAAGAAGCTCCAAAGCACGTTTCACCTTTGCAGCACATCACTCATTCAAAGAAATGGTTTGCAAATGCAATATAGGACTTACATGTTTTCAAGTTTTGCTCAGTTTCACAGAAGTCAACATAAGTTAACAGCAGTAAGCAACTTGCACAAGCAAGTTACTACTTGCTACTGCTTGTAAGGTACTGACACGAGAGTGGAGAGAATCAAAACCTTCCTGTTAGCACCTGCAACGAAACTCTAATGGTTTAAGGGGTTTTGCTGCCGCAGTTTTTCATTCTCTCACATTCTCCTCAAGTGACTTGGCTCTTTGTTTTTGATGGGCTCACAGTACCATAGATCCCTTCGCCACCATGTTTTGTCATTTCACAACTGCAGTTGCCATGACAACAGGATGCAGCTTATCTGTGCTGTTTTCATATTTCCAGTTTTTGTTGCCATAACAACACAATCATTCTGGTTTCCTACAAAACCAGCAACTTTAAGCCATGTATTCTCAAGGACATAATCTTCATGAGAGAAGAGATCTGTACGCGCCATTTGTAAATTAAGCTATTTTTTCTGAAGGGGGATTTTTCACTCACAAAAGTGAAAAGCTGACAGCAATTGCTAGAGGCAGACTGCTGAGACATCTAAAGCCTGGCCTTTAATAATAGCCAGAGTAATATAGCACTAGGCCACTTCCGAGTGGGGACTCCCCACAGTGTCAGACTGTGTCAAACTGCACAATTGTTATGTGATGTGAGTAAGTGTCCATACTTGATTCACCCAGGCAGATCTGAATTAGATGTTAGATGCAATTCTCTTGAGTTTTAACCCAGTGGCCTCCCCATTATTACCAACACCACCACCATGCAGCTTTGTGTTTGAAGGCCCATTTTAATTCTGTAATTCAAGCTGTTGTTGCACATTTGTTTTCAGACACTGACCCTCTTTGCTTTCAGGTGACTGCATTTTGAACTTTTATTTACAGGAAGTGCACATTCATCAGACTGGTGAGAAAATGTTTTACAAACACAGCATGCATAAACACAAAACAGTGATGGCTATGAGGGGTATCAGCTAACATGGCACTGTAACTTCATTACACCCTCATTTATGTACTTCACTAATGAGACAAGCACAGGTGTCCAACACAGTCCCTCACATGAGATGAATAACAATAATACAGTCCAACCTGCTTTAGCCATGCTTGGTATCCAGAAGATATAAGTTGGAATCCATCTTTTGGCATGTGTATTCGGGGCTAGGAGAGAATAGACATAAAGAGAGACCTCCTTTTACACTGGGACCTAGCTAACCTAAGTCTAAATTCTGGAGCACTTTAAATAATGCAGATTTTTTTTAAGCCACAAATGAAGTTTAGTACCCAGATTACTTCTTGTTTACTCTTCTGATATCAGCTGCTTTAAGAACATTTTTTTAATGAAGTCATAATAATTTTTATAATTTCTAGTATTTTATATTTCAATTCAGTATATATAGGTATTTCTTTAAAATTTCCACACAAATGCACTTGGATAAGCACAGCCTCTGTGGTGGGTGCAGTAGAAGAGACTAATGGTCAATAATGCTTTTGACACTAAATAAAGCAAATGGTGTCAAAACAGCAGTAATCAAGCCATGAGTGTTTTTACAGTCACCATCCTCAACACAGTCAGACCAGACACTGGACAAGATGAAGAGATTACAGAAAATCCCTGAAGAGGTGTAGCCTTAATATTGGGGTAACAGGAAACTATACTCACACACAGCCATAAATTATGCCTCAAACTGACAGACAAATACAATCTCCTCCCCATTTATTGTTTTCATGCTTTATTGAATTGAGGAAAAGGCAAGACATCCAATTGCTCTGGATGAACATACAGCTTACAGCTAAGAAAAAGAATGCACCAAAAAAATGAAACACTGCCTGGTATGACATTCATCTGTAGTTTGAAGACATTCTCACATTCAAGTGGATTCAACTGTTCCCATTCCCCAACCCCCCCCCCATGCCAGAAAAGAGATGCTTAGATATTAAAATCAAAATCACATCTAAGCAACAGGACCAGACAGGACATCCACAGACACCAAATTGTGAGATCTTTCTCCTGGAAACTACTTTACAATCCCTTTCTTCATTCAAAATACTTCCCCTCCAAACCGGCAGATGTGTGCCCCTACAACTCTTCCCAGAAGGTTGGAAGAAGCTCTCATTTTCAGAATGGCTATATTCAGTGTGAGTTTACCATTGTTCATTCTTGAGTCAACACAATATAAAGTTTGTACAAACTGTGTCCACTTTGGTGGACTAATACAACTAAAAAATACAACTGGTTGGAGAGAAAAAACATGTCACTGCTGAATGACGAACCTTCCCATCTATGGTGGAGAAGTAATCGAGCCTTGGAATTTGAAATTAAAATAAGAACTAGAACAGACTAAAATCATGCCTCTAAAGAGAAGTACACTTACAGGATTTTACAATATACTTTGAACATTAGTTATTTTTGCTTCTCTACAGTTCGACTTTAAATCCTCCTAAATCTTTCAAAGTAGCAGGAAGATTATGCCCTGGTGTCCTACCCAGTAATCTCAGTTAAACATGAATTTTAATAATCACCATTGTGCTGATAAATTAAAGTCAAGCATATCTCGTTACTGCATTCACCTACTGAGTTTGGACTTGCAATGCTTAGCACATTAACAAACTACGTTTTAGGGGACTTCTCACACAGCTAGAAGCATCATCCTCCAAGACCTAATCCTTACTTCAGCACTAACTTCATGGGTGGTTAGTCTCTCTACTACTGTAAAATGAGGACAACACTCATTTAACCCAGCTCACAGGTTTGCTGAGAGGAACTGCTGACATTTCTACCTGCTTTGAAAATGGAAGAAACTATACAAAGTGCTACCTCTATCTAGGAAGAACACCACAGAAACCCACATTTTACTTCTGGCTCAAGTGCTTCAGTTGCTTTTTCAAAGTAGCACAGCACAGTATACATCTACCAAAAAAAAAAGAAAAAGAAAAAAGCCTTCATAAACAAGCAGAAGTAAATCTTTTGAAGCCACAGTGTCAGGAGTAGACACCTGAACACCAGTCTCAGATGTGCCCAAGTTCCCACAACAAATTGTGAAAAATTACTGAATTTCTTCCTGTTTGTGTCACCTAACCTACAAATTAAAGGATAGCAGTCAAGCTTTTCTCTTCAGAACAGCAGGCTGCTTAACATTTGTTAGCCCATCAGTCCAGAGTAGTCTGAATAACTGATTTAAGACAGTGATTTAAACCATTAATTTGAAGACCCTGGGCCTGCAAATATTTAAGTGTATTAACAGATCTGTTGCCATAAACAGATTACTCTCATGCAGAAGTGTTTCCAATATCAAAGGTAACATTGTATTTCTATTCAAACAAACTCTTGCCAACACAAGTTTTTTGTGACTTGAAAGTAAGGTTGCTTAAGTATAAGTAATAAAAGCCATCAGGACTTTTGGCAGATTAGCAGCTACTGTAAACTCAATTTATTTTTCAGTGCTGACAAGTTAAATAGAAAAATAGGAGAAACTAAGACCCATCACTCAACCCTCAACACCATATTTGCAAAATCCTCTCAGTGAGGTATGTCTCCTCTATGTCTGATAAACCTGCCCTCATCGAAGAAGACTATAGAGAAGAGAAGAAGTTTTACCAGCTTGAGGTATGTCACTACCCACATACTGCTGCTTATGACATTTAAGTGGGATATTGGCACAAGTGAGCCCTCGTTCATGTCAAAACAAGAATGGATAGAAAAGTGTAATTTAATTAAAGCCTCACAGATTGACTATTGGCTAAACTTTTACAACCAATTTCCAGAATTTCTGTGGTTCTCTAAGTCACACTGTAAATGACCCCTAGGAATGCATTCTTCAGCAGAGAGAGGCAATTAAAGTAGTACATCTGGTTAAAATGTTCTGAATTGCAGTATCTGAATGACAGTAGACACACTCTAAGAGGAACCCTTATAAGCCTGACAATTCAAAAAATAAATTAAAATAGCCCCTCTTCCCCCAGCTTTAAAAAGATGTGGGACACAGAAACTACCTTGTTTGAAAGCTGTATTATTTTATGAATCAACACTAAAATCTTCCACGATTGTGATCCATTCAGGGCCAGCTCTATCAGCAATACAATTAATTGCCCAGCAAGACCTACTCATTTTTGTATTTTCATGAGCACACATCGTTCATGCTCATGGTTCTATATAATTCATAAGCACAGTATTTTCTCATAGCATCTGTTCCAGCATATTCCATGATAAGAAGTCAGGCTGCTAGGGTAATTTTCCTCTTTTTCAATAGCCATGACAATGTTTGCTTTCCTCAAAAAGAAACTCTGAAAGCACTCTAAGTGCTAAGTTCTATCATGCTATTTTGTGAATATTTCACATTTTGATCTAGGTGAGCAACTAACTTGTAATATAACTCTGTCTACTTCCTTTTCCAAGACAATCATGTTTATTATTGAGGACTTGCTTTAAAAATGAGCCCTCCATCACCACAGATGGCTTATTCCACAATCATCAGCAACTTATTCACAGTTCTGAAAAGCAATTTTACTCTGGATGAAGTGTCTGCTCTCTCTTTAGTCTTTTTGGTGGCCACAGAACTTGTCATCTCTACATTAGCCATATATTAAAAATATTACATATACTGCAGTTGTCTATAAACCAGTGAGCCAAGAATAGCTTACTTTGCACATCTTTTTGTCTGCAACCTCTGACTTTTTTTCATTTAGTAATCTACACTTCCATTTTTAATCCATTTGATTTCTGCAGTCCCTAGCAAGGCCCAGAACAACAGAATGATTTTTGAGAACAAGTCGGTAATTTAAAATTCAGTGGTACCTTCTTCACTTCTCTACAAAGGCTGATTTTCAGAGGACATTTAATTACAGGCCTGAGTTCCTATTTTCTAAGCCTAAACACAACCCCTGAAGGCTTACAAGATTTGAGTCACAGCTGGAGCTGTGGTTACTATACAGTTTAAATATCAGCCTCTTTACTGTGCAATTTGTTTCGAAAATCAAATCAGATGCTGTATCATAAACAAGTGCTAATTAAGTACTGAGCGGAAATTGGGCTTTTTTGTGCAAGAAGGGTTCTTAAATATCTGCATCTTCACTTCCATAAGAAAGGATAAATATGTCAAGAATGATAATTATAAAAGCAAACCTACTACAGTACTTCCAAGGCAGTACTTCTGCTTCTCCATTTCATCTGTTTCCATGTAAGANGGGGGGGGGGGGGGAAGTTGAGACTTGTATGAAATACATACGCACCAAGAATTTTATTAATCTGATCATATAACCCATAATGCTTTCTTTTCCCTCAGAGAGGAAATTCACTCTGGGTTTCTATCACATAGGATTTAAACAGGTAAGCTAAACCCATCTCCCTTCTGTCACTGCAAAGCAACAGTGAAGCTGCTTATATTACCATTCCTTTAAGTCACGATCTACACAGAGTATTTATTTGACAATAATATTGCGTTCATTAGATACACTACCTTCTTTGATAAATATCAAGAGAATAACAGGAATAATGCATTTTAATACTCCAAAGGTTGCCTCTGAGTAACAATATTCACGACTCCATTAACTAACAGGCTCTCGGCTACAAAGGCAGAATTAGATCTGTCAGTCACTGACATGGAAGGGCATGGCCAGTTGCACTGAAGATTGTCCGGTTGAGATGACTTCCATAGCAAAGGAAAGTATCCCCTGTGGCCTAGAACTTGTAATGAGTTTGCATCCATTACAGCAATAAACTGAATTCCTGTTACAGAATATACAACTTCATGGCCCAAACAGATCCCAGACTCCACAGCCCAAAGCAATACTCAAAATAAGGCACCATTAGATCTGTGGACTCCAATTCAACAAAACCAAATACAGGATTTCAAAATCTTTCACTGTTATCAGGAGAAAAAAACATGAGCTCTCCGATCCTATGACTATGAGTTGCCAATATTTAAGTGTGTCCTTTGTGAGATTTTGTAGAAGGAATGAACAAACATTAAGTCAGCTGACTGTCAGGTCTCACAGTTTGATACAAACTCCTTCAGAAGGACACAGCGCTCTCGAACAGTAGGCTCTGACTGCCTGCAAACCTAATGAGTTCACCGCACATGGTGAACATGGCTACTCCAGCTCTTTAATGAATCTGTTTGAGTATGTTGACTGAGATCTGCTCAAAACCAACTCCCACTGGAGGATGTCTATTTATATTCCTTGACAGATAAATAGACACAAGGTTTTTTTATATCCTGCAAGAGCAGCAGCAACCAGGAAAACTACTTTTGTAACATGAAACACCTGGATACCTTCTTTAGGGCTCACAAGAATATTAAGCTACAGTATTGAAAACCAAATGGAGACCCATGACAGCACTCCATTAATCTTTGGACAAAGTAACAGCAAGCTCTGCAAACATGCTTACTCTAGCAGCGTAGAGATTCCCTTCGTGTCCATAAGTAAAAACATGCTTGATTTCACAACCATTTGACATTTTAAGTATGAAATTCAAGTTCTTTATCCAGCCTCCTTCAAGACTGCAATATCTGTGGTAAAGAGAAGCTCCATTTCTCATGCTACTGTCTGAACTTGTGCCAGGTTAAGTATGCAACGAGAACAGCGGCATTCACAGTGCAAGCATTACATATAAAACAGCAGCTGGAAGCTTGTCTACAGATCAATTAAATGAAGCTGCTGCCTTTCAAGTATCTTGTCTCATTTTTTGTAAGTCCATAGAAAAGTCAGAAAGCTCACCTGGATTCTAATTTTTCACTGAGATTCAGAGTGTCAGGAATAGAAAATTCTGTACTTAAAAAAAAAAATACAGCCAGGTAAACAAAATTAAGTCTGGAAAACGACAAACTCCAAAATCAGCAAAAGGACCTCCAGTGTTAACTTTCACCTTCCTGATCTCCTGCTAAACTTTAGGTAGCAGACAAAAAATTATGCAGAAGAGATGGGTTACAGGTCTGTGCTAACTATCCTGGAAAGAAATCTGCAGTTCACACATTAAGCAGACAAATCTGTATGAGGAATAACATCTTTTTTCCTAAAGAGAAGGAAACATTTTCAAGAGCAGACTCCAGCACTCAACCACATTTTCTGCTTAGCTACTAAGCTCTGAGCAGACTCCAGCACTCAAGCCAAACACCTTCCTGTTCAATAAAGAAACACTTTTTGCAGGAATGGACATTCTGTCCCAACACACTTCTCTCACAAAGCACTGTGCTACAATTACAATGCAGGACCTTTTCACCCATCATAAGTAACTTGAAATTCATAACTAATTCCCCGAAGAACTTACCAAAATATATTACATTTCTTTCCTCATCTAAATGCCCTGTACTGAGTTCAGTTCTATGACAGTTTCCAACTCCTTGAGAACAGACAGGATGTAAATGCTCCTTTGCTTGGCTTAGCTAGAGGAAACTCCTCCTTCAGCCAAGAAGTACCAAAGTGCCGGCTGTCTTGGAGGACTATGATGAAGCGAGGGCAACAGAAGCAGCTGAAGACACCTGATGGGCAGCCCCTGGTAGCTCCTCACGCAGAACTATCTGTAAGACTAATTAGAACGAGTCTAAAGCGTTGCAAAAATAACTGGCCAAAAAAGAAAAAAAACCCACAACCACTCAAAACACAAACAGACAAACAGTCCTCTCTCCCAAAAAAGAAAGTCTACTGAGACTGAGTACTGATAACTATTGCCAAAATGAAACAGTCACCATGGGAGGCTAAGTAAATCTACTCCTAATTTAGAACAAATGAGAATTAGTGCTAGACTAACCCAATCTTCTTCTTTAAGAAGATCACTGAAGTCCAGACAAATTAGAAGTAGTTAAGCACTTGATAGATGGCATGTAGGAAGTTACTGGTTAAAATGGAGAGGATTACAATTAATACCACAATTGTAAGGAAGATAAGAAACTAAAAGAGTAGCAGATCACAGGTTATTTTGAAAAGGGAACCATCAAGCTGTACAGAGATTGATCCTTGTTGAAATTTAATAGTAATCTTGAAATTAATGTTAAATATACTCACTAATGGCTAAAAAACCTCAAGAATTACTAATGTGCTAATGAAATTAAAGAGATGTCATAAACATATAGGACACAGCATCTTGAAGATATGGGTAACAGAACAGACACTAGATACACATAAATCAAAATGTTACATTATTTCCACTATAAATTAGGAACTCAGTAACTGAGAAGAAGGAAAGAGGTCCTGGGATATGTTAATCATTAGATAATAATGGTTCACCAATATGATGCGTCCACAATGATGGCAAATGCTACTATAGGATATTGTATGAAGGGAAGCACTCCCAGAAGAGAGATATTAGGATTACTGCTTTTGTACAAGGAATCAATAAAATATTTCCTGGAATGTTCTACATAGTTCTGGTTGTTCAAGTTTCAGGGAGACTAACCAAATTTTGCAGCTGTTTAAAAAGGCCTGCTAGGATGAAAAAAGTTATTGGAAATTTCCTATGACAGAAAGAAAAATAAATTTAAAAATGCTGGTTTAGCCTGACCAGATCCAGCTCCGAGAAGAATACAATTGCTCTCCACAAACATCTGCAGATCAACACAGGAGAACAAGGAAAGCTGTTTAAGCTCAAGGACAACACTGGCACAAGAACAAATGGAAATTAATTAGCCATGAATGGAGTTAAGCTGGAAAATAAGAACAAGGATTCTAACTTTCAAAGTAGTCAAGTTTGGAATAGCTCTACAATGGCATAGCAAAGATAATTCCACTTAGGAACTGCTTGAAGTAGCTTGGAAAAGCTCTAGAGAGTACACTGTCTGCCAGTATCACACTTGAACCCAGGCAACACAAGACCTGTTCCAAACCCACACAGAGATGTGTCTTCTCACTGATGGGCTCTTTATAGAGTCTGCAGAAAGTCTTATTTTCAGATGAGTGAGACTATAGATATACAGGAATACCTTCTTGTCAGCAAAAACCTCGCAGGACATTTATGCTTGCTTATAAACAACAGCTGTAACAAAGTATTAGAGCAACACACTTCACTGGATTCATCCCAGTCAAGAGAAGGAAAAAATTAAAAGGAAAAAAAATACAAAAAGAACAGGAAATGTAGATTATTTTTTTTTCCCCCTTTTGAACATATTAGCAACAGAAAAAACCTCCTGTCACATTTGAAGGAAGTGTTAACATTGTTTGGATTTCTTCAGAAAGCTGTTGAGATGCTTCCAAGACCCATCTTCTAAAACAAGATCAATTCATTGTTTCTTGAGACTACACCCACTTCTCATTGTTCTAATTTGCAGCAGGTGAATGATAGTTGGCTGCATTTTTCAATCAGGCTGAGAGTTTTGGCATATAAGAAGGAAGGGCATTGAGCAGACCCAATGAACAACCCCCCTGGAGAACCGCCAACATCTTCTTAACAGACAGAATTCAAGGCCAACTACCCATAAACTAAAAGCAACTCCCACATAAACACTGCTCCATTCTCCATTGCTCTCACAATAAATTACAAACTCTGTGTGTAGAGAGGGAGAGTGACTACATTGTATGACAGACTTTCATGCTAGACCATTTTTCTCTGAAACAACCAGAAACTGTTCTGGTTGCTCTACGAGCAAGCATGGAAACATTCTGACTTTCTTTTCTAGTCAGAATACAGTCTGGCCTTGATTAGTACCCAAGCAAAGACTGCCATCATCTTTTTCCACGGTGTTTAATCCATCCTCTTACATTTTGGAGGAAAAAGAAAGCCCCTTAAATCTGTAAGAATAACTGTAACCTAAGCTGGAAATATCATGAGAGGCTACTCCTACAAACAGAAAAATCCCATGTAGGCACAGAGCCAGCTGACAAAACCCACACCATCCAAATTCCCTCTCTACCGTCTTCTGCAGATCTGTTTTGCTCCAGGTGCTTCTGAAGAAGATGGGCCTATGTAGACTAAAGTCAGAACACTAAACACACTTATTATTGTTCTGCTAACATATAACTGCACTTAAGAGCTCCACTCCTTCACAGTACGTGCCCACAACCTTTCCCTTCTTATCATGGGATGAAGGAAATTAAACCAGGACTAGAATTCTTGCTGCTTCTAGTCCAAACTGGTTACTCCAGTAGATTCTGCCAAGAGGTTGCATGGTTCCTGCTCACAGACTGTAAATACTTCTGTCCTTCCCTCACTAAGACCGGAAAGACCCCTTGCTGAGCTTTCCCATTCTTCCTTATTCTCTCCTTTCTGTTGCTCTCATCAAGATGAATGCACAAGACCTTGTTTCAGCAGTGGGGGGAGGGAAATTAAATCAGATGTTTCTCAATTTTTAATACGGAGGAGGAATAGAAGCAGCTAGAGAGTGCAAAATTATGATCAATCTTTTGTTTCCAAGAAAAATCACTGAGGAAAAGTGAAATAATTTAAAACTAAAAGTCATCCTTGCCACTTCTGAACCCTTCTGCCACCCCAGATAACAAATCTGGCTGTGCACGCATGGCTGCAAGTAGGCTGAGCACCCATTGGTTAATGGAACCAAAGAACTTGCACATGAAAGAAAAAAAAATGAATTTTAATGCAGTTTTTAGAAATACTTGTCATTGTTTCAGCATTGCCATTTAGTGAATGGGACCGATTTCTCTCTCAGTAGGGGATGATATTTTAATGATGTAACAATGTACTTCCCAGAAGAAAGACAAGCCTCATGAGGCAGATTAAAACTAAGAATATTCAGATCCCATTAAAATCAGACAGTTTCAAGCCATTTTTAAAATTAATTTTGTTTAATGATAAAATGTATTATCTTAACAGGTGGCTAGCCAATTGTAAAATTAACCAAAACATGCTCAGAAGCACAAGGCTAGCTATCAGAAGAACTGGTTTCTTTGTATTCTGCTTTCTTTTATAAGTGTACCATATGACCCTACACAAATTCCTCCAGTCCATGACCCCTGGCAAATTTCTGAGCTTCAGCTTTCTCTTTCTGCAAGCAGGGTAGTATTTGTCCAATACCAGAGTTCCTCAGGACCTCAGAAAAAGAGACATTAGAAAGCACTGTTGTTTAATAAGCAGGAAATATTTAATGCAGTTCCGAGGATGCTTATTTTCAACCATTTCTGTGGGATCAAGAAGTTTTTCTCAGTACTGACCAGCATCCTGTCAAGGAAGTAGCTTCATGTTTGACTACTTATTCATTGTATTTTGAGCACTTTCTCTTTAGCTGAAGCCACTGGACTCTGCTATGCTACAACTCATTTTTAGTTTCTGCAGCTGAACACACAGTGGATTCAGCCCTTCTGTGCAAAATCACTTAAAATATATAAAGAATATGCCTTGCTGAGCATCTCCTGAATGGTAAGGAGGAAATGAGGAAGACTGAAGAAAATATTCAGTATTTGAAACACTAGTTAAGCTTGCCACTGAGAATAGTTAAATATTACACAAATCTCACCAGAATGCATGGAGTTTGAAATGACACAATGTAACAAGACAAGAAAGTGAGGAAACAGCTTATTCCATCGGCATTGATGAATTTAGCATGAAAATTTTTATACAACAAAATCAAGTTGTTCAGCTTGCTGGTTTAACTGGTCTTACACATGATCTGATCATTCATACCCTAAATACTGTTGCAGCAATCACTGAGAAAATGAATATGACAAGAATATATGACAATTATGCAGATGAAAAAAAGGTCCGTGGAATCCCTTCACTCAATTCTTAGTGAAAATTCCTAATTTCCAGGTATAGATGACACTCCTTGTAAAAGAAAGTAAGTACTTTTCATGAACGCGTTTTATGATACAAACAAACTACCAACACAGTAAAATCCACAGAGAACAAAATAATGGATGAACGCATTCACTTGACAAGTATATCTACTCAACACATGTACATCAGGAAATACTTTCTGATCCCCACTTTAAATATTTTCAGAGTGTGAATTTTAGATGAGACCGGACCATGAAGTTTCCTCTGCCATTTAACTTTTTGTCTGAAGCCATTCTGCTACCTCTGTAGCAGCTAGCACTGAAAATAAACAAGAAAACAATGCAAGTTCAAATTTTCATCCCATTTACAGCCCAGAGATCAGAGCTTGGTTGGTCACCAGAAATACTCCAAAGACGACCATTTATTTTTTTTCTTCACTAGACACCTCGTAAAAGGGCAATCTCTGAACACTGTACATTCCTACCTTACCTCTAGAGATGATACACAGGTATGGAATAGTTTTATTTTCTTCCTCTAAAATCCTCACTACCTTTTTCTGTATCACAACCCACTAGAAGATATTGAGAATGTTGAGGCCACTGCACATCTTGTATCTTCTAGGGATTATTTAGGAAACCCTTTGCCAAACCAAACGTTGTGGTTAGAACAGTCTGCTTTATCTTACTAATGAGAATGATAATTTAGTACCAAATACTCATGAGGAATTATAGCTCTGCTGACTGGCAAATAATTTGCCAAGGCAGATTAGTTTAGCTGCATAAAATAAATATCCACCTGCACATACTAGCACTAATCAGGGCGTGAAATTAAACTTTTTATTCAGTGGGAAATAACTGCTGCAAGGCGGCGATTTAGTCTGAGAAGCAAATATTAAGGTCAGTCTATTCTCTCTGATGTTTATAGTATATATTACAGTGCGGAGAGCACGGTGCAACAAATTTGGCTTTTTAAGTCTATGAAACTAAATACTTCAGTGATGCGATAGCGAATTTGCCATTTGCTTTTCTAATTGCATACATTTAATGGAGCAAAGTGGCTGAAATGAAACATTACCAGAGAAGCAAGGGTGAAGTTCCTGAAGTACCAAAGGCCTGCACCAAGTGCAGAAAAATCTACAGCACAAAGTTTGGGGTAGAAGAAAATAAATCAACATTTTCTTTGCAATACACCAGTCCCAACAAATTCCCAAACTAAGAGGATGCTATTTCAGTACTATTGGAAAAAATTGCTAAGCACATGTTTAATATTCAAACAGGATTTGCAAGCCCATATTTAGGAGGCAACATTCTTGCTCTCCCAGCTTACAGAATTGTTCTCACTGCTTTCATGACACCCTTGCTTTGGATACCAAGGATTCTCTGACACAATGTCCACAACACAAATATGTTCTTAGGAAGACTGCAAGTTTCTCCAAGATGACTTTTTTAAAACAAAGCTAACAAATCATAGGTCTTAAAAATCCCAGTCCTACTGACACCATAAATCATTCACTGCAAACAGAATGTCTTTTAAAGTACAAGCCTTTGTCCATCTGTTCCATACATATACACACATAAACAGAAAAAAAATTCCAACTTTATTAACCTTCAGCCTCCAGTAACACTGACTGTTCTTTACTGTATTACCTGGCAGTTGTGTGGAAACTTCTACAAACATAAGAGTAAAAAATTTATCAACTTCAGACTTTTCCTTAATTAAAAAAATAAATATACATACACAAAACCCTTAAAAAAAAAAGACAACGACTAAGAGAAAACCAAAAACCAATGCAAAGATGTATCTTAAAAGACAACCAAAAAGTTCTGCTTCCCCTGTGAAACTAGAAGGCCCATCAGCACCTCCTAGAATCACATGTAATAAGAAAAGGAAAAATGTTAATTCAGGGGTAAAACAGAAAAAAAGACATTCATGGAGAATGCTAGGATTGACATCTTTCTATTCACAGTCCAAGAAATTAAATAAATTATTGCAAATTGATTAATTTGTAAAAACTGAGAAAGTGAAACTTGATTAAATATCAAGCTTTTGCCTCTCAAACCATCCTATATGGGATCCCAAACTGGTCAGGTACTGTTCCAAGCACTGCTAATTAAATACAACTGAAGTTGTCACTAGTCCATTCAAGAAGACAGATGTCGCTTCATAGAGCTTTGATATTTTTCTTAAATACCTTTCAAAATGAGGAACAAAAAATATGAACTCTTATAAAAAGGGCTTTATTGTATTTTTATAGCATATTACATACCTTGTAACAATCATTCTGTTAAGTGTGAATGTCAGTTTTATTTTCTGTCCCTTTTTTCCTGGCTATTTACAAGCTTTGTAAGAATCGTTCCTTAATTAAGTCTAAACATAGTTTCATATAAATGGATTCCTGGAATTAAAAACGTTCAGACTTAAGAAATGATTGTTACAGAGACTGTAACAGGCCGTAAAAAAGAATGCCACTTTAAACAAAGATTTCTCATTTTAATTAAAAAGATAATCATCAGAACATTCGTATACTTAACAGAACCATTTGAAGCTACTTTGAAAAAATATCTACTATTCTATGCAGGCTTATGTAGTTTACTTTATATGACATTTAATCAAAGTCTCAGTTGAGCCTATCACACTCATACTTTAAATACTGTATCTACTGTTTCAAACACTTATTCAAACATGAAAGTTACTTACTGAGCACCTCAATTTCTTGTTCTTTTCTAAATGGTTATGACAATGGAAATCCCATTTCTTGAAGGCATAGAAGCAGAGCTCTGTAACGCAAGGGGTTTGGGGCAGGGCTTTTGTGTGCATTTTTTTAAGTTAATGGGCATGTTTATCTCTAGCATTGTACAAACATAAATAGGGCTGAATGAACTAGGACAGGTTCCACTCTGGTAAAATCCTTGCTGTAGCTGCAGAAAATGGGACTATATAATTTAAAAGATCATATTTTTAATCTATGAACAGTCTTTCATTCAAAAAAAAAAAAAAAAAAACACAACAAAGAAACAACCTAATGACATGTAGAACACATGATAGAAAACACTCATTCACCAGCAAAAAGTCTTCCCTGGTGAGCAGCTGCTTTGTATTGCATAGTGTTAATACACAGCAATTTAATATGAGAAATAAATTAGGCCTTATCAAAATGTAGAGCAAGCAAATGAAGTTAAATAAATGACTTAAACTTTAAAGTATTAGATCATACATATTGTAACTGACCATGGATAACCAGGAATCTGGTAGCAGCTATTAGTTAAATGCAATATTGCTTCACTGGCAAGTTATCAAGCCAGTATCAGCCACTGAGAAGGCAGCTGCCTTCTACTCCCATTAAAATGTTGCACAGACATAAGCACACAGCAAAACAACAGAGTACAGTTTGTCTTTCAAAGCACTAAATATAGATGCCTTAAAGAAAAATAGTTTCATTCATAATATTAGCACTGGATGAAGTTTCTACATGACTCTTTTCTATTAGAGTTGGACATTAAAATGAAAAACAAATCACCAGGTCCATCTTGCCTGATACCTTGTGACTCAAGAGAGCTACTCAAAGTCAGCGTAAAAAACTAGGTACTGACATCTTTAAGTGGAAAAAAGTATTATCTTCTAGAGAAGCACAAAAATACTACCCCTTACAGGGTTGCTTTTCAATGTGAAATGAAACCTACCCCAAACACTCACCAAAAACAAAACTATCTTTCCGCTTTTTGATAATAAGCCTCATGTCTCCAAAACATATTTGAGTATTTACCTATGATGCTGCCTGGGAAGCTCTGAGAAAAATCAATAATTAATAGCAAAGCCCACCTCAATCCAAACTGTGAGCCAACCAAACAAGGAAGACGAACAAGAAGCATGTCCCACACCCGGATGGACAAGGTAATACGCTGTGAATGATTCAGCATTAGCTGAGAGGATGCACAAGCTACCTCTGTGCAGATAACTGCACCAGTGCCATTACTGCAGTGTCCAAGCACTTCCTGAGTGCTGAAAGGCAGAAACAAGAAGACTTTTGCTAGGAGGGCCAAGATGATACTTGCAACTTATGCCTCATATATCTAAACAACCTACCTGTGCCACCCCTCCATGAACACCAGAAGAGCCCTTGTCTGACAAAAACTTTACTACATCAGCATAATTAAAGTAAGAGCCATGTCCTAGACAGAAATGCGCTAAAGCAAAAGCCTGAGATGTGTTAAACAAAAGCTTTTCTCCCTCTCCTCTCAACCTGTAAGCAAAAATACCCCAAAAAGTTCAGAGTGGACAGAGGAAAGCCAGATCTTTCACTGCACACTTTACAAGCATTTTGTATACAAGAAGCATTTTAATAAAACATGGAAGAACTCAGGTTAGCTTTTAGGTCTCGGTGCAGCCTGATCTTGATAATTCCTCTCTTTATCTGGTGCTCTTAACATCTCCAATTCCTCCCTTTATCTGATGCTCTTAACATCTAAACATCTCCCATAAGAGCAGCTCTCTCAGGCTGCAGCCTCTTCCCAGTGTCAAGGAGCTCTATTGTTCCAGTGGGACACAGCCCAGCTGCAAGATGGATGGGGATTCCCTCAGCCTCCAGGCCTGATCTTGCAGATAATCTCAAAAGGCCTGGACTAAGTCCTTGGAAGGGAACCTCAGTACAGGACGCAAAAAAGGCAGCACATGAGAAGAGAGGGTAGCACGTACACAGTGCTGTCTGGCAGCAGACAACAATGTTTTACAAGAAAACTCTGGGATATGAAACTCACTATCTAGAGGCAGATTGTAATTACCAAGCTTGGCCAAACACAAATGCAGCAGGATCTGGGACACTCCTTTGGCCAACCACACACCACAGAGGGCCATTCATTATTACTAATTGCTACCTTGTCTATTTAGGTGTCCATGGCATTTTCCCACTTCAATGAGCTGAGACTCCATAAATCTGAGAAACTTGGTGACTACCAGCAAAAGGGTCAAAAAGTCTCAGGAGAAACAAGTTCTTCCACAGGAAAAAAAAAACAAACCAAAAAAAACACAAACAAACAAACAAACAAACAACTGGTTTCAAAGCTCAAATAAAAGTTAAAATTCGCAAATAGTGTTTCCTCAATTTCATTTCGGACATACATTCTGAAGGTTTAATAGAATTCCTTCTTCCTGATGAGCTTAAATTTAATTCTGTGCCACTGGAAGCACTAATTCAAAACAAACTTTTAGCAAGTGTTGCCAGTCATTTAAATTATATCCTTAGGGAAAGAACATTTTGGGGCACGTGAAATTTACATTGGTTGGTTGGCAGCAGTTTGTTTTCATTTCCAAAATCTTACATTTCTGGCCAAAACACTCAGAAGTATCAACCAACCAAGAAAGAGAATGAAACTACAGTTTAAGTGCACAATGCCTCAAATGTACGTAAATTAGCCTCATTTGAAGAGTACTTTCGATGCAAGTACCCCCAAAGCTGTTTTCCATGCCAGAGGCCAATTCACTGACCTAAACAATGTACGTGCTCTTCGCAGTCACTAGAACTGATACGCTGCTGCGGCAGCAGGTGAAACGCTCAAATGTCAGTATTTACATCTCTCGCGGTAGAAAATGGGAGGAAAAACAAAATTACAGAGGGATGGTGTGCAGTATGGAAGGATAGTCTGAGGTGTACATATAAAGAGGGAAAAAACCCAAGAATTACGTGCGCAAACCCTCCCGGTGCCTCTGGGCCCCTCTGCCAGGTCCTCCTTCTCTCCAGCTTCACTTCTCTCGCCCCAGGCGGCACCTGGAGCTCCCTCCCCCTCCTCCCAGTGCTCTTTTTACACAGATTTGGGGACCCCGCTCCCGGCACGCAGCCCCTCCCCGGCAGGCAGGACCCCCCCCGCCCCTCCTAGGCCCCGCTCACCACACTCCCCCACCCGCCT
>VYXB01000877.1:730040-823946 GCA_013397135.1 Pachyramphus minor | reverse complement strand
AAGGCCGCAGCCAGCGCAGACGGGAACCTGCGCTGCCCCGCGCCCCCCCACCGCGCCCCGCTCCCCGCGCAGCGCATGCGCTGCCCCGCAGGCCCACGGGAAATGGAGTCCCCGGCCTCGGGGTCGGCAAAGGCCCTGATTGCGGAGTGGAACTATAAGTCCCGGCAAGCCTCGGGCCCGGGGGCACGCCGGGAGGTGGCTAGCGCATGCGTCGCCCGCCATAGAGGGTGCCGACGGGAGATGTAGTACTGTGGGGCCGTGACAGTGTAAAGGACGGGCGGGGTGGGCGGGGGACGGACCGAGGGACGGAGGGAGGGTCATTCACAGCCCCGGACCTTACCCTTGGGGCGTACGGCTGGCTCCTAGGTCACAGTCCCGCCCTCCCTGCAGTTAGCACCTCAAATCAGAGAATCACAAAATCACAGAATATGCTGGATTGGGAGAGACCCATTAGGATCATCGAGTTCAGCTCCTGGACCTGCACAGGACCATCCCGAAGAATCCCTGAAAGCATTGTCCAAACGCATGAACTCTGCCAGGCTTGATGCTGTGACCACTTCCCTGAGGAGCCCATTCCAATGCCCAGCCACCGTCTGGGTGAAGAACCTGTTCCTGATACCCAAACTAAACCTCTCCTGACTCAGCTTCATGCTGTTTCCTCACGTCCTGTCACTGGCCACTAGAGTGAAGAGGACCTGCCCCTCCTCTTCCCCAGGAGGACTCTGCTGCTCCCACATTTTGCTCCAGTTGTGCTCCGTGCTCACGCACTGTCAGTGTTCATCTCGATTGTTGCTCACAAACCTAAAATGAACATCCTACCCCTGCGTGTGGGGGTACCATAATAGGTGGCTTCCATCCAGAGAGAAAGTTGGTCTGAAGGTCCGCAGGGGATGTGAAACAGGAAAATTCGCATTGCTGGAATGGGTCAAGTAGACCGATGTTCTTGAGGGATGTTTGTTCAAAGCCATCCTGTAAACTCACAGAAACAGCTTCCTGTGGTGCTTCGGTGCCCTTACACTTTGCTTTTTTTCTAACAGTGTTTTTGAAGAAATTTTCCCTGAAAACTGGGCCAAATTCCCTTTGCTGTACCAAGCAGCAAAATAAAAAAATAATTGATCAGCATCCCTTGAATAGCAGCTGCACATAGACTGCAGGGTTTTCTTTCTGTCACACACACTAAAAGTCCAGCTCACTCTGTGACAGTCATCACTTCTAGTTCTCTTATGTTTATTGAATTTGCCTCATCTCTTTCTGGTTTTCCTACGTTTTTCACAATGTTCCCAAAAACTTAAGCCACTTCCCATGTAGCAACAGAGAGGAATTACTTCTTGTGTCTTTAGTACTAACTGTAAGATCCTGATAAGTTTTTACTTCTCTAGCAGACATGGCACTGATTTATAGGCAGTTTGTCATCCAGTAAAACACTCAGGTTCCTTTCCTTTCTGCTTTTGTATATATTTTACTCTGCATCTTAAGTTAGATACCCTGAATTTCTTCCTATTCAGATGCAAAGAAGTCAGCCACAAACATCAGCACTTGCTTGTCCACATACGGCTTAAATCCTTTTTTTTCATCTCTGTGTTTGACACAGGAATAAAAGTGAAGCTTCCAGTTGCAGGTACAAAACCAGCACCTCCTGAGTACCAGCCCCTTCCCTCGTTTTCTCTAAACACCTCATCTCCTCCAGATTTTTAGACAAGAGATCAGAGAGAAAACAAAGGACACAGAGAATGTGCCCATTACTGGGTTTCTTGCAGGGACATGTGACCCAGGTGGTGCCTCACGATCCAGGAGTGTCTCCTGCAGCCAATGACACAGCGAGGTGACCGGGAATGTCAGCCCATCCAGGGTGTGATGCTCCCAGAGCAGTGGCCTGAGAGGAGGAGGCAGGGATAACCTTATGTTCTTCCTCTACAATCCCAAGGCATAGGAATCTTCCAAATAAAGCTTTCAGGTCACCAGGACATAGGCTGCTATTCCTGGACTGGCCCAGCCATGCTCTTGGCCATCATAATTTAAGCGCAGACTCCTAGCAGTGAAATGCCTGAAACACTTGGCTGTAGTGAAGCTGGGCATTCTCCAGACTGCTGACAGCACTGAAAACACTCACCACAATTATATAAATAACAGTAATTATAATGAGGGAATCCTATAATTACAAAGGGGTGGCTCCTGTAACAGTACTGCAGGCAACCAGGGGCCGCCGGTGCTTGAGGTATGGCTCTCTTGTGTCTCCTCCCTCTGGGCATCCTGCAGTTGGCTGGGATGTAAATGGATCCTCTTCACAGCAGCGTGGCAGGATGGAGGCTTTGATTGCATGGTTTATTCGTCAATAATATCTGATGCTGGTCTAATTGTAGGAAAATTGAAAAATGTAATGCTTCAGCACTAGACACCAGTGTCCCAAAGCCCTCCAGGTTGATTGATCTGTCTGGACTGTAATTTATAGGGGATTAATGTCTGAGGGTCATAAAAAGCATGAACTATGTGGAGCCAAAACTAATTAGTATTTAGGTGCTGGACTTAAGACTTGGTGGAAGAAGATAGTGGCTGGGTTATTCTTCTATACTGACAGCAGGATTCCACAATGCAGGACGATTGCAGAGGGACAGGGCAAGGGCCTCCACCACAGCACAGAGAAACCGAGGAAGGGCTCGGAGATGCAGCACTTGGCCCAGCAGCACTAAGCATGGAATAACACCTTGCCATGTGAACTTCTCCTGCATCTGCAACCCAGCCTCGTGGTTTCTTCCCACTGCAGGATGCTCACTGCAGCTAGATGGCCAGCTCTGCACCCAGGAGCTTGCTATGTCCACTGTAACCAGAGGAGGAGAATGGCCAGCACACCAAGCCATGACACCCACCGGATCTGTGGTACAGCCCTGCACCATTGGGGTGTCACATCACACACCAAAGGGAGAGGCATTGGAGAGGACTGTGATGTGTAAGGCAGGGGGAAGGCACGCTTCAAGTTCAGCAGATTTACAACCAATTAAACAATTATTTGTTTGGATTTCAGTAACCAGTCATGTGTTGTCATTTCTGTCTCTGCCACAGTAGAGCTACCCTGACCAGCTCCTCTTTACTGTCCCCTGAAACAGCAAGCATACACTCCTTCCCTGCCCTCCACCCCCTCACTGCAGAGCACGTTGCATGAAGTGAGCCACATAGTGCTCAGGGACCTCAGCATCCTTCCAGATGAAGGATGCTACCTAACGGTAAAGATATTACTGTGATTATTTTTGCAATAGCATATTGCTCTGTGCATTCCGGACTCTGCGGACCACATCCACGCCTGGTGTAACGCCATGTTAATTTGCTATGGCAATCATTAATTGGGTAAGGAACAGCTGGTGCTTTGCTTCAAGTGAAGCTGATTGGGTCAGTAAGTAACTGGTTAAGTGATCTACAGCAGGTACAGCCTTACCTTTCTCTGCAGTCCAGAGGGGTTTCACTTCTTGTCCCCGTGACCCTTGGTGGAAGCAGCAAGATTTGGCCATGAAACATCAGGGAACTTTAATCAGTGCAGCTCCTTTGGGTATTATTGCCTGAATTTTAATATTTTGAATAATAAAGGATGATTTTAAATTAAATTTGTGGAGTCACCATCTGTGTGTGCTTGGCCTTGTTCTCCTCTACTTTGGCAGTGCCTTGACTTCATTCTTTCCAAGTTGGAGCAAAAAGCAAGGGAAGTGAAAAGAGGAGACCACTCTGGTGGAAGAACCTTTTGTTATTCCCTTTGTCCTGCAAGAACTTGGCAGCAACAGCAGCTGTTATTGAGAGTGTGCTTCAGTGATGAGCACACAGGCAATGTCTAATAACATAAGAACTTGTGAGAAGGCAAAAGGGCCCCCTGCACCCAGAAATATCCCAGCTCAGCCTCTCCATCCCAGCTCATCCATGACAATGGCATGTTTCACACAGAGCACTGGCATCTCAGCTAAAGGGGCTTGGTGTGCAGTGGCCTGGGGAAACTGGGGGCAGGATGAGGGAAAAGGGGTTTTATAGGACAAAAGGACTTTGCCACTCAGTCATGCAAGAGCAAAAGTAGAGAGTCCAAGACCATATAGTGTGAATTACATTCACTGAACAGGACAGTACTCCTTACCTGGTATAAGGAGAAGTGCAAGGCTGCACGTATGGAGGGGATGACCAGAAAGAAAGGCTTGTCTGCAGAGAAACCACAGCAGTCAGGCTGTGGGTTGACATTACAGGCTGAGCTGATGGTATCCCTTGTGCTGCTGAAAAGGGGAGCTGCATTCCCTCTCCTGTCTCTGCCAGCCATGTGCTTCCTCCTCTCACCTTCTGCCTGCTCCCAACCCTGTTTGCTAGCACGGTAAGCTGTTTTCATTCACTGTAGTGTCAGGAAAATGATACTCAGGAAATACAAATAAATGATTTTTGCTGGCCAATCAAACTGACTTTTCTTGCCATCAGACAAATGGCAGAGTTACTGCAAGGGCAGGTGGGAATCACGTTCCAGGGCAGGGAAGGATGAGACTGGTCCCTTCAGTTATGGAGAGCTGCTAATTCAGTGGATACTGGGTGAAAAACTGTGTGCCTTCACACTTGTCAGGGTCTCTTGTGAAGGCTGAGGGCCTTTTCTGCAGGAACAGCATCGTCACTGCCACTGGAGTCTCTGTATGGCCAAGGCAGAATGGGGGAATATCTCAGAAAGGCCAGAACCTGAGAGTTAGGCATCCCACAGGGATTCTGGGCAGGTAAACTTCAGGTCATCTCCCAGTTTTCCGTCTTACGACTGTGGCTGCATAGTGCTGTTCTCCCGTCAGATCCACTTGGCCACTGCTAAGCAGGAGGTACTGAAGCCCTGGTCCTAGTCCTCTCCATAGACTCTGCAGTGCTTTGTTTAAAATATGGATTAAAAAGAATCAGGGTGACAAGAAGCTTCTTGAATGGGGACTATAGCCATTGCCAGCAGCCTTCCCAGTTTCACCCACAGTCTTGTTAGAGGCCCTGGTGTTGAACACACAGCTGAGGTATGTACAGAAACATGCACCCCAACTCCCAGCCAGCCAGGTGCCCCAGCACAGATCTGGAAGCACCTCTTTACCCTAAAAGCAGCTCCTTCACTCTCTGAGGCCGTGCCGCCTCCCCAGGATGCATCCTCTAGTGCTTGCAGCACCTTCCATCAGCCTGTCCTTGAGACAGCAGCAATGACAAATTCATCAGTCCTTCAGCAAACACGAGTCCAGAGGATCATTGCCAAGAGCTCAGTGTTGCTGCCTGAAGGGTGGCAAAGGGGAAAGAGAGATTTCTTCTTACAAGGATGAAAAACAAACCCAAACCACCAAACCTGACCCAATAGAATGAAAACAACCCCAACAAGTACCTTGTAGTCAGAACAGCCTTTTAAAGCCTCATGAATATTTAGCTTGTCCTCATGTAAAATATATGACTTTGTGTAAGGATCAGGCAAAGGAGGTGCATGATTTTTTTCTGATTTATGGGCCCGGCAACGGATTATTCATAGCAGAGCAGCTGTGTGGAAAGATTCATCCACTGCAAAATGTGATTGTACATCAGGCAGTGTGAGGGAACAGAGCTATGACTAATGGCTACTTTACATATAAATGAGAAGGTTTGCGCTAGGAACTGTAAAAAAAATACAATCGTTCAGCTGACGGCCAGGCCTCTATTGCAAGCGCTGCACAGGGGCCAGGGAAAGCTGGGAACGAGTCTGCCTGAAGGCGCTGCCTTCCCTCACATCCTCCAACATACAATAAAGGAGGCAGCAGGCGTCAACACTTCCAAGGGCCAAATTTGTTGCTGGTATCAATCTGCAATGGTGGAAGGCAGGTGTGTTTCCTCCTGCCTCAGATGCCCCTGGAAGTCCCTCCTGACTGGGTTGGACCCCACTTTGAGCATCATGCTCAAAAGCAGAGGGGCAGCATGAGCCAGAGTGTTTGGCACAAGCCCCAGCATAAGCCCTTTGCTTCCCCTCCCCACTGTGATCACAGCCTCCCCCACCCTCCCTCTTCTAGCCGAGACGGGTTGTCTAGACGTTGCAGATGTGGACAGATGTTGGGGCTGTAATTTATAGCAATGGCCTCCAGAAGGCAATTCCAATTTGTTTCGCTAAAGCTTTAGGTTACAGGCAGCAAGATCTCCTGTAAATACTCTTGACTTAAATAGTAAGTACATAAGAGACTTTGCCTGGCAAAAGCCCACTTGCTGCAGTGACTATGGCTTTCGCCATATTGGAGAGGGATGTTATGATTCACAGATCCAAAAGTAATTGCCCTCTGCCATGGACCCAACAAGTCCAGAAGCCCCAAACTGAGTTCCAGGAGCTGACACACATGCAGTTCAGAGGTTGCTTCTCCAGCATCGTTCACTGCCCAGGGATGGAGTTTGGGATCCTGCCTGCAGAGCTAACTCCCACACCCCTTGTGCACCCTGTTCCTCATGGGGCATTTCCCTGCCATTTGGTGCCTGAAGGACAACTCAGAAAAGGAAATTTTCCCAGCCCTTTAAAAGATTTGCTAGAGGGAAACCTCTCCTGAAAGCAAAAAAGCCCTCAGAAGGAAAGGTTTCCCTTCAGGGAAAGCTTTTAAACCCAAAGAGAAAAGAAGCACTAAATCTTGTCTCTACCCAGGTTCCTACCAGCCCTGTTCAAAGCAGCCTGGAGTGTGCATCACAAGGCCTTCTCCCTCCATCAGACACCATCCAATATCCCAAACACTTCTTTTGCTGCTCTAACCCTCTACTGAAAGACAACCATGGTCCCAGTTTTGCAAACCTGCAGCAGATACCATCACAAGTGAAGGCCACAGAGTGGTGAGTCTGCAACCATGGCAGAAGAGGGCACTAGAATGGGTACAGTCGCAACCAACTACCTTCAGCATTTCTGTCATTCAAGCCTGCCAACCAGGGTTTGGACAAGAGAGGGAGTATTCCTTCAGCACCATTTCATAGCACCTATAGTTCTTCTGCTTGCAGAGTCCAAGCAGAAAGAATAGAAGTCCTTGAACAATTATTTCCTCCTGCAACTCTGTTTGTGCAGGTTCTTCTTAAATGGAGCAGCACAGACTTTGTCACAGAGCACTGAGGTGCTCTGCAGTGGATGTATTGGTGCATAGGTGCCTGAGTACCTAGGGAGTCACATGCTAACTGGAAGCCCTGATAAATTGCAAGAGCTGGTACTGACATGCAGCAGCCAGACAGGTCCCAGAGATCCCACTGTGTAGCTCTCTCTCACGCTAGGTGCAGTACAAAGCAGATCACTGCCCAGAGAACTAGCAAACTCATTCAATTCAGTCTACATATATTTCCACCTGTGCAAGTCTGTCTGTCCCATTCATCTCTGTCTCTTGGCCATCATACTAGTGAGAACAAGTAGAAGACCTCTGCATGTATAAGACCACCAGAAAACAGAGACATGATACTATATCTTGCATTCCTCAGAGGTGAAGACCACATTTGGAGACTGGGATATAGTATACGGCTGATCCCCACCTCCAGGAGTCCCAGGACAGGACATCAACCAACAGGAAGATAAATATATATAAAACAGAGAGCATGCAGTGTGGCTGGAGCACAACCACTGTGGCAGGTTCACCCATGAGGCAAGGTTGTGGAGAAACAAGACCCTGCAAAGTCTAAGAGACACAAAGTGATTCAATTAAAGTTTCTTCCTGTGAGGCTTGGTTGGGATTAGAGATATACTCCCTTTGAATTTGCAGCTGAGTCTGCAGCCACACATCACCCTGGGAGACTCAGAAGGAGAAACCCATTGATCTCCCAGAGGAGTGGGAGCAGCGAACAAACCAGCACAATTGCGCTTTGTAAAATTTGTGTCACTTTTGTTCCAGAGTTTGCAATTAAAGCAATGGGAAATGGCAGTTTTCATGTTTTCAGCCAAATTAAAAAGTCTTACTTTCCCCAGCCCCCAAAAGTTTAATCTCAGATTTAATGAAACATTTAATTTGAAGCAATATATCTTAATTTGTGGGGAAGCAATTTATTGAATTAAAGTAAATAAAGTAATAAATTATTTATTGTTCTTTAATTTTGAATTTTTCAGCAGAGCGATCAGCTGAATTCAAAGCAAAAGAAATGTCTGAACCCCCATTTACTTTCATCTGCAAGAAGAATATTTGATGCCTCTTTCAACTGTGTGGGACAGGAGAAGGTCTCGGAGGAGAAACTTTTCTAGGAGGGAATCAGACTTCTGGCACTCAGCTGCTTTTGCAGCCACAAAGGTACATTCCATACTGCTTTGCATGGCTGAGAGTATCAGTGCAGGAGAGGCACAAAGGTGCTGCAGCTCGTACTGCAGGCAGTGTCCAGACCAGCCCAAGGCAGGCAGATGTTTTCATCCATGGGAATCTATCTTCGAGACTTTTCTGTGCCCCGAAGGATGGTGTGGGGATTAGGATCCAAGAGTGGATTTGCTCCACGTTTACTTTAAAATGGGAAAGCAGAGCAGGCCTTTCAAGTTTAGGTTACTCTCCCAAAACTTAACCCAGTTGCAAATTACATACCCAATACCTGCACCCCAGCCAGCTGCTGCTGAGTCCCAGCCTGGACTTGTGCTGCCCCTGCCAAGGGAGAAAATCCAGATTTTCATGGAAGGGACTGGGTAGCACAGGAAGAAGAGGAGTCATGCCTCTCTTGCACACTTTGTGCTCTGAACCAGCTTCCAAAGTAAAACGTGGACCCAAATACTGCCTTTTCCCAGACACTTCTGAGCTGCATTTCTTCTGACAAAATCTTCCTGACCCAGCATTTACAGATCCCATTTAGGATCCTGCTGAAGGAGTAGGAAGCCAGTGTTGAGGTGCACAGGTGACCCCAAGGAAGCAAACAAGCCTGACCCTGCAGTTTCCCCAGCAGTCAAGGGGATAAGGTGGCCCTGGGACCGGTCCGCTCCATGGTCATGGAGCCTGGGGCCAGTGCTGCCGTTTCCAGAGAGCTAGACTGGACGGCTCCCTCCCCTGTTTGCTCAAGCACTTCCAATTAAACCCAATGGAATTCAATCTCTTCCTCTTAATAAACTTCCCTGTTTCCTTGCCAACTCCCCTCCGGACACTAAGACGCTATTACTCCAAACACAACAGGAAAGGGCTATTTTTTTCTGCAAACTTTCTGACTGAAGAGGCAAGCACGACATCCCCTAGCAGGATCCAAGCCATTAGGATCCATGAAAATTAACTGCAAATAAACATTTAGGGAGGGGAGGGAGGGAACGGGGCTGCTGAGCCACAGCAGAAGGGTTATGCACACGCTTCCCAAGGCACGCAACACCTGCAGTTGCTGACTGGTGTGCACCTGCATGTGGGACCCAATACGGAATTTGGGAACTTACGTTCTGCTGTGAGCACACAGATCTCCAAGGATACTGCCCCTTATTTTCACACCACTACAAGTCCCTTCTGGTGCATCCCAGGCATGCAGTTCTGGGGGCAGGGAAGATCTCACAGCCCCTTCCTTGTCACTGTCACCACTCAGTACAGTGTGCACTTGCAAGGGAGCTCTACAGCCCCCCTCCTCCAGCCTAGAGTCCTCATACCCACATGCTACATCTCCATTGCACAGACCCAGAAGATTAATGCAGCCATCTCCCCTTTCCCAAAGCCCTGGTCACAGCTTTGCAAGGCAGGAGCCTCCTTCTCCACTCTCCTCTCCCTGACAGATGCCTCAGAGCCCGGGGCCGCAGTTAAGGTGACAAGATTCAGCAATTCTTTATGAACATTTCATTCCCGCTCGCTACACGACGTAAATTAGATGGTGTGTTACATTCGGGCAAGAAGCACGATATGTCACTGTGGCGCCGGCCCATTGGATGGAGAGGCTAATCCTGCCGTGAATTTCATTACTGCTTTTATGCCGTCGGAATTAGCTCAGTGACAGCGAGCCTGATTGTCTTTCACTAGGGGTTTGCCAGGGCACAGGAAGGCTTCCTCCCTGATGGGAGCACTACTGAGTGACCCTGCTCTGTGGCCACTCATTGTGCCTTCACTGAGGCAGGGAGGCAGTGGCGTCCAGCCCATGGGGAGCTCTGATATCCCTCCTCCCTGGTGCTCACATAAATAAGATTGAAGGATCCCCTTGCACGGGTGGGTGGCCAGGATGGTGATAACCCTCCTCCCTGTAACAGGAAAGTGTTATATCCCTTCCCCTCAACTTTACATGCACATGGGCAGTCGTCCTGAGGATGCTCTTCTTGCTAGGGTGGATTCCTCGTTCTCCTAGCACTCACATGTCAGGTACCAACACTTGAAAGCCTGGAGCCTGAGAACCAGGGACAGACTGTGATCCGTGCTACAGCTGGGCCAAGCCCAGGTCTTGTACCAGTGTCTGTGCTTGTAGGTTTCACAGCCTTTCCCAGCATAAGAGGAGATGAATGAGATGCACTGAGCCATTTCCATCACTGCCCTTGGGGTCCTGATGCTCAGGCTCAATTTAGCCAAGCTTCCTCCTGAAGCACCTTCATGAAGAATATCGCCAGCATGGGTGACTCAGTGGGTGCTTGACAGCACCTGAAAGGCTATTCTGACACAGGTGCTGACTTTCGGGAGTGAAGCTGGACAACTTGAACCCATCCCATGTCTGTCCCTATCCTGTTATAGAGCTACTACTAATCAGGGAGCAAAGCCAGGAACACACAAAAAAACATTTCCAAAGAGGCAGCGCTTACCTAGGTGAGATTGCTAAGAGGTCAGACACCAAAAAGGTGGATCCCAGTAAGAAGTGGCAGAGAGAAATTTGGGACACCTGGAGAGCCCAAGTGAAACAATGGTAAGGTTGGCCTCATGCACATGCTGTATCCACTTAGGAAGTTATACTTTCCCCAGTGAAACTCTCTCAGAATCATGCCATAAGCTGTCCCCTGATGCCAATCTCAGACCCAGCCATCAGGAGTCCCTTGAATCTGTGTCCACATTTCATAGACACCGTGGCTTTATTTCTCCAAATTAGCTTCTGGAAATCCTTTCTGCCTCCTCAGAAAGGCCCATGATAGCCTCAGCTCACTCCTCTCCATTTTTCTGTCCTCTCCCATCCACTCTGCCCACCCCTGTTTTGCATCAAGCTACCTTTGCTACCTCTCTCCCAAGATTAGATGTCCCCACACACTGAATCAGCAAACCCCCACGTGCAGACCCATGCCTGCCCACATCTTACTGAAGCACTTGACTTTTCTCCTGGTGCCTCTGAGCACTGCTGCCATTTACAAGGTTTAAATGTCAGTGTGATGCCCTCCAGGAGTCCAGAGGATTGAGCTGCAAAACACTTGAAGGTTGCAGATGACGTTGGTGATGGTTGTCAGGCTGATCCAATTGGTTCTGCAACCCAGCACAGGTTTAGAAACAGAATTGCAGGAACAAGGACAGAGAAACAAATTGATCGTCACTGTCAATCATCCCAGTGCATCCTCAAAGTTCAGGTTGTGTGGTTCTGCACAATTCCAGCCTCAAACTCTCCTCCAGTGCTGGGTGCAGCCTCTGCAAAATGCACAGGAGGCATCAAAGCCAAAAGACAGCAGGGAAAAAAGCTCTAATGACATTCCTGGGAAGAAGATCTAGGTATACAGTAGCTCCTAAAGTACTCTGTGCTACCAGACAGACCCCACCCCTCCTGCTTTCCTTCTGGCTGTCCCAGTGTCTCATCCCCGGGCTGCTTGCGGTGATCCAGTGTTCAAAGGACTGATGCAGGAACTTCAGAACATCCCCTGGGGCACTGAAGGAGCCCTTCTGTGCTCAGTGCTGTACAAACGTGGCATGAGGAAAAAAACACTTTCCCCCAAGCAGGAAAACTGGTATCTGTAACTGGCGAAGGGCCATGTTGCATCTCCTGGAAATCGAATCCACCTGCCTGGGATGGTACCAAAGGCCAACTTAGATCTAAAACCAATCCATAAGGGTGAATCTGAGAGCAGTAATGGTCCAGCTGTGTAGCACAATCTGGATACGTGGAGAGAGCCAGTGATTCCGATACTGATACATGTAGCTCTGCTCCATACTCTTGGTCCACTCCTCCCTCTCTCAGGACGAGAGGATGAGAGGATGCACAGCCTTAATGTGCATCTATTAGTCAAAGTGCTGTCCTCTTAGGTAAGCACTTTGGGAAGCTTGCCTAGTCCCTCACAGTAATACTCCATTAGGCCTTTACTCTAATTAGTGGGAGAAAGAGTGGGAGGGGATGGGGAAGAGTGGGAGGAAGTTAACAAACCGATTTGGGACGATGAACTACATAAGACAGGAAAAAGAACAAAAGCAGTCAAACCTCAGATGTTTGCAGGACAAGTGCCTGAAGGTACACAGGAACAAGGTTTAAGTAGAAAAGAGTTCCTGAGCTCTCCCCAAAGAAGGGGGCAGGATGCAGCCTCTCACCTGGCATTTGGGATGTGTAGGCAGGCAGTGCCCAGAGCTTGGATGGGGATGGCAACCCACTGCCAGCTGTTCTATCGGTTTGTGTTGTTGGTTCAACAGGGATGAAAAAAGTAAAATACTAAAATGAGGATAGAAACTGATATTGAGTCCATAGCCTTCTTGACAGAGATATCCTCTTCTCTGCCAAATACAAACATGCCCGCAAAGAGCAGGGCCAAGGCAGAGGAACTCAGTGACCAGAGGAAATCAGAATAGTTTTGTGGCATGCCACAAGAGAGTACACTTGAACCTCAGGGGGCAGAGGGGACCATTTTTCTGGAGATCACTGGGTTCTGAGTACCACTGTCAGAGGGATGTCAGTCACTGTTCTTCACAGCTTGGAGGTCCTCTCTGAACCTGGAGGTACCTAAACCTGGAAGAAACTCACCTGTGATAGGGGACAGGCTCTAATTAGGTCCAGCAGGAATAAGTCACTGGAGAAAGGAACAGTTTGGGCACCACAGCACATTACTGTCCCTCAGCCCAGCTCTGTCACCAGCTCACAAAGTGCCCCAGCGACAGCAGCAAGGGCAGGAGAGCTGGGTCACAGCCAGCCCCCAGCCCAAAACATGGGCCAGCCGCACTAGCACTCCGAGCATGACTTCCCTCCCCTTCAAACCTCTCCTCTTTCACTGTGCCAGTTGCCCAGGCTTTGGGCAGAGCTGTTTCATACACAGCTCTCCCAGCAGCTAGGAGCAGTCTCGGCTGGATTTACCCCAGACGCAAGGAAGCCTTGGACAGATAATTCATCGTGCAGCCCACTGCAGCAGAGACAGGGCCAGAAGCTGTACAGAGTAAAAATAAAAAAGTCACCGGGACTCTCCATATCATATATATATCAGCCAGCAACAGCTCCATTGGGAACAAAGGTATTCAAGCATTGGAAAGAGAGTGCTTAGCAGTAAAATAGGTCCTGGAAGCCCTCGGGCACTATTTACTGGGGAATGAATCTACCTTGGTGACTGATTGCAGCCTTTTAACCTGGATAAATCAGATGACAGATAAGAGCGTCTCCCAGGTAGCCCTGCCGGCAGGTACCTTCATTACAGCCCCATCCATTTCAGCCAGCTCTGTCACCCACCAGGGGATATGTCCCCTGCTGTGTGAGGTGAGCCCTGTGGGGGGATCAGTGGGCACAGATTTCTACTAGTTTTTGGAGCACCTCTGCTCCTCTCTCTATGTCAGGATAGTCAAGGGAGCCCTTTCCAGCTGGAGAGGCCACCAAAGCAGCTGCAATGCTGAGGACTCATCGCTGTGTGGCTCTGAAATCCCAAAACATCCCATATCCAATACCACTGCTGGGGGTGGGGAAAGGACATGAAACGGATCCTAGCATGGGTTTCTGGGGTGTACCAGCCCAGCTTACTCCTGTCATCTGCAGAGGGCACCTTCCAGGCTGCTTGCAGCAGGACTCACTGAAGTTTCTCAATCACCCTATATCACACCTGAGAGATGGCAGGGACAGAGCCACCTCCAAAGCCACCTATACTGCAGGGACAACCACCAGCTGGGAAAGAAGCTTGATTTATATAAGGACACTTACAAGCTGTGAGTGCTCCCAGGCAGGAGTGAACAGGCAACCTGCCCCAGTCTTTCATTTTGAGAGATGCCCTGTCTGTCACCCCACAGTGCATATTAACCAGGATGTAAGTGTCTGTAATATTCAGCTTCCTGCTTATCCTGTCCCAGAGACAGACTGCAAGGACCGAGTCTTCCATCTCTCTGTGTGGCTCTCCAGCAAAGCAGTCAGGAACTGTGGCAATACTGCACAGCAGTGCCATGAACGTAGCAGCCCATGGCCACATGCTTTCAGGCTCAGGGCTGCTTTTTCATGCACTGTCCTGGCACCACCAGGTCAGTCATGGCCCAGTGAGGAATTGTCACAGGTTAGCAGCAGCAGGATTTACCCCATGCAGTCTGTCACCCCTTCTGCACAGCAAGACACCTATAGCACAAGGATGTTGTGCTTAGGATGTTGGTGAACCTTTGTGTTTTCTTGTCTGTTTTTCCCCTTCAAGCACTCAAAACTTGCAAGCACACAAGACAACTCCCTTAATATTCACAATTTCAGTTGCTGCAAAGTCTAGGCACTATCCTGTCCCATTTTTGCTCCTAATGCCTTTTATTGCTGCTTCAGACAGCCTTTGGAGGACTCCAGTAACTCAACGCTCACCCTGCAGCTCTCCTGACACAGCAAGGAGTGCTGGTCAGGAACATCATCATTTCAACAGCTGCTGGAGCAATTAGTACTCAGTGCATCTCTTTACCTTGCAAAAAAAGAAAGCCAGTCCCTTCCACACTGCTGCTTACCCACAGGCCCCTTTCTGGGGCAGACCAGGTACAGAACCTGTCTCCTTCTGTCTGTGGCTTTATAGATTTAAGAGAGAAAACAAGAAATAGAAACCGGTGTTCTTGCATCTTACAACCCAATCCTGTGCTCTGCCACTCTCTCCAGCACAGCTCCCACCCAGGGCCAGCTGCTGATGTTCAAGAGAATTAATTATCCACTCCAGATAATAATCCAAACCAAAGCACTCGGTTGAGAGGAGTTAAAGGAAAAATGCTTGTCTCTGGTATGGAGCCTGGGGTTAGAGAACCTCACAGTGCTCCAAGCCACCTCTTTTGCCAAGCAAGAGAGGTCTGAAAACTTTGGAGGCAGAGAACAAATGCAGGAAGGACATGAGGAAATTGAACTTTGGCTTTGCTTGTCAGATCAGCATGGCCTGGAAAGGGTAAAATTGTTCCTGGTTTTCTGTGCCTCGGCATGGCAATTTCTGGACTAAGAATGGGAAGAAAAGCAAACTGGCATATCTTGTTTGAGTCCCTGCAAATGGGAGTGCTCCTCTCCATGTCAGCCCCATGCCAGCTGGGTGCCAGCTTCAGCCACAGGCATGCAGAGTGGGCACAGCATGTTTGCTGGGGCTGGATGCAGAGCAGGGCATATAGTACAGGGCACAGTGGAGCTCCAGTTACATCAAAACACACACAGTAAAGCTAAGTCTGCCAGAAATCACCAAAATCAATCATGAACCCTTTCTGGCTGGTTTAAACTCATCAGGTTGCAACTCTGGAGCTGCCAAAATGAGCAGGAATCTCTGGTCAGGGTTATTCCTGAAGAGCCTGCAAAAGGTGTCTCTCCTCTGCAGTAGTTGTAAATGACTATGGCAGCACTGGGACTCAGAAGACAATCGGTCTAATCCTGCAAGTTGCTTGTCAGAAGGAAAATCCAGTCAATTCCCTGCAACAGTGCTGCTTCACCTAGCAGGTTGGATCAGGTACCTGATCCCTAGGGGAATTGCTCGTTTTTTTGGTGTTAGGGTTGTTTTCAGCCAGATTGCTTCCCTGATCTGGCCTCCATACATCCTCAGGGACAGCAGACCTGAACGGGGTTAGACAAACAGCTTGGCTGAGCAGCAGGGGGTGAGGGTGCCCTGGGGCAGGATTAATCCCAGCTTGACACATTTCCCACACACCAGAGCATTTGAGCTGAGGATCTTCCAGGGAGCTGGGCAGGGGCTGGTAGGCTTCAGGGACCAAGGCTCCCCCTCTACCCAGCCACAAAAACTGCAGTGTGTCCCTTCCCCGCTCCAGGTGCATGATGCAGATGGGACAAGGAGCCAGCGACTGCCTGTCTATTCAGCCAGGTCTGTCAGTCCAGTCAGGTTCAAGATATGCAGGAGGGTCGAAGAGAGATGAAAGTGTATGTGTCAGGACTGGAGAGAACCAGGGATCCACCCGGAGCCTGACCTCCTTCTCCATCAGAGATCACACCCTGGAAGCCATATTCAGCCATCATTAGTATGCAAAGACTGTGATCCGAGAGAGGGGGAGAGAGAAAGGGAGAGGGAGGGAGGGAGAGAGGGAGGGAGGGAGGGGGGAGAAAGGGAAGGGAGAGAGAAAGAGAGAAGAAGCCAGTTGTTTTATTCATGGCTGGTGATATTATAGACTGAGTGAAAATCACATTATCGTAATGGGAAAGTTAGAGTTGCCGTGATGATGCCCTGAAGCTTGTGTGCTGATTGGGGTGTGATTGCTATCTGTATTTATATGTAGAAAGCAAAGTTCACTGCCAGTTCAAGATGGTGGAGCCTGCTTCTTCATGCTACATAATTCTTCAGTAGGGAGAAACTAAGAGCAGCCGGGGCTCCTGAGCAGGCATGGGGGCTCCCGTGGTGCAGGGCCATGGGTAGAGCTGGCTTGTGCTGCCCACCGGATTCCTGGCACAGCATGGGCTGCTGGCCTGGGAGTGGGGTGGGGGCAGTGAGTGTGAGCACCTGGCTGTGTTTGCATGTGAGTCAGTCTCACAGCCCTGGTTGCTGGTGATGCCAGGGGAAACTGGGCCACAGTTCCAGTTTTGAGGATACGACATGATGGAGAGCGCAGAGCAGCAAGAGGAGTAAATGTCGTGGTGCTGATTGCAGGCTGCAAGGGATTTGGAGGTGTGAGTTATTGATGCCTGCTGGTATTTTCTGTGAGATGGAACATGACAATGCAACCTATGGACTCTGTATGTCTTATCCATTAGCCAACTTTCCCCCTCAACCTCTAAAGTCTTCTTGAGGGAAGGAGCAACCTTGGGCCTTCCTGCTCCAAACTCCAGCTTTAGGTGCTATGACTGGGATGGTGCTGGGTTTCTATGCAGCAGCAGGTGGTGGGGAATGCAGGTGAATCCTTCCAAAATAAATCCACCCACAGAAAAGGCTAATGCTTAAGGAGCTCTTAAACTTCCAACCTCACTCTTCTTCTGCCAGCCCTGGTTCTCATGTCTGGCTGCCAGAAGTCCTGTCCTGCACCCTGCCCCAGGCATCCTGGAGAACCTGTAAGCCCACAGGTAGGCTCCAATCCAGGAGCTGCTATGCTTCATACAGCAGCACTTGGGATACATCCTGTGGGATGAGGACATGCCACAGTCACTGGCTCCCCCAGGCAGTCACACAGAGGAGATACAGGGGTGGAAAGTTACTGCTCTACTTGGGACTCAAGCAAGTGCCTTGATGTTGCAGCACAAGGGGACTTCCACTCACCAGTTTGTGTTTTTAGATTCCCAAAGTGACATACATTAAAAAGACAGACCATGAACTGTGCATCTGTCAGCAGTAACACTGAGGTTATACTGGCGTCCCGGTATCCCTGCTGTCTCCTGCCAAGGACACACCTTCCAGCAGGCTCTTGCATCTGCGGAGATAGTTGGCATCCAAGGGGTGCATTTACCTTCCATTTCTGGGTACAGTTTGAGAGAATAATAAAAATCAAAGTTTGAGGGAAACAGAAGGTGAGTTATAAACTACAGAAGAGGGAAATAAAAATAGTCAGTGTTGCAGAGGGAAAGTGAGGCAGATCTTTGTGAAGTCAGAAGAGCAGAGGCTAAATCCTGCTCTTTATTGGTTGACTTTCAATAGGGTTTATATCAAGCTACTCAATGTTCTCCATTCCCCCTGGAAAGCCTTCTCCCTAGTCAGCTCAGTCATGTGCCTCACAGCTTGTTGTTGCATTTCCCTTTCAACCCCCCATGAGGACCTGCAGCACCATGGTGGGAATTTCTGGTGCCTCTCCTGACTCCTCACCCTTTGGTGTGCTATACAGTTGTTTGCAAACACACCTCAGGTGTATGAAATACTCTTCCACCCACATTTTGCACCGATGTAAATGGCATGAGGTGCAGGGCCCAGAGCAGTATCCCCCAGATCTGCTGTCACAGTTGGAGCAAGACACAGTCTGGGAAGAGAAAGGCAAAGGCTGGATTGTACCCAGCCCATGTGGAGAGCTGCTGCAGAGAGACTGAGGGATGAGGTTGCTCCACAGAGACCAAGGTCAGAGGGAAGGACAAGTTTTCCACTCCAGGCAGAGCTCAGACCCGGCCCTTCCATGACAGGTGGTGGCAGAGCCAGCTCCTGGGTGCCAAACCCCCCATGCCCTCAGTGCACCAGATGGATACTCGTGTTCCCGAAAGAGCAGCCATTACCTCGCCCGCCTCCCTCCCACTGAGGGAGTCAAATGTGGCTCCAAAATGTGCCATGCTGCAGAGCAGAGACTGCCTGTGACCCCACCTGTCCCCTCCACCAGCCGTCACGGTGTGGTTGCCAGCCAGGATGCCCTGTGTATCAGACACCGTGTAGCCTGCGACCAAAGGACACTAGGCTGGGACAGGCAGGAGGCAGCAAGGAGCTGCCTGGATACGCTCCAGAGATGAGATACTCTCCAAATGAGAGAGCATGAAGGCTTCTGGGTGGGCTTGAAGGCAGGAGGAGAGGTGGCTGCAGGGCACTGTGGAACTGGGGACAGAGACAGCAGAGGCAGAGTGAAGGTCAGGCCATGAGCAGAGGAAGCTGTGGACCATCCCTGGGAGAAAATGCATCCTGGAATACCTCGTGACTGCCCATGCTGACAGCTAGTGGGAACTGCCTAAATAGCTGCTCATGAGCTGCAGCATCAGATCCCCATGTCCCAGCTCCGCATTCCTGGGCATGGCAGCGCCAGCCATGCCTGGGGCTGTATCCAGGCTGACCTCTTTCCCACTTCCCAGCTGCAGGAGAGTCTGTGCAAGGAGCACAAGGGGAGAGGGACTGCTTTGAGCTGCCTTTGTGCCATGCAGGCTCTGCCATGGCCAACAGCTGGAGACCACAGACCACCCACCTCCTTCCTCAGGAGCCTGTGTGCAGGCATTTGGGTGAACACATGTGGGGCAAACACATGTGGGGCAATCACATGGCCCCTGCACACATGCACTTGTCAGTAGAGAGAACAAGCACTCACACATGCATACAAGAAGCAGGATCCCAAGCTCCAAAAACATCATTTACCAGCACTTAAGACAAGGCATCCCTACTCAACACTGTTGCTGCTGCTTGCAAGCAAATAAAGAAAATGACATCTCACAGACACAGACATCAGCAAACATCTACGCAAAACTCAAGATCTCCTGCCAAACACACACACAGGGCTCTGTCACACACAGGACTACACTGTCATCCCAACATACCCGTGTGGGATCGTTGCAGCCTGCACTCACTGCTACACAAACATCTCAGCCCAGACCTGTGTGGGGTTTGCTCTGTGTACAGAGGTATCACCCAAACTCAGGCACTCCATGTGTGAACAGGTAGCAGGAGCATGGCAGACCCAGGCTGTGCACCCAGCAGTGACCAAAGAGTTATAAACATCTGGATATTCCCATATGCACACGGATGTGTGCACACACACACAGATGTTTGTTACCACAGCTATGTGGGCAAGGGTGCCCATGGCTCCATGCTTCCCATGACACTGCCTCTCTTCTCTCCCTAACTTATCTTTTTTTCACAGTTTAGCCAGAATCAGCAACTTCTGTCACCTGCTGCTACCTGGCATGTCCCTTCCCACGCTGGCTAAATCCGTTTGAACCCACAGATGTGTGATTAAACACGGCGAGCGTTAGTAGCGAAGCACTGCTGCGTGCTCCCCGTATGGCTGATGAGTGTGCAGCTGGAGCAGAGCTCCCTGGGGTACCCTGCTGCTCGCTCAACACGCGCCAGGTCGGGGGGAGGAAGGTGTCAACATGGCAGGAAGGGTATTTAAGCATTAAGCCATTTCTTTTCCCTACAAGGATCCTGAAACTGCAGCTTTTCCTTCCTAGGTATGTCTGGCTGAGCCTTTGACAAGGAGATTGGAAAGGCTCTCCTTTGTAGGAGAGCAGCAGAGAACAGGGAAGGGACGAATGTGAAGGGAGAGGAGAAAACTCTACAAAATAGCAGAGGGGAATTGCTGTGTCTTCTCCCAGCTCTGCCACAGAAAATTCAAAGGGCTTCCAGGGGAGCCAAACAGCCAAACATGTGGGTGCCACACAAGAAGCTTGACTCTATACCTGACTGCCAGGTGATGATGCTGGGACCAGACAACAACATAACCAGCCTGCATGTTTCCAAAGAGGAAACTTTGCTTCACAGGCTCCAGCATGTAGGCCACCCTCTAGCTTCTCCAAACACGTGTTCCGTGGATCCTGGAGGGGGTTTAGCTTCCAGAGGACTCCCCTGGCTCATGTAGCCTGTCAACCAGGAGCAGTCAGGCTGGATCCAATGTGATCTGTGCTGCAAGGGAAAGAGAGAGTCGTAGGGAATGGTGTCTTGATCCAAAGCACTAGAAAAAGTCTGTTGGTGACTTGCCAAACAGAACAAATCATGAGTTCAGAGAGGGCACCTGGTCCTTGTTCCAAGCTCATCCTTGTGAAGCATTTTGCATCAGGTTTAAGATGCATCAAGAGGCATCTGAGGATAGATCCCAGAGAAAAAGGACAAAGATATTTCACATTTGTCTTAAATAAATAACGATGCGGGCTTCTTGCAAGGCTGATCCAAGAAGAAACACAGGGAAGCACTTGGGTAATGCAGTAAAAACCTCTCAGGGCACAGGACTGATCCACTGTGTTCTCACTGGTCCCTGCCATGGTCCCTGCCAGGGTCCCTGCCACCAGACCCTACCTAGCTCCTCCACCACCCTCCCTAACTGGGCACAGCATCAGGGCAGCCTCCCAGTGGGACAGGGACCCCTCCTGGGTCAGGATGCTGTCTGGCTCACTCCTGATGCGAGTGACATGTAGCTCCTCTTCAGCATGCCAGCCACTATTGCCCACAGTGGCTCCAGGGGTGCAAAGGGGGGTTAGTATGGACACACCACTCTGGGGTGTGCTCACTTGCCATTTTCCTTCTGAAACCAGGGTTTGCCCTGGAAAGGGGAGACAGCTGGAAAAACGCTGGTGGGGCTGAGGAACAGCGTGGGACAGAGCAGCCTGCCAGGCTGGGGAGCCAGCAGTGCTCCTCACTTCCAAGGGCTGTGGACTCTGGGTCTCGCTGCCTCTCTTATTACTTCTCCGAGCTCCATCTTTCCCTGGAGGACCTTTCAAGACACCCGTGCACAGCATGAGCCCATCTGCTCCCAGCACTGCAGCTGCCAACTCTTCATTCCTCTCCCTCTTGCTTATTTCCCTGCAAAGAGCCCTTTCTCCTATCCTCACCTCTCCCCACTGGGTATCTTCTGTCAACCTACATCCAACCCCTGCCTCTCTGTTCCCCTCCCTACTCTGCTTGCTCCTGGTCTTGCTGGCCTCACCATCAGTCTCCTGCATCACCGTGTCCTGATTTAATGGGGACCAGACTGGGTGCAATGCTCCTCTCCAACCAGGTCCCACACTATGGAAGTGCTGAGGTGGCAGTTCTGCTACACACAAACAATTAATGTGAAAAGGGCAACTAGAAAGCCTGTAAAACCATGGAGCATCATTCCTGGGGAATTAGTACCGACACAAATTGACATTGCGCTCTGCAGCTGCTTTCCTCTGTGCAATGCCTTGTGCCAACAATTACTACAGACAGGAAGAGGAAGATAAACGGATGAATGGGTGGTTCATGGAAGATCCACGGATGGAGGGATAGATGAAGGACAGCCCAGATGGGTGGTGGGTCCAGTCAGGGTTCCGGTCTAAATTCCCAAATTCCTTATATTATTACTTTACTTTCCCATCTGCTGTAGTGAAATCAAACACCCCAAATTTTTCCTTATTCCATGGTTTTCCCACTTTCTGACATCAATTTAATGCCATTCTGTTGGTGTTTTGCTTGCCAATCCCTTTCTTGTGGCATGGAGTGCTGTAGTGAAGTAGCCAGGATCAGCATCCTTCCCGCAAGTGCATTGTCCCCTCAAGGCCAGAAACAGGATACTCCTGAGTCTGTATTTTCCCTGTCTCACCTGTGACACTGTGTAGTCTGATCAGCCATTGAGACCTCTGCACTGATCATCTGCACCACAGAATTGCACCTCTATCCTTGTTCAAGGATAGGTTGGATGAGGCCTTGAGCAACCTGGTCTAGTGGGTGGCATCTGTGCCCTTGGCACAGGAGTGGGAACTAGATGACCTTTAAGGTCCCTTCCAACCAAGTCATTCTATGGTTCTACGAAACATACATGAACAATAAGGACTTGGGGAAACAGAGAAAGTTGCTAGTCCCTGTCTCCCCCAAACACCATGTGATTTGCACACCATCAGAAAAATCTGTAGAGCTCTGTGGTGTGAAGTTAATTTTCCTTTACTGGACAGCAGCACAAATGTGTCCCAGGGACACAGATCATGGACACAAGGCAGCAACAGTCTCCCTCTTTGCTGGGTTTCAACTGCTTGGCTCTCTACATCTCTGCTGCTTGCAGTGGGAGCCAAGCCGGTTAGAGGGCATGCAGAGATCCTGGAAGGACAATGTTTTGCATTCTATGAGTGGTTTTGGGGCAAGCGACAAGGTGTTATTTGGACAGAATCGGTGATGTCATAGCGTTGTTTTCCTTGTGAGATGAGAGACAACATAGCTGGTGACACTAATGACTAAGCAGGCAAGGTAAAAGGATAACTCTGCTCATGAACTCTGCACATCTGCAGCAAATGATGATGGAACTGGGTGAAATTTTGAACAAAACATTTCTTAAAGCAGACCATGACCCCTGGAGAAACTTTTCACTTCAGTAGAACTCCCCTTCTCATTTATTTGTTCATAATTCTGCAAAGCCCCCATGTCCAATTTGGGTCTCCACAAGGCAAAATAATCAACAACAAAAAAAGACAACCAGGGTTTTTTTCTGATTTTTGGAAAGCCTAGCACATTTTATAAAAATTTGTCTTTGAAAACTGATTTTAGAAGAGAGGGAGGATGGGTTGCTTCCAGCCATAAGGAAAAAAAAAAAAAAAAAGAGAAAAAGTGAAACCATTGGCAGTTGAACACAAACTCAGAGAGGCAGAAGGAAAATGTCAATGCTATGTCACAACTCTAGCTGGTACAAGACAGCTCTTAAACAGAGATGTGAAAGGGCTGTTTGGGATCATGTACCTTCCATTCCATAAATTACAGCTGAGTAGAGGGAGGTAGAGCAATGCTGGGCTGGTCAGCAGTTTTGGGAAGAGGTCCCAGATGGTTTCTATTTCATCCAAAGTGGGTCACCTGCCTCTGCTCCTGTTTCGTCTTGATTTCAGAGTTGGCATCCTCTAGCAAAAGTCTTTGGGTGGTGGTGGGCACATAACTGTGGCCCTTTGGTCCTGCCTTTTTCTGAGCCCTTCCTCCTCAGGACCCATTTGTGGGGTGGGTACAGCCGGGGAGATGAAGACAAGCTGCCCCCCTTGTCCCACATTGCTCAGAATCCCATGTCATTGACTCCTTGTGAACCAAACAAGCACTGGCACGGTGCAGCCTGGCAGGCTGTCCTGAGGGCTGTAAATCATCATGCCTGCACATTCCTCCAGTGGCGTCTCACTTAAGACGCATTCCCCAGCCCCCACCGCAAAGTATAGCAAGCCTGCACCCCTCCACCACGTCCCCACTCCTGCCCAACCAAGCTCCAGCAGTCCCCACCCTAGGGAACAACACTCAGTCCCTCCTTGTAATTTCTGAGCATGAAGAAGCATTAAATTGTAATCCACCTCCTTGGCACTCTTTCTCCTTCCCTCCTTGTTCTCTTCCATCCCCAGTCTCCTCATCCTTCTGGGTCCATAAATCTTAATTGTGTCTGTGACTTGGATTTTTGTTTCCCCTCTCTCTTGCTCTCTTTCTGTCTTGATCTTTCTTTTTTTTTACAATGTTAATTAATCATGTTTAGGCCTGGTCCCAGCTGTTACCACGAGGAGAGTCCCTTGCCAGCCCCCTCTCCCCACCCCCAGCCCAGATGCATGTCACTTTTGGATAAATCCAACCAGTTGGAGGAATTCTTTGATTGTCCAGCAGCAGAGACACTGGGTGATTTGTCACACTCCCCGTGCCATCTCTGAGACATGCTGTTCACAGCTCTGCTCCCCTGGGCATGGCCCACACCATCCCTACCTCCAAGCAGTTCCCTCTCCAGCAGGGCTGGAAGGGTCTCTCTGTTCAGAAAGATGCTGAGGGGCTTTTGCAAGACGGCTGTCAGCCCAGCCGTATGTAGATGGGAGAAAGATGTGACTGAAGGGCTCCAGAGCCTCATCCCTGCCTGGGAGGAATACAGAGGGGAGAGCTGGATTGCCTCCTTGGGAAACCATTTGGAGGGCAACATTGGCAGAGCTTCTGGGAGGTCCAAATATAAGGTCAGGCCCTGCAATCAGTCTTCCCCTGTTCTCCTATCCCCTCCCTTCTCTGTGCCTGGCACTGCTCCCTCAGAGCAGGAGCAGTGTTTGCATCAGCTGACAGGGCTGGCACACCTCTGTGCCACATGGCACCCCATTTCCAGAGGTGACCTTGTATCTGACACTGCTAGGATGCATGGGGACACGTGGGGAGATGGCTGAGTGTGCTCATGCTCTCCAGAGCCTGCTGCCAGTGGATATTCAGTATCACAAAAAATGGAAAGATCCCTCAGTGTGCTACTTAGGATGGTTGGGAATCCTTGTCTTGGAAAGACAGAGGGCTGAAATAACACAGGTGTGAAAGGTCAGGCCTGCCATGGCATGGAGGATGTGCAGAGGCCCCTGAGCAGGGGCAGGGAGGAAAGATGGGATGCAGGAAGAGACCAAGGGTGTGGGGAGAACCCGAGGAAACAGAGAGAGCAAAGGGTGCCTGAGCCTGAGCAGCAATGGCAGAGCTGGCACTTGGATGCTCTGGAAGAGATACAAAAGGCATCAAGGGCACCAGCAAAGCAAGCAGCGTTGGACATTAAAGGCCTGGACTGCATACCCCAGCTGATGTGTGAGTGTGGCTAAGGCACAGATTCAACTGGCTCCCAGCCATGGCCAGCTGGCATTGGCTTCCAGAACTTCCACAAATGCTTGCCTCTTGTGCCCAGTGTTTTATTGCTCCCCAGCAGTGTGCCAGCCCATCACACCAGAGATCACATGGGCCAACAATGTGAAAAGCCCATGAGCTTGTCCCTCTCTTGCCTCTCATGCCAGGTGTGCTTCACAGCACACATTCCAGCTCCTTGTTCAGGCTGTTCATGGGTCCCAGGCTCCTTCCAACCATTACCTGGAAGAGCACATCTCATTTCTTAAAGCTCCTGGTTCTCTGGAAACCCTCTTGAAGCTCCTTCTTTACCTCCCTTCCCTGCCGCCTTTCCTTCTAAATTATACCCTTTAATTCCCCCAGGACTGGCTCCTAGTGCTAATACCCCTCAGATATTTGCAAGCTATCATCATGTCCTCAGTGAGTCATCACTAGGCTAAGCTCTTGCATTTAGCTCCTTTAATCCTTCCTTGTAAATCTTTCCCTTTACACCTCTGCTTGTTTTCATAGCTTTTTCCTGAGTGTCTTGCAATCATACCAGTGGCCTTAGGGTCATAGGCCTGGAAATGACCCTTGTAACTCTACTTGGGACGAAAGCAAAGTTTCTCAGGGGTTTTCCAGCCTGATCCTTCCCTCTGTGCATCTGTGCTCAGTCCCACATTATATCAGTATCTTTCCCATGACAATCTCCTCTTTATGGTGGCCCAAGTGTTCCAACACCAGCTGAACCAATGTAGACTGGGAAAAAAAAGAATTAAATTTCGTTGTGCTTATTCCACTTGAAAAAAAGCCAGAATTTAAGCTCACAAGGGAACTCACATGAAAATTGGAGCAGGTGAAAATGGACAGGATTGTTTCCCCCAATGAAAAGCCAAGACATCAATGGGTATTTGGGGTTTGGAGCTGGCATGAAGCTGATGGGGTCCATCTGTTACTTTTCCCTCAGCAGATCAGCTGTGTTTTCCCAAGCTGACCTTCATCTGCTATTTCAAACCCCAGGTCAGCATTCCCATGGGCTCCATCCAGCTCCCACTGGGAATGAACCCGGGCGCTAAATGTTTTGGTGTCATTTCACTATCTGCTCCTGCCTTTACTACCACTGACAGCCTTCAGGAATGAAGCAGCCTCTTCCCAGATCATTAACAGGGAGCTTAATTAAAAGCTGTCATAACGCTGGGCATCATTGCTGGAAAACAGTAGTCCACTTTGCAGCTGGGTGACAGGGTCATGCTGTTCTCAGTTCCCTGTCGAGTACATGCTTTCTTTATCACCGACTCCAGGACTCCTTGTGGCTCCAACTTATTTTATCAACTTGTCCTTCCTGCAACCTTTTCTGCCTCTCTTGAAGTTCTGACCAATTTTTAAAATGGAAAATGCCCCTTTGAAATGAAGAATGCGGGACTGGCAAAACTAAGTGTTTCAGGTTGTTTCAGTCTCATCCCTGTCTCCTCTGGACAAGTTACCATGGTGAGATATTTCTGGGTTTTAATGTGATATTCCCATTAGAGGGTTTGGGGAATGGATGAAGTGGTTTCCCAATAGCCACAAATAAACTTCCTTAGACTTGGCACACAGCCAGCAATGCCAAGCACAGCCAGGCCAGAAAATTCTGGATCTTTTGTAAAGAAAGGGCTCAAAGCATCCTTTGCTCTTGATCAAGGCTATTTGGATACCAAAAGATCCATCTCATGCTAACCCTACAACCAGAAAACTCCCCGTCCAGAAGGGAGGTGAGAATAATCAATGGGTGCATATTCATTCATTAGGAACAAAAATTGCTGACAGAGGCCTGTGCAAGATATTTTGGGGTTTATCTGGTTGCTGCAGCTTTCCTGCTCTGTGCTACCCCCCTTTTGCAGATTTGCATACCCCATTTTTCTGGGATTTTGCAGTCTGTGAAAGCAGTCATGTCCCTGTCCCCACGAACATAAAGAGATAGGCCTCTGTCCACGTGAAACCTAAACCTACACAACTCTCTGAACCCTGTAAGTGGGTAAAAATCTTCACAGAGTTTGCTTTATGTCCTGACCCTTGCTGTTTTCAAAGCTAAGCCCCACTGGGACCCCAACTCATACAGATTTTGGAGCACACACTCATACCATGAACACATGAGATCTACCACTGCTCCCAGAGGACTTCAAAGGGTCTGGCCCACGTGCTTAAAACTGAACAGGTGTTAAATAAGCTGCTGGATCAGGGCATCAGTCATCAGCAAGGCAGGGGGCACTGGATATATCTTGCGATAATAGACCTCTTTGCTACATTTGCACAGGCCTTTGCAACAGCCAATAAATCAGGCAAAACAGCTGCTGCTAAACTATGCAGGGACTTTGCCCTTCGATGCAAATTTGCTGAAAGGATCAGCCATGAATCTGGGCTGGGGGAATTTGAAGATGGGTTCCTGCACACCCTAATGCCAGACTAGGAATGGTCAGGGCAGCCCACTTTGAAACCCCACTGACTAAAGGGCAGCTGGTGAAGAGGATTTGTGGCCCCACGCACCCAACCAGATGGACTGTGCACTATGCCACCTGCAGCATGGGAAGCCCAGTCTAGCCATTCCTCTAAGAGCACCAAGCCATCCAACAGCTAAAGCAGTCATGTACCAGGAGAGGTTATACCCCCAGCCCTGCTATTGGGTCTCCTCTGATCTGCCTGACTCCGTTAAAATAGTCAGCAACATCAGAATTGGTTCTAAAAACATTTTGGCATTTGCTGAGGATGGGAACAGCAGGAACTTGGGGCATGGGTCCTCAATCTGACTCCACTGGCTGCTCCTCAAATCCTGCGATTTCAGCCATTCACTCGCTTCCCTCCTTTGTTAAATGATTCTCTCCAATTCAACCAGCACTTTACTGGGCACAGCTCCCCAGGGTGTGTTCTGTTTGGGCTTTATCACCTGCTGCTATGAAACATGAGAGAAAGAAACCCCCAGCAGTCAATGGGACCCCAATGACTCACTGTCATAGACACAGCAAGAAACAACTTCTGGTGCAGGTAACAATTAATGAAAAAAGGAGAGTGAGAAAAGGCTGAGTACAGCCTGAACAGAAAGAGGAAAAGGGAAGAAAGACCCAATTTGAAAGGAAGCCCCAAATGAAGCAAGTCTACAAGCTGCTTGGAGCCCACCAAGGGGAGAAGGGCTACTGTTGCTTTCCATCAGCATTTTCCTCCAGATCCCAGAGGTTCATTTCTGTTAATGGAGAGCAGTTTGGGTTGGCCAGGATTCCCAAGGTGATGCTGGCTTCCATCTTGCTCCTACACACACCAGACATTTCAAGGCGTTGGAAGCCTGGAATCCATACACTGTGGCTCAACTATGAGCAAGGTGGTGGGTGGAGGGCTGGGGCTGACAGAGCACTGGGCCAAGCATGTCCCATGGTGGTTGATGCTAGCATGCCATGTTTCACAGAAAATCTCTGCTGGGTTTTCCAGAGACAGGTAACACTTTAGAGCTGCCAAAATTGTTCTGAACAAAATGAGGAAAGGGATATTCTCTGCAGCAAGTACCACTTCCCTATGTCACTCCTTGGAGGTAGTCAACCCAGGGCCCTCAGCTTTGAAGGACAATCTTTAGACTGTAAAAGACCCAGAAGCTGATGTGTGGGCTAAAACCACGAGCAGTGAGAGAACACACTGCATTATACCAATCTGTCAGGCAACAAGTTTATGCTGTATTGGACTCACTGCTTTCAACCTGGGCAAATACATCCAAGCTGGGGTAGGCAGATGTGAGAAGCTCATTTGTGCCTCTTGCAAAGCCAGAGATGCCAAATGCTCTGGGAACGCTCTTTCTGGCCTTCACCTCTTTTTCCTGCTGCTTTTCTGCCTCTGTCTTCCTCCCAAAAATAAAAAAAAACCCAACCACAATCTGTGAATCACTCCTGCTTCTCCTTCAAAAAAAGTGTAGAGAAGGGGGATTTTCCTCCACTGCTCACCCATTTTTTCACAACCATGGGTTAGAGCCAGGTTTTGCTCATGAACATGAGTCTTGATGTTATGGCAGGGTCTGGTTGGGAATAGAGTGCTGTAGGCTTAGTGCTGTTTGATAAAAGGCATAGCTGGGCAAGCTACAGATTGTCACTATCTCACTGTGCATGACTCTACAGGACATGGAATGGACAAACACAGGGGCTCGTTTATAATCCAGGCAAAGTGGCAGGAGCACCACTACACCTGAGGCCGTAAAAACAACAAATTGTTTTCAATTTGTCTGCATGGAGTTCAAAGTCTATGCAGCACAAAGCCAAACCTGGAGGTACAACTGGCCAACAGGATCAGGTGGTGTCTGACTGGCCACACTGTATATTAAAGGGCTTGTTTGTCTAATGTTTACTGCTGATCATGTCCAATAGAGTCATTTTAATGTGAGATCCTAGGAAACTATTCAGGAACTCAGCATCTACCTGTGTTTTTGGTAGACTCTGACCCTTATTTTACTATGTCTCAGGTAACCCAATACACCTGCCCTCCATTTTTAAATGTGTTCCTGCCAAAACACCTAGTCCCATTTCTCTATCTTTCCAGTAATCCATCCATGAACAGCCCACTGTCGAACCCCACACAGTATCTCCCTCTCCAAAGCCACAAATTCACCCTTATCTATCTGTCTGTCTGTCCAACAAGAGAACAAAGGACAATGTGTTTGGTTAAATTGGCATGAGATGGCAAAACCCATTGGCACTCTGTCCAGTTGCCTATTCTTACAGAAGGAAAAGCAGTGATATGGGACAGGAACATCCCCATGAGACAGTTTGGAAAGAAAAGCAAGCAGGAACAAAATTGGGCAAGATAAAAGGGGATAAATGTCTGTCTTTTCACCAAACTTTTCTTCTTAGCCTCTTACTGAACCCAATTACCCTAACTAAAATGAATGTGCTGTAATATGACAGACTTTTGTCTTTGATTAAGGACTTCCAGACCTCTTGCAGGTGATGCACTCTATAACTCATTGTAAAGATGGCTGCATTTTATAACCAATGAGTTGCGTAGAGTTTAGGGCTTTTTTTTCCCTTTCTCCCCCCTCTTCCCTGTTTCCTTGCTCTCCAGTTCAGACCGAACTGGGTTTAACTAGGCCTGAATAATTTAATAGAGTCATTATGCTCCTGTGTTTTTCCCTTACTGTCAACTGTAAAATCCATACAGTAGCTTCGGGAAATGGGGCTAATTTGAATTGATAATAGGAGACTCTGGAAAAAGTCATCTATTGCCGTGCAATGGTGGAGCAGATGCATGCTAAATCTTGTATAATGAAAGAATATGCTGGTGTCAATTATGTAAGAAAACGACTTTACAGTGGTTTGAGGCAATGGGTTAGCATTCTGCTTGATATTATCACATAAAGAAACACCCATCAAAACTTCTCATAAATATGGAACGGCAAGTAAGATTACATTATAAATTTGAATGTTATGAATGCGTATGAGAGAGATAGATCGAAGCAGGATACCCACCTCTCATAACTGGAAGTACAAAAGAGCAATATTTCAACATTTACACACCGTCATCAGGAGAGGGGCTGGGACTGTGTCCCTCCCTTGCCTGCCCCAGAGCCACTGTCACAGCATATGCTGGGGAAAAGACCACTACTGGGTGTTGGTCTCTTAGCCATGTGCCTGAGGGAAACAGTGATTTGTCATGGGGCAAGGTGGCTGGGAAGGTGGCTTTCACTTCAAGAGATGTTTGCACAAGGATCTGAACTTCACAGCAGGCATCAAGCTCAGGGAAAACACCTCTCTCAGCTTCCAAGGTTTGCTGCCTGGGAACTTGTTTGGAGAGGAGTGCTACAGATCCAGTTGCAGTACCAGTTGCCACCAGCCAATACCAGTATCAGTGTCTGGTTAAGAGAGGACAGCACATTGCTGAGTGTGTGTGTGACTCCAGAAGGCTGCAGCAGCTTCTGTTAAGCAGGTTGCTGGGGAAGGGTCTGCTCCCCTGAGGGGATAGCAGTATCAGCTCAGGGTAGGGTGGGGTGGAGTGAGACAGGAAAGGATTAGCAGATATCAGAGGGGATTTGCTTCAGAGCAGATTCCCAGCACATGGTGAAGGGAGGAGGCACTCGGAGTGAGGGAATTCCAGGGCACAGAGTCAATGAACCACATAACTGAATTCAATTCCTCATAAAACATGAGCTGCACTGGGCGTAGAGGAGAAAAGGGACGTCTGGCCCAAGCCAATAGCAGAGACTGGGGGAGCTCCATGGACAGTCACATCTATCCTGGAGCAAAGTAGGTCACCCAGCTCAAACCTGCTGAGCTTGCACTGCCCACTTCAAATCCCCATGAGACTCAAACACTGCCTGAGTCACTCACGTCACAGGGCCTCCAGCAGAGCTCTTGGTTATCCCAGCTCTGGGACTGGACAAAAACTGGATCAGATCCAGGTTCCTTGTGCCCAGCTGATGGCTGAAACCTGTCAGTTTGCTATCCCTGGGCTCCAGCTGGCTGGCTGCAGCCCGAACCTGTCAGGCTCTGTCAGCGTGGTGCATTCGAGCTCCCAACATGAATGGGAGGCATGTGTGGTACATCAATTTGCAACCATTCCCTCATGCTCCCCCAGATGTTGCTGCCTTTTGCAGCCTGGCCAGCTGAATACATCATGCATCCAGCCCAGAGCCATCCTGATCCACCACAAGCTTCTAGACACCACTGCATCAGCACAGAGGGAAATCAGCAGACAGTGTTGATGCTGGGTTTTAGGTTGTGGCACTTTGGGAGCAAATATCCAGCCACTCAGATGCTGTGGTGCAAAGGGGCAGCTTTGGGGTTGGAACCAGTTAGAGGGTGAGAGGTACAGCATGTCTGACCTTGGCCTGAAGCACTAGGGTTGTCCCTTGCTCTCCCTTGCTGGCTGCCCTGCCCTTCTGATGGATGTTGCTACTCTTGAAGCTGAAAGGGCCTTCACTGATACCTCCCCAATTATGCATCTGCAGATTCATCTTCAGCAGCAGCTTGTGCTGTTAGTGCCTTCTGGTGACCACTCCAGGGGTGGTCTCTCCAGCATAGGCAGGGAGGGCGGCAGGAATAACATTGCAGTGACTCAGCTCACCCAAGTTTATCTGTACTAAATGGTATATCACTGTGCTCTTGCTAGCACAGAGAAGGGGTACAGCTTCTGTCTTGAATGGGTTGGACCTGGTATAGAAAACCGAACATTTATCTGCCCTTTGGAGCCTGAAAGATGGAGCACACCGCAGTAGAGAAGCTGGTCCACCTGGTTGAGTAAGGAGAACTCCCAGTGCCAGGACCTTCATAGAGAGAGAGGCAAAAGCCAGCGCAAGGTGACTCTCAACTTACACATAAAACATTGCTGGGGCTGGGGAGCATTGCTTTGTGTGCATCCAGCACAGCAGCTGATTCATGGATTGAGCAGCCTCTGTCTTACACAAGCATTGACTTCGGCCCACTCTAGCCCTGTGGGATGCCTATTCCAGGCTCTCTTTGCTCTGACGGTTACAAATCTGTTGCTAATTTCCAGTCTACATTTCTTTCCTTCTGCTTTAGCCCTGTTTGCTCCAGTGCCAGTGTCCTCTTTTAGCTTCAGTGACTCTTCCCTGCTGTTAGCCCTGTTGACGTATTTATGGACAGCAATCAGATCCCCTCTCAGCGGGTGTCATGCTGGGCTAAACAAGCCGAGCTCTTTCAGCCTCCTCTTTCCAGAAATGATAAGGACATCATGCACTAAGGTATGCAGCTGCTTTGCTTCTGCAGCCAGGTGGGAGCGCATCTGGGCCCTATTGATAAGACCCCAGCCCCCCTGCCTCTCTTGCTCCCATAGCCTTGACAGGAGTAGGGATGAATGCTGTGCCTCACCTGTGCCTTCCAGAACAGAGATGTATGACCAGGAGTCGTCCTAAGCAAGACAGGCACTTCCAGGGTCTTCTCTAAGGACAGTCTAAAGCCTTGCTTACTCTTGGAGAAGCTTAGTAGTGAAATAGGATATAACTGGACAAGCTAGTGTCTATCCACCCAACATGTGTGAGGAGGATCTCTTTTCGTGGTCCTTCGCTTTCATACCTTCCCTTCTCCTCAGCTTTTCAAAGAGACCCAGGCAACACCCTGATTGAGGTCAAATGAGTCAACCAATGTGTTTCATCCCAAGTGTTAAGTTTTTGATGTTTTCCATTACTGAAGACTTCTTGGTTAATTCTTTGGGGCAATTGTCTGGCTGTTATGGTTTATTTCTTCTCATAAATAACACTGTGTTCCACCTACATAAGATTCCTTTTTTATATTTACTAAAGTAAAACTTTACAAGAATAATAAAATAATGCTTAAAAAACCACAATTTCTATGCCTTTTGAAAGAAGGCTCCTTCCTCCTGCTCTGACACCTTGGTCCCCTGAACTTCAAGAAGGGCAGAGTGGTGCCTGATATTACAAGGATTTTAGTTCGAAAGAAAATACAACAAAAAGTTTGGTTGATGTTTAAAGAACTCACCTTGGTATTTTCAAAAATTACTACGCTTGGTGTTTAGACTTCTTGTTTTAATGACTGTTTCATTTTAACATTTTAAAGGTATGATGCTTTTAAACCTTGACATTAAAACGAAATTAATTAATCTGATCTGAAAAGAGTGTTCCTTGAGGACTTTCCTTTTCAGATAATTTTGAAATCAGTGAAAGGAGAGAGGGAACGAGATGGACATTTCTAATTAAGTGTTAAACATCTGGAACTCTCAGCATTCCTTCTCCCCTCTGGATTTTGCAAACTTCTTCACTTTGCAGAGCTCTGGCCAGCTCCTTATTGTACTCAATGCTATATGAGCATTTAAAAATGGTAGTCCCAAAGCATTTAAATATGTCAGTCCAAACCNGCATTTAAAAATGGTAGTCCCAAATATGTCAGTCCAAACTCCAAAGCTTCAGTTCTTACGTAATCAAATGTTTTTCATTTATAAACATGGATTTTCCCCTAGAAAGTTGTTTCTTGTTATATCTTTGTGTAGCATCCATTGCACTTTTGTCTGCCACCCCCTAGGTTCCTCCAAACACCCCCTTGCTCTGTCCTAGACCTCTTGTATAACCCACCAATTCCTTGTCTGTAAAATAGAGATACCTTGCCTAAGCAGAATAGTGGTTTATTATTTTTATCTCTCGATTTGCTGAAACAAAACTATTCAATGGGCTGGTTTAGACATGTTTCCTATTTTATTTTTTAAAAGCTATAGACATTTTGACAGTTTACAGACTCTACAATGAAAAAAGTAGCTCTTTTCTGCTTAAAATGAGCTTTTACACTTAGATTGTAAAGTAGTTTGAAGAAATGTTGGAAATTGAAACCCAATAGTTCAGAGTGGCACATACAAAATATTCATCCAGACTCCTGACTGCATGGTTCTGGGCATGGAAAGGGGACTGCTGTGACTGTCAGTAGGTCTTATCCTGACTTGCAAATGGGACATTTCTGCAATTCTCAGAAAAAAAGCAAGACTTTCTAATCTTAATTCAAACTGTGTTTCCAGGCCTCAGACTGTAAAACTCATAAAGTTATAGATTTTTATCCCAACTTTGCCCCTGCCCCAGCTGGACCAGCCTGAAACCCTGGAGTGAGAAGACCCAGCCAGCTGGTTTCCTTGCAGTGTTTGTCTCTTTTGCCTTGGCTTTAAAACTAAGAATGGGGAAACAACCTCCCCAGCCGGCTGGAAAGCTCTCTCAGGGGTTTGATGGCAGGGCCTAGTGTGTGTGTAGGATGGATCCCGTGCTACCTGCAGTCTCTGGGAGCCTTGCCCACATGCTGTTCTCATCTACAGGGGGTTATTTATAGCCACTGATGCCAGGAATTCGGCAGGGACACTGCCGGGGAGGATAACAAGTTTCTCTTTAGGAGGAATGTTCCACCCTGACCGGAGGAGCAAAGAACAATAAAAGATGATTGATTTCCTCGCAGACGCCTTGGAGCTCACTGCTGTACCCACGCCAAACATCCCAGTGTGCAGGGCTCCCTTTCCTTAGCTAATGTGTGCCTTGTCCAGCCGCAGGATAACAGCAGCGGACAGTCAGGGATCACAGCCCGGTATCCACATTTGTTCACTGAACTGGACATCTCCCATCACTTTCACCTGAGACGAGTGAGAAGAGGAGAAAGGGGAGGGAGAGCTTATAAGACCATCTCTCTGGGCCTTCAGGCACTTTCTATTTACATTCTTTGGAGTAAATTACTGAGCCTTAGATATTTACAGGGAAATCGCTTTGATTCTTAAACTATATGAATGAAGCTGCAGATGGAGAGAGTAATGGCTTAAATTTATTAGTGTGCATAAAATTGTTGATGCTAATTTTCAGCTGTACACCAAGCAAACAGTCGATGGGATTAAACTGGATCCCTTATTTAAACGAACTCACAAAACGTAATTTGCATCTAGTTATTGTTTCCGACTCCTCCCAGACCCCTTCCCAAAGCTCCCTCTAATGTTGCCAGGTCTGTATTGCACCCTCTCCTTTCTGCTCTTCCATCACCTCAGGACCTTCACGGAAAGAGATATATATTTAGACAGAGCAGTACTCTCTGAGCTTTCTTCTCTGGAGGAACTGGCCTGGATTTTTTCCACTCCAGAGATGCCAGATTTTCCACTAGAGATGCCACTTAAGGATGTTTTTTTCCACTACCAATGCCAGTTACGAGCCTTTTCACCTCTTTTGGTTTAAGCGTTCACCAGCGGGCTCTCACAATGAAGGGAAATCTTTGTTACAGGGCAGTGCCAAGCTGTCATGCCTCAAGGATTAAGTGTACAGCCTTGTCTCCTGCTCTGCAGCCAGTCTGAATATCACTTGTTCACAGCACCAAGTGTCTCCCCTGCTTTTTGACCCCTACTACTTTTGCAGCTATGCCTGACATACATCATCCGGGATCAGGAGGGAGACTGTGGGCATACAGCAGGGAAACAAAACTCATGGAGACTGCGGGAGATGGTCTCCATGCCAGCAGCAGTCTTGTGCCTTGCTCCATGCTCCTTCATCTGATCTGGCATCACCTGCATCATGTTGTATGCTGTCTTCTCCCCTGGGAAGGAAAAGTTCAGCAGCTGCCCCTGAGCCAGCAGAGAAGACCAAACAGTCAAAAGTGTTTCTTCTGCCTGTAAAACTCTGCAGGTCTAGTGAAGATACACTGTTTGGGTGCAGAGTGCCTGACCTCAGTGGGGTCCATAGGTGCTGCATGGATGTGAACTAACCAGATGGAAAAAATCTGACCAGCTTCAGTCCTGACCAGTCACATGAAATAATCTCATAAATTTATTCCCTGCTCTCTGGTGCCTCCCTATGAGGGGAATCTGTGTTACAGAATGTCTGGGTGTTGCTGGAGGGTGGGAAAGCTACAGAGTAATAACAGGGCTGACAAAACATGTGATAATGCAGGAATACCACAGGGGCTGCTAATCCTGCTCCCTATGGCTGTTAGGACCCTGCCAGCAAGACCTGTGTGTGGACATCCTATGTCTGGCAACAGCAGTGGGGGTTACAAACGTCGGCCCAGTGTGGAGCACAGGAGTCATCCAGAAATGCCTGCTGAGGGAGCTGCCTGGGAGCAGGAAAAAGAAGGGCAGGGTGGAGGAATTACAGGGAGATATATTGGAGACACCTGTGTGTGGAGAAAAACCTTTACATGTGGCACAGTTCTTTCTTTGGTGTCCAGAGACAGTGGTGGGTCCTACCATGTTTCTGTGTGCCTTGTGGGGGAAAAATGACCACAGTAGAACTGACCCATGGTGAAGAAGGGATGATCAAAATCAGCGATGCTCACACCTTCAGTATAGGGCTGCATTCAGAGATTTCCCTTCCTAAAGGCAGGGTAACATCCATCCTCAAGCTCCTGGGAAGCTCCCCTGTGCTGGGGTGTGCAGTGGTTTATCTGCTTGTGGAAACTAAGCTGCTTGGGGTAAGACTGGCTCCTGTGTCCTTGAAATGGAGCAGACACATGGATGAAAGTAGGAGCCGTTTTGTGCTGTAAATCATTCCTCCTCTTTTGAGCAATGCTGAAGCCTTACCCCACGGTGCAAGGATGGCAAGGAGACAGGGATCTGCAGAGTCTACTCCCATCAAATTGTCACATCTGTGTTTGATCAGCATCTACTTGCTCCCAGCATTCCCTGCATTTCCAGCTCCTGGAAGCACCTCACTGGGACTGTCTCTGCTTAGGACACAGAGAAGAGGTTGGAGGGATAAATCCTGTCCTCCTAGAGAGAAGAGGACATAGAGGTAAGGCCTGAAAGGTGGGTGGCAGGTATAGGATCTGCTATTCTTCTAGCAGGAAGACAAGTTTCTGGGCTTGGATAGTAACTGGACAGGAGATCAAGGACGGAGATGGAAAGCCACTTCAGCATCTCCCCTCCCACCATGCCAGTGAGAGCTGATCAACCCCGTGTCACCTTACAAGCCACTTAATCCCTTCCGTCATGCTTCTCAAGGAAGGGGGTGTGCAGGCCAAGGTTTAGCTGCCACCAGCTGCCCCAAAGTCATATGCTGAGCCTCTGCAGGAGCATGTGCAGCAGGACATGACTGACACCTTGCCAGTCCCCCGCACCTGGGAATTGCCCAGCCCTGCAACCCCAGACCCAGCTGGCCCTTTGATCTCTGTGGGGGCTGAAACCAGTTCCCCTCTGCTCCAGCTTTGTAGAGGATCATTCTGATTTTGTCTGGACATCTCATATCCTGGCAGGTGTCAGTCTTGACTTCCAAGACGCCTTGGAGGGGGAGGTGGGAAATGGGAGGATTGTAAAAATAAATGAAGTGTTGAAAACCCACGTCTGTGCCTACCCTTCCTCTCAGTCTATGTGTTGGGGCCTTGTTAATCTAAGTAATGGCTCTCTACTCTCCACTAACGCCATCAGCCTCCATGAGAGCAGCTACACACTTTCTCACACAGGAAACATCACCCTCAGTACAGATGGAGGATCTGGAGACAGCCTGTGTCTCAGCACTGGACAAAGTTATCCATGATCTTTACTAGGGAAGAAACAAGATAGACCACTAGGCACATGTGCAACTGGAGAGCAGAGCAAAAACTCATGTTCTGCTCACCTGCCCTGCTCTGGGTCCCAGCAGCTGCTGCTCACACCACCTGAGCTGTCTCAGTGTCTGCACTGTTCCCTGGAAGGAGCTGCTGTAGAAGAAAACCATTTACAAAGCAGGGGCCCTCTAAAGCCTTGAGTGTCCTCTACCTGCAGCAGGCATCTTCCAAATGGTGCCAGAAAGACTTTAATAATATTAAGAGGCTTCTCCTGCTCTTGGGTACTCCAGCCCCAAACTTGGTAGTAGTAAGAAAGGATGAGAGTTCCCTCACAATGCTAGGTCTTTCTGTCTGTTCAGGCTTAAATTACACACAGAAAAGCCATGGTTGCTGACAGCTTCAGCCCAATGCAGATAGGCCAAGACACTGCTTTGCTTTGGACCTTGCCTTTCCGGGATGCTTGCTTGACCTTTGCTCCAGACGGTAAATTGATCTCACATCTGCCTGAGACAGGATGTGTGAAATCTTACTATAAACTGCCTTAAGTCCAGGGGTAGAGACATAAAGGAAGCTGTGGCCGCACAAGGCTGCAAGGCATGTCACCACCCCCCCACACACAATGTCCAATATGAGTCCAGCATGCACTTTTAGCTGAGTTTTTAAGTTTACAGTGTATTATGCTAGAGAACAAACCTAAATAGTCCTCAGTAGGACCAATATTGGTCTGTCTCTGCATGAGTTTCTGCAAAACTCACTGATGCCTTCTTTTTCTCTCTTTCTTCTTTCTCAGATCTTCTTTCTGCAGCTATTGAGAGACTCTAGATGACCGAGTCAGCCAAGGTGCCTTTCTGGTAGCTGATGTTGAACTCATTTTTTAACAAGGCCTGTTGTTCACTAAAGTAAACAGTGTTCTGGGATGCTCAACAGAGGAATGGTGTGAGCCAGAACAGGAGAAGGCCTGGTTGGGTCATATCTAAGGTCCATGCAGCCCTGCACCATGTCTGAGAGGATATCTAATGTCAAGAAGGAGGTCAATATGCTGTTATGTTTCTTCAAAATAGTTTCTCAGTCTTCAGCAATCTTTGATGGGGGACTTCCTCAGCCAAACATTGTGGCTTTGTATTTAATAGCAGCTGCTGTGGATTTTTTCCCATTAATTTTTTTAGTTCCTTCTTGAATTCCTTTAAACTGGTAGCATCCGTGTATCCCAAGGCAAGGAGTTTCAGATTAGTTGTACATAGCACAAAGACATTTTCTTTCCATTTGTTCTCCTACTGCTTTCACTTGGCAGCCCTCATTCTTATATTGAAAGAAACAGTGAGCATTCATTCCTTATTTACCTGTTCAATAATATTCACCTCTGTAACCTAGCCTGCCTCTAGTGTCCCAACTCACACTTGGTAGTGACAGTCCTCTGACCATCCTTGCAGCTCCTCTCTGTTCTTCATGAAGTCCTGCTGATGCCTAGTGAGGGAGAAGACCAGAAGTGCACCCTGGAGCTGACTATTCCTCTTTGCTCAGAGCAGGTGGAACATCCAGAGTGCTGTATGCTGTTCCTGGCATCACACTGTAACAAAGATAAACACTTTGGTAAATCTGACCTTGGAAGGAAAATTGAAGGAACTGGACCTATTTTGTCCAAAAAAAGGGAAGGACCAGAAGGCAGCAAGTAAAATATATTTCTATATGTAAGCTTTCTATGCAAGGATAAGGATGAGTTGCTGCCCATATTCAGCATGGGGACAAGATCAGGAGAGAAAGGCTCTATTTTCAGCAGAGATGATTTAGGTCAGATGTTAAGAAACTTCTTCAGCTCTGAGCACACACAAACCCTGGAACAAGCTGTCAGGAAGGGATGGACCCTCTTTCACTGGCAATATTTACAAGCAGGTTGGACACCCATCTGTTGGGAGGATTTGGGGAGAGATGTCTTGCAAGACTATCTGTGAGGGTCCCTCCAGCCTCACATTTCTCCCTTCATATTCCCACTGTCGAACCACTCGGCTAGGACAGACCATGCCATCCGGGGGCTGAAGACACTCTGCCAAAGGCCCTGAGGGGATGAGCAGCACTAAGAGGAAATCTGTGCAAGTCTATTATCTGTACTCTCTGCCGAAGGCCGGGAAGGTCTCTGTATCAGCCACATTGCCAGTGGGAACAGCCTTCTCGCCTCCCTCTGCTCCCCCAAAATGTAACTGCTCTAATTACAGAGGACATCAAAGGAAAACTTGCCAGGGGCAATGTGGATTTTGGTCATTTGCTGCCCCACTGACTCTTCTTTCTCACTTTTCAGGGATGTATTGGGAACCACAGGCTGGAAGATGTTGGTGACAACTACATGTCATGGTTTCATGTCCCTCCCAGGGTCACAGTGTCTGGAGCCAAGCTGAGAGACCCCATACTTCTCATCTGCATTGGGGCAGAGGTGCTGGCTCCCAGCTCTGAGCCAGGCCATGTGAAAATGTCTCCAGTCATGCTGCTTACCAGAGCAATGCTGCTGTTAAGGTACCCGTTCCTTAGCTGCCTAGGGGAGATGCAGTGGACAAGCAAAGAACCTCCAACTGCCCAATGGGTGTTACTGAGAACATTATTTGAAATCTGAGGCATGTATTTTTAAGAGTTTACACCAAAGGAGGCTGCTGATGGTTGCTTCTTTCTCTGTGAGAGCAGGGTAAGTTGCCTACCCATGTGTGCTGTGATAAGGATGTGGTCAAGAGGTGCATTATCTAGGCCAGATGTGCTCGGGCCACCCAAGAGCAGTCCCAGAGAGTCCTTGTGAACAGCCACATTCTGGCTGAAGATACCACTGAACTGCTCTCAGTCAACACTGTATTCATTATGTGAACCTTCATTAGTGACTGAGTTTAATTAATGTGTCCTCCATGGGCTGTCAGGACATGTGTTAATGGTGAAGGATCATTCAGGTTGGAGCAGCAATCCAGAGATGATGCTCAGCTCCATCAGCATTTGCTCCCTCTCCAGACTTGTCTGTTTGGCCAATGCTTCACAGTCACTGTAGTGTGCTCTTATTTCCCTCTCTTCTAGCTCATGCAAGGCATGGCCACAAAGCAACCCATCTTTTTGTACTTGTAAATGCATTTTACAGAGTTGTAAATGCTCTTATTGATTCCTCAGCCTTATTATCCTCACTGTTCAGCCAAGAATCAACTTCCATTTGAGGATAAATTATTAATCAGACTTCTTCAGGTCTATTTCATAATCATTTCCACCATTCTGGCTGTCACATAAGAAGGATTTGCATATTTATTCTGCCACTTTTCCCCAGAACAATACATGGCAGCCCATGCTTACCTGCAGACTCTTAAATCACTTTCTCTACCTTATAAAAGCTTTGCTTTTAGACATAGCAGGCCTTGCACAGTTTACTCCATGTCCTTCTGACTCATTTGCTTTGGGGCGTATTTTTGTAGGCAAATACTTTCCCTTTTCACTTCTCTGCTTTTTCATTGCTTATTTATGATACCCTGTGGGGTAAAACTGCGTGGTTTATCCAACAACCCTTAACAAAAATAGAGAAGTTTCCAGCCTGGTACCAACTGTCTTTGGTCCCTGGCCCAGCTTGCACAGAAGAGTGTGTTGAGCAGGTATTTTGGCTTTCAGCACTGGTTTGGGTTTTTTTCCCCAGCAGTCAGAGATGAGCAACCCACATGTCCCATTAAAGGCATGGCTGTGTTTATGTGACAAGAGAGTGCTGCTCAATGGGAGGTGTTCTGGGAATGGTTTGGGGAGGAGCAGGGATGGGAGCATGGTGAATCTAACGGCATCTGTCTAGGAAGAGAAAATGTTTGCAGTCGCAGTAAGTCAAATGGAGGGGACTGACCCACACTAAGGGCTAGTGTATTAGGTAGCACAGGGAAACTGAGGTACAGACCAAACCAGTGCCTTATGCCAGGTTGTGGAGCAGAATGGTGTCAGAGCCAAGGAAGCACTCAGTAATTGCAGTTTTTAAACTACACTAGGAGAGAGACATGGGTGTCCCAGTCCCTCCAAGTACAGGGTGGGAAGACAAAGAGCAGCAGATTCAGCCCAGAGCTGCCCTCATCGTTTTGCTGTCCATGGGCAGATTCACCCCAGCACTGCCCTCGTTCTTGTGCCACCCCTGTTATGGCTCCCAACAGTCTCCATGTGGCAGGCAAATGCACAGGCTGATTCCTTCCACCAGATGGTAGCAGGAGTATACAAGGGGATGGACATCCACGTTGGGCGCCCCAGATGGTCACTGCAATGATGCTCCTCATATTCAGGGAGACTGGCTGCCAAGCAAGCAACACTCCAGAGCCAAGGTGCCATGGGGCTGCTACAGCCCTTCCTTGTTGACCAGGCCATGGGCAGCATGAGTTTAATGAAGGACTCACCACTCGCGCATGAATTCAGTTCTGAAATGGCAGGAGGATGTGCTTGTAGACTCTGCAGCCAGTCGGGCTGTGTTAGCCACAATGTTGGCCATGGCACAAGGCAAGAAGATGGCCACAGCATTGGGCAGGATGGCAGCCATGGCTCAGGTCAAGACAACTCTCACAGCACTGGGCAGGAACTGATTCACAGCCCCCTTGTTCCCAGCTTGTTTATGGACTGTGGTTCATCCCTCTCAGGCCTTGCAACCCTCTTCTCTCAGGGCTGACATGATACCAGGCCTTGTCTGTTCCTGCAGCTCTTCAGGTTTACTCCAGTTGCTCTTTCCTTTTCCTTCCTTCATTCTTACTCCTCCTCTACATATATCCCCAGATCTTCTGGTTTATTGCCAGTCATTACGACTTTCTGCAGGCCTTCAAATCCCAAATTCTTAATACCAGGACACTGAAGGAAAATTTCCCTTCTTTATTTTTTTGGTAGAGAGAGTTTAAAAATGTGATAGGAGATGCAAGGAGAAGAGCAGAGACCAGTCAACAGAAATTTAAAGGAGCCCTTAAGCCTGTGGTTAAACATGAGGACCTGGATGGTTGAGAGGTGCATGGAACATGGATCTGTTTCTCAAGTGTGGAAAAAAAGATTCTTACACAACCTGAGATGAGAGCAAAGTGGGGAGACCCACCAGGAGGGTGGACAGGAGGACAGGCAGGGAGCTACCAATACTAAAGGATGTGATTGGCAGTGGAGCAGAGTGAATACCAGCAATGTCAGCTGGGTGCACTAATGATCAGGGTTGGACTGGACATGCTTGCCCAGCAAACCTCTTAGCACCCAGGCTAGCACACCATGGTGTCCACGACCCCACTTGTGTCATGGTGGGGCAAGCAGGGGTAGATCAACAGCAAGTGCACCAACTGCATCTGCTTTTCTAACAGAACCTTTTCTTTTGCTGCAATATAAGAGGACTACTTTACCATTTTGGCAAGCATATGCAGAGAGTTTCTTCAAGAAGCCTTGCAGGGAATTGCAGGCCCATAGTCTTATATATATAGTACATGTAGAGATGTGTAGCCATCTGCCAGAGAGTTTGGTAGGAGGTCTGTCCCACTGGCTATCAGTACGTTTCATTCCTCCAAGGCCAGTGCCTTTGTCCTCAGCCCTGGTATCTGTGATTTAGGGTTGCTGCCCAAAGGGCTATAGTTTAGGGCATTTAGCTTGAGGTTTCCTATGGAAGCAAGCTTTAGACCTGCTGTTTGCATCTATGCCTCCCTGTATCCCCCTCAATCACTTTTGAAACTGTTGAACAGCTTCTAGTGATTTTGGCAGAAGGAGGAAGATATCAAAAATGTGAAGTCCTGGCAGGCTTTAGGCTTCCTAGGGAAGAGGAGAGACCCAAACTAACACCTTCACTAAGACAAAGAGCTCAAGCTGTGAAAAAAGACAAATATCCCCTTTCTGCCTTTCTCTGCACTGCTCAGTGTAGCTGGTCATCCCTGGAGCAGACAGTTTGTCTACTCTGCTGCAAAGTTAAGCCCTGGTTTATCTGGGGAGGATATGGTGCAATGAAGGCATGACTGTAGCACATCTAGAACTGAAACCAAAAGATGTTTACTCCAACAGCCAGTGTGCACAGTATCCTGTAAAGCTAGTGTGCTCGTTTGCAAAGCCACTTTACTGCATTCTGTGTGCCCCAGCTTCTCACCTCCAGGAAGTCCAGTTCCCATTATTCTGCCCACTTTCCCAGTATGGAACTGGATGATTAAGGTGCTCCTCTCATGAAGGTGTGGAGTTCACAAATGTCTACTGCTAGAGATTGTGGCACAGTGCTGGGAAGGGGAGAGCCTGTTCCTGCTGGGATGGGAGCCATAGGGTGAGTGTTGCTCTGTATGACATTTGACAGGTCTGCAACATATGTTGCATCACGCTGCATGCTGAAGCTGCCCTCCAAATCAGCTTCCAGCCTGTCTCAATGTGAGGTTAAATCTTTGCTCAGGAGCAAGAAAGTAGAGAAGCAGCAGATGGAACCAATCAATTTGCTATCTGAAAACTGATCGATTTGTGGGGACCTCTTCCCGTCAAAAGGCAGGGTGGGAACAGGGTACAGCCACTGCATGCATGCAGGAAAGATCAGTGGGCAGCCCATAATAAACCCTGAATGTATTTCCAGCCATAAAATGCTTGACGTGCCTTCAGAGAGGCTGTTGAAATCCCTGATTTGCAGCTGGCACTCATTTTCCATCGCAGGTAATAAAAAGACTCGATCAGAGTGCTCAGATATTTCATCGTCGGGGTCCATTGCCATCCCCCAGCCTAACAACCAGATCACCAGGACTCGCACACCTCCTCCTCTTCCTTCTCAGGGCTCCCCTTTCCCTTCAAATGGTATCCGGACTGTGCAGGTGATGGGAGGGCGAGATAACAAGCAGGAGTGGTGATTTCAGGAAGTGGTTGGGACTTGTAAATCCTCACAGGGGCTTCCTCTGTCAGAGGAGCTATCCGGGCAGTGGGGCATGTGCTGGCTGGAGTCATGCCTGTTAGGGAGGTATTTGTTCTTCTGGCCCCACGGCCTAGGCGGGTTGTCGTAACATCCCTCGAGCCAGGATCTGGTTGCAGCAATAAAGTTGAGCGGGTTGGGTTCCTGGCTGGACAGGAGAGAGTTATTGATCAATGACACGAATCCTTCCCACCTTCCTCCTGCCCACGGGTACATACCAAGAGAAGTGAGAAGGAAAGGAAAGCAAAGCTCAAAAGATGCTCTGTTTAGCAGTGAAGGGTGGCATGGCCAGGGTAAGGACAAGGGGAAAGGTTAAACATCATCTGAGCAAAGCACAGGACCTTTTAAAGGTCTCCAAATGAGGGCTGGAAGCAATTTGGAGACTGTTCTTTATGCCCTGGAGCTGGAGAGACAGGTGGAACCCTGATTCAGGGTGGAGGTCCCATTATAGTAGTATAATACCAGGGAAAACTAACTCTAAAGGAACAACATGCTTGTGTCTTGCATTGTACAATATCTTATTTCCTTATTTCTGTACAAGATCTTATTTCCTCTTCTGAAGTGAGTCTGCACTTGTTGGTGGACAATTACTCTGTGCCCGCCAGGGAAATGTGGCCTGAGACCCAACATTTCAGTCAGCTATTCAAGCACCATAATTTTTGATCCTGACCAGATATTATGTCTATAATAAGATTGATATTAGTAATACCGCTAACAATTGTGGTAATGCTAATAAAATAATATTGGACTCCTCCATCCAAGGACCTCGAAGCTTTTAAAGGAGATTAAGTCTCATGGCATCTATCCCACTTTAGGAAAGCTTATTTAGACAGCGGCAAACCCTTCTCGCCACTTCTGTGGCATGTAGTCTCCTCCAAGGTGGAACACAGCAGCTATTTATGAGTATGCAATAACAGCCCACAGCAATCTAGGCCAAGCAATGAAGCAAATACCACATTCAGGACAATTACAAGGGTTATAGAGGAGACGATGTATCAAGACACTCATATCAACCACTAGGCTTTTAGATGTATTAAGGGACTTTTTGTGGTGTTCAGAACCTACTGTGGTCAATCACAAAGACCTTCAGCAGCAGTGTGGTCTCTTACCCCTCCCTGGGGTGCTCCTGATTTGGAAAGCAGGGAAGACAGGAGCCTTGTTCGCTCCTCTGTGTGACTCAACACAGCCTGACTCTGGCACTCCACCGGAAGCATTTCTTTATGAGCTAACTTGGGATTGTCTACTGAGACTGGCAGCTTGGAGATGGAAAGCTCGTTGGCTTTTGAAAGCCATGTTCCCCTTCCATAGTTGTGTACAAGCCTGTCACAAACGAGCAATTCCCAAGAGTAAATCATGCTGACAAGAGCAAGTTCTTGATGACTATGAAGCTTCTTCAAGCCACCCCATTTTCTTTTGTGTCCTTGAAGTCACAGACACCACTAGCCTCATGAGGTGCTAGTGGAGAAAAAATCCAAGGCATTTGTGCTCATCAGCACACGGTGTGTTGCTCCCCACTCCTGCAGGATTTGATGAATGCAGAACTAGTTAGCAGCACTGGTGTGAGTGGGTCCAAGAGGTCATGCTGAAAAATGGCACTTTGTCAAAAATGTCATTTCAGCAGCATTTCATTGCCTTTTTCTTTAAATGAAAAAATTCAAAAGGAAAGGAAGCCAAGGTGTTATTTCACTGGGATTTGAAATTTCATGCTGCTGTTCTTTTTAAAACTTCTTCCTTTTGCCTGGAGTTCTCACCTTTTTTCAGTCCATCATTTGCAGCACAAAAAGAAGATTTTTGTCATTCTCCAAAGGATGCAGTTTTGGGTCACATCACTTAGCATTTCCTTTACTTGAAAAGATGAAAATCTTACCCACAGGCTCAATTCTGTGCATACTTTTTCTTTTTTTTTTTTTTTTTGTAGGGTTTGTGTGGGGTTTTTTGTTTGTTTTGTTTTTGTTTGGTTTGGTTTTTTTTAATGAACCATTTCCAGAGAGCTTAACCACCTCTTTCTACTGAAACTGGATGACTGTGCTTTGGGGTCCCGTTGCAGGAGGCCATACCTTTTCTCATGGCCATCAGTGGAAACCCAGAGCTGATGCAGGAGGAAGGCAAACACAAAGCCTTACTTGACCTGGACCTCCTCTCCCCATCCCAGCCTGCCAGCCTAGTGCTGTGAGATTCCAGCTAAAACTCAGCCACATCACTTGTGCATGGCTTTCCAGAAAACATCCCTCTCAGATTCAGGGATCTTGAGGAACCTAACAGCCACCCCTGCCTTAGGTTTGGACTTCAGCAGCTCATCTCTTATTTCACTGGAAAATGTGGATTTTGTTGTTCATTCAAAGCCACCTGGCTTCATCTCCAGCCTTGCATTCAGTGCCAGAATAGCCAATAAGCTGTGGGGGCCCTTTGGCTTCCAGTATCATGAGAAGAAGAGGTGTGAGGGGTGGGGGAACCTGTCCTAGCCCTTGTCACTGCCCTCCCCCATCTCTGTCTTCTCACTGAGTGGGGAAGAGAGCGCAGGACCTTACCTAGGACCCTGGAGACAGACTTTCTGCAAGGGAGAGTCTGCCACTCTGTATGTCAGGAGTGATTTGATCAGTGAGAGAGATGAGTACCTCTAGCACTGACATCAGGGGACAGACAGAGGAGAGTGCGAAAAAGCTGGTGGTGGACAGCAAGACTGCAGCACATGGCTGGGTGTGGAGAGCCAGGGCTGCAGAGGAGCACCCACGGAGTGGGCACGGGTCTCTCCTGGAGACAGCAAAGGGGCTGCAGAACTGCCTAATGCTGTGCTGAATTTCTTCTCCTGCAAAACCAGCCCTACTGTTTCCATCTGGAGTAACAGTTTAAGAGCGTTACCAGTGCAAAGGTGTGCCCCTGCGCATCCTGCACCAGCTGGGACTAAAACCACCTGGGATGGTGCAAGGGCACTTGGCTCTTACTCAGGTGCTCGAGTATTTACCCATGTGTGCAAACACCCCACATTATATATTACTTATGAAAAGTTAACATAAACCACAAAAAGATGGCTGAATTCCCTAAGTGGGGAATGAGCTTTTCCCAAACTCTTCCTGGCAGATCCTACTTTAGTCTGTCTTTCTTAAGAAAGTGGTCCATGATCAGGCTGAGCCTTTCCAAGGGCCACCCCACAGCCTTCCTGTGTGCTCACTGAGCAGCAGTAAGATCATGACACACGACTCAGACTCCTCCAGAAAAAAATTGTCTCAGCCACCAAGCTTGCCAAGCCACTGAGAGAAACCCTTTCCATTTTTTTTCTCTTTAAAATTTCACTTAAAACTGAATTCAGCTCATGAAAGGTGTTGTACTGACAGCCATGGACAGTGACATATCTTGAGTTATAAGGGTACTACAGCAGTAACGATAATGTCCTGTTGTTTGCAAGGCCAAATTTTCAGCAAGAGAATTCGAATGAAGATTTCCAAGCAGAGGCCAAATTCAGTGCACACCACACATATGTGCACCTACACAGGGGCACAGTGCTCTGTCTCCTCCTGTCACACCAAATTGTCAAGGTTATCAAGACCCTCAAACTCCTTCTCTGGTCTTCCTGGCTCAGCAATTTCTGAGGGCAAGAATACCAGCTGCAAATTGCTTTCAAGGGCTGGATTGCCACCAAGCACAGCCCAAAGCCTGGCATTGCAGTATATCCTGAAGGACCATGGGTACATTTTTGCCTCTCATATAGCCACACACTTGAATACCTAATGCTCTTCAAAGATGCTCACAAGGAATAGGCCTTTGGGTAATATTCCCTTCCCAGGAGCAATTCCTCTCCTTTAAGAGCCGGACAGTTTATAGACCTCTTTTAATGCATCTTGCTCCCATCTGCCCTCTCATCTTCAGAGCATTTTTCTATCTTTTTGCCTTTCTTTCCTTTGGGAATAACTCCCTTTTATTTTAAGATTCCAGCGGCAATATGTAGCCAGGTGGCTGTGGGTGCAGATAGCCTCTGTTAGACTCCACCTAAAAAAAAATTCCCACCAAAGCATGAAAAAACCACAAACAAACCTCAAAACAAATTGAGATCAGAAATTCTGTAGAGGACCACAGTATGTTATTGCCACCACATCTACAACCAAGCCCCCCTGCCAAAACCCCACTCTAGCCCTCTGTGTGTGATTCTCTCCCATACAGTCTGCTGGTGTCTCCTTGCCTCTGTTTATACTAAAGCCCTTGCAGAATAAAACATCCATGTAAAATCCAATTTCCTCTGAATCTCTCTCAGAGAAGAGGCCTTGAGATTGAGTAGATAACCTCTGCAGTAATTGCCTGAACCACTCCTGTTTGCTGGAAAGGTGAGATCCATTTTTCAATTATCTATCTGCAGTGACAGCAGCGAGCAACGGAGCTAAGAGGAAGGAGAGAGAGAGAGAGAAAGAGAGAGGAAATCCAGCCAACAAGAGCCGTCTGTGTCAATCCTGGCAAACGGGAGGTACGATAGATGTGGTCACAGTTCCTGCCATCAATATCCTCTAATATAAATGTCAGCGATGCCATTTTACCCACAGTCATTTCCCACAATGCTGATTACATTATCGTATAATAGAGGGGCGCCAGCCGCACCGCTTTCTCTCCTAACCCTCCTTGCGGTAATGTGTCAATAGCCTGCCTCCATGAAACAAGTCAATTTTCTGCAGGCTTGGCAGCGGAATAAATCTGCCGACTATCTAGAGAGCTGGAGATATTTATACACACCGTGTCCTCTCTCTCTCTCTCTCTCTCACTCTCTCTCTCTCTTTCCCTCTCTTTTGCCCTCCCCCCTCCCACCTTCCCTCCCTGTGTGTGCAAGCATAGATGTGTGTCCTCAGCAGAATTGAGTGATTTTCAGCCCAGACTCAATAAGAAGAGAATTTAGGGCAGTCCTACAGCTTGGCTCCCAGTAACAGCCCTACACGTTTATTTTCTTTAGCTTAACAGGAAAGAGAGAATTATGTTTAGATTTATATGACAAGGGCAGTTCTACCGAAACACTTGTGATAAGCACTGTGGAAGGGGGAGGAAGGTGTGTGCTTGTGCGACAAAAACCAGGCAGGCCAGTGGCAGAGAGGGATTGCAACACCTTGCAGGTCACATCAGGGGGGTCCTCTGGGAGCTGGAAAAGCAGCTCTTATTTTAACCGACAGCTCCTTTTTTAGTGTGTGTCTGAATCAAATGCCAGTGGAAGAAGGAGGAGGGAGGCCATGGGTTCCTCCATCCCTGCTGATGGATGAGGGTGAAGACATTTGGTTCCACTCTCTTGACTCCTTCAGGTAAAGAGGTTTCCAAGGCCATTGCAGGGTTGCTTCTTCTCCTGGGCATGTCCCCAGAGTAGCCTGTGGTCCACTGCCCCACACACCCCTGATATGGCTCCTGCCTTTCCCCAGTTCAAATGGGAGTCAGCCTCCCTGAAAGCTCTAGTGGCTCCCTCTGCCAGCCAGCAAGGGCTGCTCGGGTCATCCTGGACTCTCAGAGCACAGGTTAAAATGGCAGATACCACTCATGTTCACAGAGGTGAAGCTTTGCCGCCTTACTGAGGCACAGCAACAACTCAGAGTGCTCTGGAGAGTGTGCCCTCTCTGGCTGCTGGGCAGAGAGACAGACTCTCTGTAGGCGATCTCCATTCCCGCTTGGACTAAGCCAAGAGAATGGGAAGGGTTTCTCCTTCCTCTCATCTCTGCACAACAAAGAGGATTTCACACTTAATTCTCAGTGGGGGAATTTTTTGGTAATGGAAAATGTTGTCAACTGGTTTTTTTTGCCAAGACAGAAAAACAAAGCCTGAAAAGACTAATAGCAAATACAAGATTGCTTTCAAATTTTGGGGGTTGTTTTTTTTTAATAAAAACCTGTAAATGCTCCATCTGTTTTCATCAAAATTTTGTGCAAGAGGCAAATAACATTTGGATCATTGTTTTTTGGCTTGATTTCTCCATCCTCCTGCTCCAGAACATAGCAGTTTCTGGGCAAGGATCTGGTGTGTCCTCCACTAGCCCTCGGAAGAATGAGTCCACCTCCTCCCACGGTGATAGGGAAGGCTCTGCCCTAAGAGCCACCAAAGCTTGGGCTTTGGTTCCTCTCTGCAGAGGGAAGATATCCAACACCCATTGCTCTGCTTCTGTACATGCCTTCACAATGATGCCAGCAGTGTTTTTTTTTTCGCTGGCAGCTGTGTCAGAGATTGACAAGAGCTTTATAATATTGGTAGGGAAGTGGGGCTTTGTGTCTTGATGAAAGCTTGATTTGGAAATCAATGAAATCCACAGCTCCATCACACAAATTCCAGTCCTTCTCCCCTGTTCAGCCCTGTCTGTCTGGGCTGCAAGTCATCAGCACCCGTCAGAAAGAGAGGTCCATTCTGGAGAAAAAATAGCACCATGCACCTAGAGGAACCTAAAATTCCTTCCATGCTATCTAGAAAAGCCCCTTTGTCTGGGAGAAATCTTGTATTTGGTCTTTGCTGGGAAAGGTTCTCCTCACATCTGGAAGGGAGAGATCTGTCCACAATGCAAAAGAAAGGAAGTTGGAGATAGTTGGGGCAGCGTGGTCCAAGAGCCGTCAGAGACAGCAGAAGCCTTCCTGTTGACACAATCAGCCTTCAGATGAGTCCAAAATCTGGACACATGCCCTGGACCACAGCCCTTAGAGGTACTGGGGCTGTTTCACTGCCAAGCCCCAAGACAAACTGCAAAGGAAGGATAGAGCCTTAAGATACATTTCTCCAAAGTGAGGAAGTGGGGAGTGACTCTAGAGTTCTGATTCAGATCCTTGTCTGCATACGTGGTTTGTCATTAAGGCAGAAAAGCTGGCAGCAAGCTTCAGTTGCTTACTACTACACTGGCAGAAAAGACAAATGTAGAGCATAAGATAAATGAGGCACTTCCAAATGTGAGAAAGTCAATACTATAGAGACCTTCAAACTGGAGTCTGGGGAGCAGCTTACAATTCAGCTCTCTGGTACAGACAGAAAGACATCTCTGTGTGCTGAGAGCTTAGCAACATGTTGGACTGCTACATCCCAGTGGGATGACAGGGCAGGCAACCACATGGGACTGGACTGCACAAATCTTCACAGAGGCCCACTGGGAGGGATTGCTTGTGCACCATCTGTGTTATGGGAGCTCTTCAAGGAAACAGGAGCCCTGCTGTACATCATAACGTTCCAGTATAGGAAAACTGAGTCCTGGTTCAAGACTGATCTCAGGTTCAAGTCTCAGGTGTGATCAGGCAAATCACAAGAGGGAACAGAAAATCTCGTTAAAAAGTCATGCTTATTTCCCTGAGGCTGCTCTTCAAGGTGCTCAAAGTGACCCAGAAACATTGGGCACCCAAAACACTGCCACCCATGTCAGATACCATGCTGTATCATTCCCCCTTTTCTTCTGTGGTGCACAGAGGGGAAGCACCTTCTCCATGGCACAGCAATGCTGGCCCATGCTGGGCACCAGCTTGCTCTGCTGTGCAGCACTGCAGCATGGCTGTGTGCAAGAGTGGATTAAACATGTCTCTGGGTGCATATGCACACGCTCAGTCCGGCAGTTCAAGGAAATGCAAACTGATCCACCAAGGAAAGAAAGCAAGAAGCTGCCCTCCTTTTTTCAATTATATCCAGGTCCAAGGTCAGCAACCTCTTCCCTGGTGCTCTGCAGTATCTTGTCACACAAAAAGCAGAGAGAAAGAGAATGTGATAAAGATGAAAGCGATGTGGCAGGCTCGTACGTGAAAACAATCACCCTTCAATTAAGTGTGATTGATTTCCCAAATCAGAGATGCATTCAGCTTCCAACAGATACATATGGGTGAAGACCAGATGCTGGGGAATTCAGCACACGTGCTTGATCTAGGACATCACAAGAAAACAAAATGGAGATGCTGTAAAGTCCCAGGTGCTTTTGGATGAATCTGAGATGGGCATAAAGCTGAACCAGGAAAATTTTCCCCCTGAAAGTAAAGCATAATGCTGAGAAACAAAATGCAGAGAAAGGTGATGTTTTTCCAAACAGTGAAACTACAGCTTTGCAGATTTTTCTTTTCATATTGGACCAGCTACCAAGGACAGCCCAGAAGAGAGTAAGGATTTTGCAGATATATAGAAGAAACTCACTAACATAAAGCTGTTTCTGAACAGGACTGAAAAGGGACACAGCCTGTCTTACAGGGATGTAGCATGGGGCAAGCCACTTTAGTGACATCTCACTCATGTTGCTCTAAAGCCTTTGACAAACAACTGTGAGGTTCAGAAACTCCATTTGGTGCTTCTAATGTCAGCTGTGTCCCCTTTCTCATTCAGATTCACATGGAGCCCTTCCAGCTGTTTTACAGACCCCTGATGCTTTCTGAGGCAAACCTGCCCACCCACCACGTCCACACTACCACTGTCATGACAAAGCAACTCGGGGTGTTTCACAGCAGGCTGACAGTGGTATAGAGGAGGACATCAGAGAAGCCACTTTGCCCAAAGGGAAGAGAATTCTCCTGTAAATGTCTGCACTTGCCCCACTCATCACTGAAGCATTGCAGTGTGGCAGAGAAGCAGCATCCTGGTAACCAACCTCCATTGATATGGCTGTGCATGTCAGAGCTGGCTAAAATATATGCTGAGCTCTAGGGGAAAATGGGGTACTCCAATGCTGGCTGCCAAAACTGCTCTAGCTAACACCCCTCACCTACATTTTTTTAACCGTGCAAGGGAATCTTGTCACCCTCTTGGAAATTAATGCCCTCAGTTCCTATATGAGCACCCATCCAGTCACACCATTCTTCAGAGTCCCGTGTGCTTTTCCTGCACTTATCAGCAGTGGGCAAGGGCAACACCCAGGGAGGTGTTTGGATAGGGAGAAGGGAAGGCAGCACTGCAGATTTAGCAGAGTTCATGGCAGGAGAGCAGCTCCTGTAGGTTAATCTGGGCTGTTGTCCCATTTCCCCTATCAGGATCAGCCTCATCCATCTCCTCCTCTCTCCTCCTTGTCCCTTTCAGGGATTTCAAATAAAAGATCTGCACTTGACCCCCCTCCCCCCACTCCTCCCTGCAGGGAGAGGGGAAGGCCGTGAATAGAGAGACCCTCATGTTTGCAGAAGTGATTTTCACATTAATGGCAGCATATGTTTGCATTGATTCCAACCTGCGGGGCTGCGCCGAGCGCGCGTGTGTGCCTGCGCTCGCTGCGGGCGGGGGGAGGCCGGCGGCTCCACGCGTGGGGGCACCAGGTGCTCGCTGTCAGGCTGAACAAAAAGAAGTGTCAGCACTCTGCGCCGGGAGGCTGCGCTGGCAGCTCCCCCCTGCCTTCAGTCCTGCGCTCAGATCATCCCGCCTCTGACTCACAGCAGCATCCTCTTGTGTCAGCTCCTGAGCTGCAAGAAGCAGCTCTCCCCAAGGAGAAGAACTTTCCCCAGATTGCGTGGCACAGCACTCCTTGCCACTGCTCTGTCTGCTGTCCCCCATCCTCACTCCCCAAAAGCTCAGATGGTGACTTTGGGTGGATAGTGGTCGTGCAGAGGGTGCGGAATATACTCTGGAGTCTGCTCTGATCTCCTGCCACACTGGGGCATCTCACAACCCATGTAGCCTCCTGCTATACCCAAAACCAGATCAGCAAAGTCACTTGCTGAATTCATATCTCCAGCTCACGGCTGATGCAGCCTGCTGCCTCCTTTCACCCCTTCTCTGAGACACCACTGGGCTGGCAGACCAACAAGCACTCCAGGCCATCCTGGCTGGCATCCCCATGTTTCTTTCCAGGGCAGTAGAACTTCCCTGTCCCCAGCACCCCCCAATCACAGTGCGAGCGGCACCCACACTGCCTGCATGGGGCTGGACACCCTACAAACAGCACCAGCAAACCCCCAGCTCTGCCCTCCCCAGGACAACAGGGAAGCCGGAGTTGCAGATTAAGAGCAGTGGAGACCAAAAGCATTTTGTATGTATCAGTGCCCATCCAGGATGTACTGAACCCAGATATTTCCCCATGACAGTGAAGTCAGGGATTGTAAAGGGGGAGGCCTGACCCTGCTGCCTGGTTCACTCACACCCAAGGCATTTGCCAGCTCATGGATACACTCAAACTTTCATCAGCAAAACTTTCTGAAGGAGCCCAGGCCTTAATCTTTTTTTCTGCTCCATTTCTCCTGCCCCTGAAATGGGAGTCACAGTGTTTCTTTTGCTGCACTGTGCATCCATCTTGTCTGCTTAGATCCTGACCTGTCTGGTGCCCTGGAGATATTCAGTGGCTCCAGCAGTAGGACCCGTATCTCCCCAGGGTTCTCCAGGAACTGCTGCAATCACAGTAAACTCATGAAGAATAAGAATTAGGTGTGATCCTATGTGGACTATGAGGACCCTCAGAGCTATGGCTGGAGTGAACAGACGGAGCAAGTGTGTAGGCAGTGCTGATGCTCAGAGCACAATGATAACAAGTCTCTTCTCTTCCCAGGTGAGCCTATGCCCTCTGGGAGAGCTGCCCCCAGGTGAGCTCAGCTGCTGAAGGATCCCATCCTGAGAACAGCAGAAATTATTCATCTTCCTGAGTAAGCCCACCTGACCTCAAATGTGGATGTTGCAGACTTTACAGCCTGTGCCACCTATTTTATTGCCTGATGAACTGTACATTTCTTCCTTCCATGGTTTAATCTCCATTGTGGGTGGCACTTGAACAGTGATGCTTGTGGGGTTTGCAGTCTGGAAATTGTTCATCTTCTGCAAGACAGCACTGCGCCTTTGCAACAAGATGTTCTGCAGGCAGAGCTCCTAGGGAGAGCTGTGTGGTACCTCCACGCACTCACAGAGCTCACTTGGGACAGAGTCAGGACCCTCCAGGCAGCAGCACCAAGAATCAGCATTCATACACAGTTCCCAAATCCAGACATTTTGCCTGGAGCTCGGAGCAACTTTTCTTAATATTCTGGCTTGTCAGCCTGGCAGTGCAGGAAAAGGAACAGAAACTTTTACTTGCCAGAAATCTTCGTGTTTCCAAGTCATTCTCAGTGGGGAATCATAAGGAAAAGTTGAAATGTCAGAAAGCAAAAGAAAGCAATCTCCAAACAGCAGATCACAGCTAAACCATGAATCTAGAAAGTGAAAACACTAGCAAGAAAAATCTCTGTTTTGCCACTGGAAATGTAACTTGGGAAGGGGGAAGTTCTTGTCATATTTTAAAATGAAGCCTGCTGCTCAGCCTGGGAATTTGAAGCTGAAATGATTTGTATTGTTGCTTTGATTCTCCTGATCAGAAAATAAAAAACCTGTACCAAAATATTTTCCTCAGAAGGATCTCAGTGTTGGAATAACCACATTTTTCTCCATAAGAAAATCAGCAAAACAGATCAGTTCTGTCTACTTAGATGCATTTGGACTCTAATCTTAAATTTTTCTTTCTACCACCTGAACTATTAACAGGGGTTTTTTTCTCAGAAAAAGGAAAACCAGGGCTGCCCATGTAATCACAGAACCCAGGAGACAGTCTCTCTCAGAAAACACCCAATCCCATACAGGATCAGGGGCTGATCCTATACATAGCCCAGACACCACACTGCCATAGACCGGAAGACAGGGAAGAATTTGGTGGGTGCAATAGCTCGATGCCTTATTTATAGTGTGAAGCTGTGAAGCAGTGGTGGGCAGAGCTCCGGTTGCCATTTCCTTTGCTGTGTTTGCACCCAGCAAAACAAAAACATGTGAGACAGGCTAAGCTGGTGTCATCCACTCTCAGAAGGATATCTCCAAGGCTGACTATTTTAATCTGCCTGTGCATACTCTAGCCACTGCTGTAATCACTCTGCTTGGTTTTTTTGCTTGTGCTTTACATACAAACACCTGGTGCAGATTTATGATCTTTTCTTGTATGTGCAGGCCCATATGAGTTGATTTATTTTCTCTCTTGCTCTGACGGAAAGGGTTCCAAACCTGTTCTTGATGTACAGATTCACTCAGGACAGCTTTGTAGAACTGCAGTGGGAGTGCCCAGGCCAGATCTTGTTAATGAACGAAGGTTGTTTGCACCCTTCCAGACACTGAATCTGTTGACTGTGAGAAGGTCATGGGCTGTAAACAGCTTAAGCAGGAGTACTGAGTACAGCAATATTTCAAATCTTGAAGACTGTACTAGTACCCAGAAAGCAGATGATCCACCAGTGGTACATTTGTTGGATAGACTTCTTCCAAGTCAGTAGGTGAGAATCAGACAGGTGGCCTCATGTCATGGAGAGGTTTTCTTCCATTGTTTTGTGGGCCATGAAGGATGGGAGGAAAAGCTAAAAGCACTATGCTTTCTCCCTCCCCTTAACCCCCCACCCCCCACAGTAGGATTGGCCATTCTTTGAAATGAAGGGTCCCACCCAGATTTGAACATTAAATACTCAGATGGGGTTGAAAGCCCTTGCAAAACGCCCCACAGCTACCACCCTCTGGGACCACATTGCAACACCTACTGCTCCCTTTCTCCAGGATAAGCAGGCAATGGGAATCACGGGCTGCTGAGCAGAGGCAGGGCTGCTGTCACTTCACAGCAGGGCACAGCAAAGGGAAGCCCTCTGCCTGCAGGGGACAGGAATCCCTTTGGCTTTTGAAAACTATATTTTTGTTTTAAGATCTCAAAGCAGCTAGCAGCCCTGATGTACAGCCATTCCAGTCAGAGCAGATGTGCAAGGGTGTCTCACACAAGATCTGCAGGACATAGTCAACTTTTACCCCAGAATCCCAAATGTGTGTGGAAAATTCCCTTGCTGAGCACCTTCCTCCCAGCATTCCTGCATCGTGCTGTCAGGATCACACATTCCCAGTACCTCCCTCATGCAATAGCAGGGCTGCAGGGATGAAGGCTGATGTGAGGGCTTAATTAATCAGTTAATTAATCCCAAACATTTTAACCCTCCAAATCCCTGCTGCAGTCTAGTTTGGCAATTTGTTCATTAGCACAAGCTTTTTGTTTGTGTTTGAAGCTGTATCATCCAATTTTTCCCCCAAGACAGAAGCAAAATATAATCGTGTCATTAGGAGAGTGTGTTTTTGTATGTATGTGGGTGTGTCTCCTCTATTAGAAGCAAGCTCTGCTTGTGACTTTTCTGTCCTATCTCTATCCTCTCCTTGGATCCTTCTTGGCACTGGACATTGCAAGGCTAAAGTCAGGCTGTGCAGGGGTGATAATGCTCCTTTGCCCTCTCTGCACTGGTCAAGCCACCCCAAATACTCAGGCTGTGCTGATGCAAGTACCTTTGAGTCTTTCTTGGGAAACAGTCCTGGTGGAGCTCATGACCACATTCAGCAGGAGCAGAGCACTGACTTCCCTCCCTGGCAGCATCAGGGCCACCCCACACAGCAGAGATGTGAAACATGACTCTCAGTTTGCTGGAGGAGCAGCAGCTAAACCCACAGTCTCTGGCTACCACATGAAATGGAAACCTGCCCTGCTGCAATGCTTCCTGCTTGTTTTGGGGTAATGTTATGTTTAAAGTACCAAGACACCCGATCCCATCCCCTGGCAGGTTGGAACATCTATATGTATCTTACAGACTTCCAAACCTTCTTCCACCCTTTGTTTTGCTTCCATCCCTGTCGCTTTCTGAGCTAATGAGCTGCTGCCTTTCCCAGGCTGTCACCCTCACCCTTTTACTGACACTGTTTTCAGACCTTCCTTTCTTTCCTGTCCTCTGCTCCCCCAAGTACATACACTCACTATCCTTTGCTGTGTCTGCAGCCTCCTACCTTGAGACAAGCCAAGCAGCTGGGTTCAGGTGCCCAAGCTTCAGCCAGCACCACCCAGGAGAAGGACCTCTAGGCAAGTGAGAGGATTTACTGCTCCAGATCCTAAACACTGCATCGGTGCTGTTACTCTGCCAGTTTATATCGCTTTTCCCTGGGTTTTTACAGTGCATCTTTGTGCCACTTGGCTACAGTAATGAGGCCCCGCCTAATTGCTATTCAATAAACTCCAGTTAAATTAACAGCTCCATCCAATGATCACCAACATCTGCTGTTCATCAGGCAGCCTTCCCTCTCCTCCTGCTCCCTGTGTCTCCTTAAATCCCAATGCCCCAAAATACAGTATGTTTGTGATGGGCACAATGTAGGTGTAACTCAAACACGCTGTCTCTACTCTTGGCTGTGTTGAGCCTATATAGGAACCCACTCACATGTGTGGGGGCACAGGCATAACTGCAATGGTGGGACTAGGTGAGCCAGACCAAGATGTAAGCACATGAATGCACAAGCATCCCTGTGCCTTTGTCTCACAAACAACCCCTATCCGAATCTCTGGGTCCTTTGTTGCACTGGCGATTCATTTTTCCCACATTGCATATGGAAAACCTGGAAAACTTGTGCGCTGACACTGGCAGGAACACTGATTTCATAGGAGCTTCACATTCCTTTGACTTACCATTTCTGTCTGAGGATTTAGTGCTTCATCATCCCAACTTTGACTGAAAATCAGGTCCTAAATCTGACTTCTGTAGGTAGGTTCAGTCTATTAATACATAGATTTGTAAAGCCTATGTGTACATCACCATCTCCAACAGCTCCACAGTAGCTGGGGAAAGGGAAGGTCACCTCTCTGATTCAGAGGTTAACAGGGTCATGCTTCACTTGTGGAAAAACTCTTGCTTAAAATTAAGCCTCAGTCTTGCAGAAAGCCAGGCCAGACAAGCCATTAAAAAAAGGTCAAAGATATTATCAGCGCCTAATCCAATTAGATACTGATTATCTGTGAATTCAGCACAGCCTCACTGTTAGAACTATGCTTAGGAAAATGAGCATCTCCAAAAAAACAGCTGGAGATCGAGAGGGCTCTGAGAGCTGAGGCAGCCTTGTGAGAGATTATGCCTCTGCCTGGGGAGCACTGACTGTAGCAAGAGCCACGTCAGGTTTTCATTGCTATCTTTCTTCATATGTGTCACCCGGTGGGTGACATTATGTTGCTGGTGAAGGAGGCAGACAGGTCTGTAACCATCCCCGCTCCTAAATATAAGTTTAAGAACAAAGGGAAACAAGAATTTCTAAATTCGATTAAAATCAGTGATGCAGCAGCCTGACTTGTTGGGAATTCTCCAGCAAAACGTTTTTAATGGAAAATATCATTCTGGCAAAACCAACAGTTTCCATGGGGAAATAACAGTTTTACCATTTACTTGTTGGGGGTGGGGGAGGTATATTTTTTACTTTTAGTCAGTCCAGCAAAAAGCAGCACATTTTAAGGAGGTTTCCTCCTAGTGATGTTCTGGAAAAAAAGCCTTTCAGTGGGGTAGAAATCTAGCTGGTTTTAATTTGGGACTTGATTGCTTTAATAAAGGGATTATGTGATACAGTCCTGAGATACCAACAGAATGGATTTGCTCCCCTGGCAGGCGGTCTGACTTTGAGAAAAAAGAGTTTGTGTATTGAGTGCTGGCTGAAAGAGTTATGGAAATAACCCCCCGTGTTTTCATCCCTCTTGTCTCTGAGCAAGAAGATCTTTGACTTTTTATTTTTTCTTGCTCATAATAGGACTGAACCATGGCAGATTTCTCTCCCTAAATGGAGCACTTCCCACATCTTGCTGTGGCAAACTTCCTTGTAGGTGTGAATGGCTTTGGGTGGTTTCTTTTGTGAAAACAGGGAGAGGTGCTCTGGACAGGTCAAATCCTGCTGCACCAAGTCCTGGATCTGTTTTTAAGTCCTGGCTGATGCAAGGACAGGTTTGGGTAATGCCTTCCTCTGCCCTTTGTAGCTCTCCTTTCTTGAAGGCAACATCAGTTTGGTTTCTTATTTGTAAAGGCAACCCATTTAAATCTCTTGCAAGGTGTTTTACAGTCTCCCATGCCTGGCTGGGCAGAGCTAGACAGCTTTGCAATATCTACCTTAGCAGCTCTATGGATTTCCACTCTTCCTGTTTGGCTACAATGACACTTTGGTTGTAGCTTCTGCCTTACGAAAACTATACTCTTTTCAAAGCAAACCTACTCATCAGTAGAGCCACCTCTGGGCAGGGGCTCGCAAATGATAGTGGGTAGGATCAGACTGGGAGGGCAGCACCCCTGATGGGGCCAGGACTGTGGTACCACTTCCTAACCACCAGGAAAAAAAGCCACCTTCTGATCACAGACTGGACCTGCTGAGGGAGTTGAACCAAACTGGAGCTAAGTGCCAACAGTGATTCTTGCTTCTGACACAGATTTGCTGCTCAGAGTTGTGAAGATAGAGTTTCCCTTCCATATTTTATCTGTGAGAGCAGCTTTTTGGCCAAACAGTAGCACTGAGTCTGTGCTTTGGGTTTACATCTGCTGAACATCTGGGCTTGAGGGTTTAGCCATGCAGCAGTGGTCACCAGTGTGCACTTGTAAAGGGCATCTATTACGCTGCATTAACCCCACGTGGACATATGCAGGCAGGATTAAGAGGCCATAATCACATTCAGCTTGGTGGGCTTTTGAAAGAGAAATCAAATGAAGGCTGTGAACAAGGACGTCCCTGCGGGGGCTTAACACAATTTGGCTAATCCCTTTGGCGTGTAAACGGTTTGTTCGACTTCATCTTTACTGCCAGCGTGTATAGACAAGGTGGGAGTGAGTACATGTGAGCTTGAGACCCTCAGGTAAGCTGAGTCAGGTCTTCTGGCGGGGGGTCTGGCTCCGGTTCCCCTTAGAGAGGGGGACTTCCTTGTGAGTCTGAGACAAAGTGGGGGGAAAGCGCAATGGGCACAGCTGAGAGCAGGGCAGTTTCTCTGAATAAGTGAAAGACAGAGGAGGAGATGTTGGTAAATAGGCTATTAACACCCAGTGTCACTTCATTAATTTCATGGAGTAAATCTGTCCACTTCCTCCCATCTCCTATAGCTTGAGCTGGAGGCTGTTTGCTGGACTGGAAGGGAGTATCCAACACAAAACCAGGGCTGTTCTTGTCTCAGTCCCCCATCTAAAAACTCAGCCAGCTCTGGCACCAGCACTGTCCCTTTGATATGATAAAAGTGGACAGCAATGGCAAGTGTTCCATCCATGAAGAAAGTTGGAATTTAGTGGTATTTTCTGTCTTCTTCCCGCCCCTAGAAAGGCAGGAGGATGCCTTCCAGAAAGTGCCTGCACAGCTATGCCCATCCTGCCAAGAGGGTACCTCTCCCTCCACATCTTCATCTCCCCAAGAAGGACAAAGCCCACAGAAGATGGAAAGAGCTGCTGAGGCTCTGAGACAGTCTTTGCTGACAGAGAGCTAAGACTCAAAGCAGACAACTGCAGAGGTTCCCTGGGCTGAGCTGCCAGTGGAAGCCCAGGGAAAGAGCTGCAGTCAGTCCCCCACTGGAGCAACTTGCCTTACAGAATTACAGAATATGCTGAGCTGGAATGAGGATCATCGAGTCCAACTCCTGCCCCTACACAGGACCATCCCCAAAAGTCACACCATATGCTTGAGAGTATTATCCAAATGCTTCTTGCACTCTATCAGGCTTGGTGCTGTGACCACTTCCCTGGAGAGCCTGTTCCAGTGCCCAATAACCCTGTGGGTAAAGAACCTTTTTCTGATATCCAACCTAAACCTCCCTTGATACAACTTTAGGCCATTCCCTCAGGTCCTGTTACTGGTCACCACAGAGAAGAGGTCAGTGTCTGCCCCACCTCTTCCTCGCACAAGGAAGTTACACCCAGGACCTGCTGCACTGAAGCCCAAGGTACAGACACCTGGTTAAAGAAGGAGCTCTGCTAGTACATCAAATAAGTTAGGGGATTTTGTTCTTTATGTGCCGCTCTTGGAGCCACAGTGTCACATATACTGCAAGACTCTCATCCATGCAGTGGACACTGGTGAGGTGCCCAGAGCCCACGGCTGTTCCATTCCATCTTTCCACCACAGTAATTAATGTTATCAGTAGTTACAAAGACCATCAGAACTTGGGCTGTTGTGCCAGGTGTTTCTCTGGCAATCGGTACAGTCAAAGCAAAGCAAGTGAGCATGAGGTGGAGGAGCAAGGAAAAGCAAGAGGTGAAGCTGCTGCTGGGACCACAGCTGTCTTGCGGGAAAGGTCAGGCTTAAAGACATTGGGCACCTCCACTCTGCAAAAGTGGCAATAGATGTGTCCCTGTCTCTGTCTTACTGACAGAGCTTTGGCCATAGTGAAGTCACACCTGCAAAGCACTACTTAAAGTTCTTCACAAGCTGGCATCACAAACATGGAACAGAGTGCGACTGACCTACATGCCTTCACAACAATCCCAGGCCCTGTCTCAGGCCTTCCCAGACCACGTGCAGTTGCATCCAGCCCTTACTGCCATTGATCAGTGGATATTTTCGTTGCCAGGTGGAGATCTCATTGATTTTTCTTTTCTTTTTTTTTTTTTCAAATTGGTGTTGCTATGGCAGGAAAGAGTTTTGCCCTATCAACTACTGCATGACTGCAGGTAAAGACTGCTATGGTTTGTGTACAGTTTAATTACAGAAGATGATTTGAGTGACCTGCCTCAGCACTAAAAAAGCCCTGTTAGGACCAGCCTTGCCTTGGGAAGGCAAGACAAAGCTGACAGGTCAGTTTGGCAAGCGCTGTTGGGAGGGAGCTTCCAATCTCCTACCAGCTTTGTTAAGCAAAGTCCACAACAACTTCTCCTCCAGAATAAGAAGGCTCATGACTTGCTTTTTAAATGCCTGCTGTGGTAACTACCTTTCCCCATCCCTTTGTCAGTGCAGCCAGCACAGTTCTCCGTGATTGGTGGCACTACTATGTTTGCATGTCACAGGTCACCCCACAGGTCCTACTGAGGGGGAAATGGGCTGGGTGGGGATAACTGAGTTGAAGTGGAAAGACAACAGAAAGCGCTTTGGTTTCAGTCATGCCTTGTCCTGTGGGAAGGCAGGGAAAAGGTGAGAAGGGCCCCCTGCTCTGGCATGTGTCCCTCACAATCCCCCTTCCCACTGACTCTTGGGCAGCTGCAAAATTCACCACTTTCCCAGCACTCACCCAGGAGGGAATAACGATAATAAAAACAAAATTAGAATGATTCCCTTCCCCAGACTGGGGGGGACAGGAAGGGAACGAGCTCTTGGGAACGTCTTGGATTTCACAACCTCTCCTGGCAAACGTGACTTTTCAGAGAGAAAGTCGCCGCCACCGGTTTGTCTTTTGTGTCTGCAGAAACGGGGTCCTCTCTCAGCCTTTCCCTTGTCATTGGATCTGGTCGGAGGGGCTGCGGTCCTGCCACTTCCCCAATGCAAAAGAAACAGATTTGTCATCCCTGCTGTGTGCTCTGCCATTCCCAGCCTCTCTTGCCTCATTTAAAGAAAACCCCCAATCCCTCAACAATGTAGAGCTTGAAATCTTTTCTTCCTACTTGATACTTCATTACTGTGATTGCTTTTTATTGATTGACAGAGCTGCCTTTGCAAACACACAGGGCCCTCGGAGAATTGCAAGCAGCCGATATAGTCCCACTCTCACACACATGCACACACCATCTCCCACTGAGCATGGTGGAGCTGCATCTTCCTCTGCTCTGAGTCACAGCTTCCTTGGAGGGATGGTGGGAAGACTGGGAGGTGGTTTCTCTGCCAGGTTGTGTAACACAGAGCTGGTCCATCAGGGAGACACAGCTGGGCAAGAGGCTTCCACCAACAGCTTTATTAATAAAGCTAAAATGGTCTTTTTCTGTGCACCAAGGCAGGCTGTTACTCTCGGGGAATCACCACACAGGGATGTGTCACTGCATCACTGATACAAAGGTCCTGGCAAGATTTTTGGTTTCCTTCTCATCTTGAAAATCTCCTGTGAAGGTTTGGACCTGGGTTCCAGCCAAATGCCCAAACTCACAGGGAAGACCTTACCCCTCCCTTCCCTTCCCAGGGCAAAGGAAAAAAACTGTAGGACCAACCAAATTATATAAATAAATATATATATATATTTATATATATCACAATTATATACAATTATTATACAACGTATACAGCTAAGGGGGCCCACACACCCCAAAGGGAGAGGGTAAGGGAAAGAGAAAGGGAAAAAAGGGACAAAAAGAAAAACCAAACAAGTATACACTCTCGAAACCCAACAAAGAAGTAACCAAGTGAAATCTCACGACTTTCCTTGAGGTAGCAGATAGCGCCAACTGACCACTGGCACTCTCCGCCTCCCAAGGCCTTCAAGGCCGCACTAGGCCTCACTCCTCCCCACAGGCAGAGCCGACAGCAGAGAACCTGCACCTTCAGATCCACCAGAAAAGAAGAGAGGGCAAAGGCTTCTCCCCCTTCTTATTTATACCCTGGGTTATGTAAAAATCATATGGAACACTGGGAACATGACCACTTCCCTGGTTACAAGCTGGTTACCGGAAAATGGACCTGGACCAAACCATCACATCTCCCTAGTTCCTCCAAACCCACACTGCAACTCACCTCTGGCTTCATGTGAAGGGTGACTCTGTTTTTCCATCCATGTTCAGAAGGGTTTCGCCCAGTCACCTCAGCGACAAGAGACCAACCTCTCCTCACAGCCCTCAAACCTGTCTGTGCCCTGCCAACATACACAGGACAGCCAGTGCCCGCTGAGCCCCTCTCACTGTGGAGACCAAGCCCCGAACACCTATGAGAAAACTTCAGCTTCTACTTCTTCTGGGAACTCAACAACAGATGGATGGATGAAAGAGTGGATGGATGGATGGATGGATGGATAGCAATCCTAACTGCAGGGAAGATCATCACTTGCTTCTGCCCTGAGACCCTATGCACAAGTACGCTTTCGGAGTCTAGATTGAGAAAGGGGATATAGATTCTGGCTGCAAAATGTGCAAGGTCCCAGCCTGTCTGCGGGGCTGGGAGAGCTCACTTTCATATGTGAGGCAGATCCAGCTTGCTGAGGCACCATGTGGTGGTACAGGCACCCTAGCTCTGCTTGTGTTTCGGGAATTTAAATCCCAGAGATATGGGGGGGGGGGGGGGGGGTCAGAGCAACTTGCTGGAGTCTTACCAACAGCAAGCCCTTTTTCCCACTCTGAACTTCTTGCTAACCATGCAAACCCTATTACACACAATGCAGTGGTCAGGCCTTGTTAATATTAGGCCTTGGCTGGTTTTGTTCCTGGCTGCCAGCCGGCATGAATCTGAGTATGAATCTGAGGAATGGGTCAGGCAGCAAGACCACACAGCAAAGCAAAGCTCTGGCAGCTTTCCTGCTCTCTCTTGATAGGATTTAGGAAGACAACAACTCCCAGCAGCCAGATCTCCCGAGGTAGTCTGGAGGATGCGTCTGCCTGCCCTGGGTCTTCAATCAAATCTGAGGATACTTTCATCTCCTTGTTTTCTAAGGGCACATTGCTTGGAAAGTAGGAGACAAAATGCAACTGTCAGAATACAGATCTCAGCCGTGATGTATGGGGCAGCAAGATGGGCTGCTGCTTGTTATCCCCTGCCCTGTTGAGGTGACAGACAAGGGGATGACGTGAAAAGTTGTTGCCAGCCAGCAGGCAGATCACAGGGAGCCCAGCCACAAGGGAAAAAATGGCCTGGAAGGATCACTTGTAAAGGTGAGGAGAGCACTAGCTATTAACCTGCTACAGACACTGATTAAAGGCACACTGTCCTATAGATTACATTCTACATTCATGGTTTTCCACCCACACTAGGAAGAGCAATAATTCTTAGCCTATGGGCTTGCAGTGCTGTTTCCAAGTGTTTTAAATTTTCAAGCAGGCCTTTTCTCTCCTTCACCCAGGCAGGAAGCTGTTGGGCTGCCCCAACAGTGCTAACCTAGCCCTCACTTCCATTAGATCAGCACTTCAGCACCAGTCACAGAGGTGGCTTTGCACAAGCACAAGTTGGGGTTGCCTTGCTCTGCCTGATCAAAGCACTTAACTGAATTGGCAGCATAAAAGCCGGGGATGTGAGCTTAGCCAGGCATAGCCTCACAAGGCAGCCTGTTCTCACCTGCCCAAACATGTCAGGGATGCTTTTTTTTCCTGCCTGCTCTATGGCTCTGAGCAGTGGGTGGAATCCCTTCCTGATGATAGACACCAACAGCAGCGGAGCTCCCTGCATGAGAAGCAGCATTTTCCAGTGTTCACACCTCCATTCCCACCCCATCCTCTTTACAGCAGTTTTCAGGCCAGAGCCATAGAGCCACCTCAGAAGCCCCTACCAGGTGACTTTCCCAGGTCTGTACACCTTGTCTGGGCATTTGGACGGATCAGTAGCAGAAAAATAGGATGCTCTGTGGAGATGTGGAAGGAGGAGACTTGGGACTTTTCTGCTTCTTGAATGGTGGTCTTTCAGGTTTGTGGCAGTCCTCACACCTCCCCAGGGCCCAGGAAGAGGAAGATAAGAAGCAGGGATGTGACAGCACCACCAGCCACTTTACAGTCTCCCAGAGATGCCTTTGTTTGCCTGGGTGCTGAGTGGCAGCACTTACAGGCAGGACAACCTGAGACAGATGTCCATTTTTCCCTGTGTCTGTGGCAGGGACATGGTGATAACCCAGGCAGGAAGACCTCCAGCTCCCTCCTTACATGCCAGGGGTCTGTCGTGGCAGGGAAGGACCAAGGTAGCTCTCTGAAGGAGCTCCGTTTCCCCTTGCCTCCCCCAGCCCCTGGCCCTGATCATCAGCTTAGACCTTCCCAGACAACTTATCTGGGCTATTTTCATCTCAGAACAGATTACTGAAAGAGCCAGCCACCTCGCTCCATAGGATCATGGTGCCTCCAAGGGTCAGCCCTGAGCCTGGCAGCCCTAAGGAAGTAAAGGAGCAAACACAGACCATCATGCTTTTATAACCAGTGCTCTAAATCCACAAAGACATCAAAAAAGGCAGTGTGGCCATGCTCCTATGTTTTGTGGTGCTTCTGCAGCAGGTTTTTTCTGGGATAATTTTTGAATACAAACAACAAGTCTTTCCATGGCTGCTGTGGTGCTAGCATACAACCCTCCATCCTCCAATCTGCTTTGACATGGGACCTCTCTGAGCCTCCCTGGTACATCTCAGCAGAGAAAAACAGCAGCACAAGGGCATGACCAGGTTACAGCAATACCTTGTGTGATGCTACTGATGGACAACAGCACTCTACTTTCCTCCTGGAGGAAGGGTACTCCTTGACCCCATCTGGGTGCATGGGGAGCCCCAGGCACAGAGTGCCCATGCAAGGGGATGGAACAGCTGCCAGGCCTTTGTGTTTGGGGTGCCTGGCTGCTTTGCCTCCAGGAGGATCTTTCCTATAGTGAGAGCAGCTTTAAGCAGTGCCCCAAAGCCCTGGCATCTTGGAAGGGTTTTTCCCTTTGTCTCATTTTCCTTTTTTCCAGATCTGACTTAAAACAGAGATCAGGATGACTCTCAGCAAGCAAAGATCCCATGACTGTTTCCCCAAGAGCCAGGATATTAGTCCTTGTATCCTGGCCATATTCCAGCTCGGGAAATTACCTTCTGCCTCCCTAAATCCCCCCTGCGGTTTCAATTGGATACAGGCTTCTTTGCTCTCTCACTGAAACTGCTGCGCAGGGTTGGTGTGCGCGGTTAAGCAGCTGCTGTCAGAGGTGGGTGACAGGATTGATCCCGAGGGTGCTGGGGGTCAGCACAGAGCGAGGGCAGGAGCGCCGCCGCCTGCCAAAACACCGGCACAGCCGGCTCTCCCTGGGGTTGCACTCGGCTCCAAGTGGGGCTCCTCTCACCGAGCTGCCGCTCTGGGGTCTGTTCCCAGGCTTAGCCCTCTCTTTTACCCACTTTGCCTTGCAGAACCATGACTAGCACACACCGAGATGGATTTTGCTTCGTTTTCCAGAATGTCAGCTGCCTGGCCAGACACCAGCTGCTGGAGCATCAGTGTGCTCATGCACCTGGAGAACACGTGCTCTTCTCACAGGCGTGTTGAGGCATGGGATCCCTCTCCCCGCTGGCTAGCCCTCTTTTGGCCATTCCAGGACTTGTCCCTCTAGGAACAGCTGCTGGGGCCCCATCTGGGATGGTACGCCTGCAGTATGATGTTCCGAGCAGAAAGGGGTAATGGCACAGTGTGGGACCCTGCCCAGAGGAAGGGCCCTGCTCTGCCCTCAGCCCAACACAGCCCACAGCAGGACCCCTTCACAAGCCCTTGTGCTGGGGAAGGCACCAGCATGGTCCCATCTACAGTCACCCAACGCTGGAGCAAATCCCAGGAGTCAACAACCCTGGAACATGAATCCCTGAGGTCTCCAGACTGAAGTTGTTCAACCTTGAGTTAAAAAATGCAACACTGTCAAGCAGCCAGGCTTTGCATTGTTCCTGTTGCCAGAATCTATATAAGCAAATTACTTTGCTGTCAGGAATACAACAGGAGACAGAGAGAGAAATCTCCTGCCTGGGTACTCTGGAGACAGACCCGCAATATTCTGAGTAATGCAGCCATCTCACTGACATCCCCTGACATCTGAGGAATAAAAAAAAAAACAACCACCAAACCTAACAGAAAACCTTTAGTCATTTAGTAGATGTGATTTGTGGATGAACTATAATATACAGTGAAAGGTGGGGACAAGGATGGCCTTTAACGAAGTGTCTTAGAGGGAATCTCGCATGTTTGCTTATGTGTCAAGTGGAGGCATTTATATAAATATATACACACATTTACACACACATCTGTTAAACATTCTTCCTATGTGTCCTAGGTGTGCATATAGAAATATATACATCTGTGCACGTGCCTGTGCTGTGAGCAAGAGAGCTGCCAGGAACAGTAAAATTTCAGTCCATTGTGCAGAAAGCAACCGGGCCCGCGGACAGGAGCTCAGCCCTCTCTTCTGCCCATGAATCACAGCCCACGGATGAGGATCAGTGCGGATGTCAACTCTGGTGCCAGCTCGCTGTTCTTCCCTGGCTCCTCTGGCTGGATTCCCTCCCCTTCTTGCCTCCCCCCTCTCCCCCATTCTCCACCCCCCTTTCCCTTCCCAGCAGGATGACATTCATCCATCATCCAGCATTTTAAGTGCTGGCATGTCATTGAGGCTGTCAGCCGTCCTCTTTGCTCAGCGCAAGGAGCTCCACTTGGCGGCTTGGTGCGACCGTTTCCCTTTGGAGCCTGTAATCCTCCTGTTCGGGTTAGTTCCACTTGGTTTCACAGAGTGCAGAGTGAGGGGAACCCGGTGGGATAGCAGTAGATTATATCAAATAATAAAGAGAGCACTTGCTCTAATAACTCCAACCACAGGATACTCAGGCACTGCTGGGAGTTGAATGCTGCAACCTGCCAGAGTAAATCCTCTATAGACTTTACCCTCTTCACTCCCTAAGCCAGAGAGACTCCAGGTCCTACCTCAGTGCTACTGGGTGTAAATCTGGAATTAACTCCCCTGACTTCAGTGGAACTACTCCAGATTTATGACTGAAACTGAGCTTGGGATCTGGCCCCAGCTCAAATCCAGTGGGTGTAAACCGAGCTCCAGCAATCTGGCCCCACAGCTGAAAAATGGATCGACATAAGAAGAAGAAGGCTGGAGACAGGGTTACTTAGGAAAGTCAGCACAAGGTGCCAGGGAAAAGTCATTTCTCTATCCCTTGCCCAGAGGGATGGCATTCCTCAGAGGTCTGCCTGTATTTCATCTCACCAAATGAACACATCTTGATGTCAAATGTGCTCTTCAGAAAAGATGAGTTGTCCAGCAACGGGTACCATTGTGGAAGACACCCTCTCTCATGCCCCACGATCCCACTACATTCCTAGCAGATCCCTGGTCCCCTTTGAAGTGCACACAGCCCTAACCCACGCATGCCCTTACCTCAGCTGCTCCAGGTGCCGTTGCACCAAAAGACGGTCTGAGAGATGGCACAGCTGCCACCCCAACTCCGCTATGTCATGCTCGGCTACTCAGGTTTAAACTGGGAGTTAGAGGAGATGCTTATTTTAGAAGCAAGTTGTTTTTGCAGCATGCTTAGTCAAAGCAAAAGCAGGAGGGGAGGCAGGGGGATTATTTAAAGGGAAAACCCCTGAGCATGGACCCAAGCACTGGGCTAATTTTAGAAGGCAGAATATCCTGGAGTCGTGACAAGGGTCTCAGTAGGACTTGAAGAAGTAGACAGCACACCAGAAGAAAGTGGGGTCAGAGGCTGGCCGTGTGTGGACTGGTGCTGAGAGCCCAGGTGGATACACTAAATCAGTCGCTTTGGCTGTAGCAAGATCTGTGCGTCAGTTTCCCCATCCCTGTGTGGGGATACAACTTTCACCTGAAATCACTACCCTGGGTCACAACCCAGAGTGGGTACATGGCAACTAGAAAAGAGAAGCTTCTTTCAATCTCTGAGAAAAGGTAAAAAGAAATCTGTGAGGACTGGCTTGCCTTTGTCAGTTTTTTTATCCACTTTTTGGCAAAGATGTAGGGATAAAGGTCCCCAGCAGCTCCCTGGCAGAGGTGTGGGCCTTTGTAGGAAGGATGCAAGCCACTGTATGGAGCCAGCTGACAAGTTTGCATTCCACATCTGCGGACTCAAGATCAGGGTATAGCATCACCTCTGCTACTGATGAAGTCTTGCCCCATTGCTCGAAGTATTGCAAAACCCAGGAGCAAGTGTTTGCCTGCCCACGATGCCTGACTATAGCAGTGCTTTGCAGGGCAGCAGTCCCAGGCCTGCAGAGCCCTGACTCACCCTGTTGTCCTCACTGGGCATTAGCGCGCCGGGGGATGTGCGTGCGTGCATGTCTGCCTGAGCTCCTTCCCTGCACCTGCCAGCCTGCTGATCTATAAGCTAATCCTACCCCAAGCTGATCTATAACTAATTCACTTACAACACAATTGCAATATCGATTCCCAAACTCCTTTGCAGACAGTGCTAAAATGTGTGTGTGCGGCAGGGACAAGGGAGCTCGCTGACAAAAAGCCAGCACACGGGGAGGGCTATGCTCTTCACAGGGGAGATCTGAACGTGCTGTAGAGGCAGCTCCACGCTCACTCTTCCAGTCCTTCCCTTTGTCTCCACTGCTGGCTGTGGAGAGGTCTGAACATGCTTTTCTGCCCAGACATCCTACAGATCCTATGCATCCACCATCCTTGTGCCTGTGTGTCACAGTGGGAAGGGTGGGGTATTTTTTGTCTTTCCCCACCATCTTGGCAGAACAAGCCCAGTCCCACACTCTCCCATTGCTATGGCAGCCACAGCTGTGCAGGCAGGTGTGGGTGCTGGACATCCATGTCTGGAGGAGAAGCACATGAGCAAAAAACTGCTTCTCCAGGGTCACATCTAATGGGGGAGGTGAGAAAAGGGCCATGTTTCCAGCCTGTTCCAGCACTCTCTGGAGATGGGTTGCAGCAGGAATCATGTTTATCAGGGGAGGTAATCACCTCCACAGCCCCTGGTCCATCTCCAGAAAACAGGGAAACTCATCCCAGCACAGCAATTGAGCTGCCCTCCGCTGTATAGATCAAAGTACTTTGAGGCTGGCTTTAGCTCAATGCCTGTGCACCTGACCTTGCTCACACCAAGCTGGTTTGGGATCAGTCTAAATTGTAAAATCCAGCACAACTCACGACGTTCCCAGCCTCTGCATGAAGCACATGCTATTCCAGCCTGATACTTCCTCTATCGAGCAGCATGGCAGAACACCCAGGGGCATCATGAAGCTTAAGACTTTCCCAACACCTTCAAGAGGCTAATTTCCATGCTTCTTCCCAAAGTTTACACTATTATACCAGCAGCACATGATAAATCTGAAGCCACCAAGAAAAGCCCCCGTTTTGGTCAGTGGTCTCTGAGAGCAACTCTTTACTCCAGGAGCCACATTTGAAAGGTTGATTTATGCAGCACAAAATAAAGAAGACATATTTAATGACGAATGGAAATGTCATATTGATCCTATGGGCAGGCTGTGAAATATGGTCATACATGGGCTGTCGCTGAATCCACCAAGCGAGTGGAGGCGTTCGACAGCAGGACAGTCGATACGGGGAGCAGGATGCCCCCGCGCATCTGCCCACCCAACGAGCACCACCAAACCGGGCTGGAAACCAGGAAAAAGCTCCAACGGAGAGAGAATATTGAAGGACTCTCCCACCCATCCAACCAACATTAATACCATTAGTGTTTCTAGGGTGTTTGCAGGCATGCATGTGCAGGGCTGCCTGCCTCTCTCTCACACAGCACAGAGGGGCACTGACTGAGGCCCTGGCAATTCCAGCATCAAGTAATACTGACAAGAGGCAGGACTATGCATGGTGAAAGGACAGGATATGTTTCTCCCACCAAATACAGCTCTATGGGCCTCCCCCACAGTCTGGAGCAGGGGCAGAGCTACCCAATGCTTGCGATTCACTCCCCAAGGGAAAGGCAATGTACCTAAGGTTGCCAGAACTCAGAAAAAATGCCGTGGGTTGGAGAACGGAGGGGCAATGCTGTTGTTGAGTCTAAGGAGGCCCTTGGATGCCTGTGGCATCTTTGGAAAAGAGACCCCACAATCACACTGCCATGTAGGGTGGTCCCGAAGGGACTTTGGTGGCCACATTCATCCCCCTGCCCTGCTCACATTGCAGCCATGAGGATCTTTCAAGTTGCTGTAGCAAGAGGAAAGTTCCACTTGGGCAGAGCACAGCAGAGGGGTAAAGTGATCTTAAACTGGTAAAAATAGAACATCAGCCTCATATAATTTCTCTGAAAACAAGATTTATTGAAGTTCTGTCTGTGGAAATCACTGTAGTGTGGAACACTCACCATATAGATTCGATCACTGACTCGTACCCTACTACATTTTTCATTAGGAAAAATATTGGCTGGGAAAGTTTGACCCCATAATCTCTGCATTTTAAACAATAACCAAGGAAAATAGAAGTGACGGGCTAAGGAAATCTCTTCCACTTCAGCAGTCCCCTAGGCAGTAGCCAGGAGCTGTAAATCACTCCTCTGTTCCAGAGCTACTTGCTATGATCCTTTGTGTCCAGACCCTTCCAGACCTGATGCTCTTTGGCCACATCTACCCAAGGGGTTCTGTAGTGGGCACAATGCACATCAGTACCTGGTGGAGGACTGAGCCACACCACTGTGTACTTAGGGGGCAACATTTCAGAAAACTGGGCTCTGTTCTCACCATGACTTGGGTTCTGATATGCCCAAGTAGGAACACTCTTCACTGCAAGGCAAATCAAACATCTGAAACTCAACTTCTCATCTTTCTGTAATAAGATCTCCCTGGTCTGCTGTCAGCACAGGGATGAGACAGGGGAGAAGCAGAGAGATTTCCAATCTGTAGAGCTGCAGTCTCCACCTTCAGTTTGGCCAATATGTCCCTGTCACCCCATCAGCATCATGCAAGCAGTGGTGTCTCAGCTGCTGCTCCACAGCCCCTTTCAAATTAATTCCTGTTTTATGGTCTAAATAAATTAACCTCCATCGATTAGAGGTTCATGGTGCTTTTAATGTCAGTGTCATAATCAGATACCAGAATGGATTTGCCTTTCTAAATCATAGCTCCAAAAGGCTTTCAATCTGAAACTCTATTTTATGTGTGGCCCAATTAGAGACCACAAGGCTTTGGGCCCCAGTCACTTGCTGGTGTCCTGATTTACACATGCTGCTTGTTGGTGGCCTTCATGACTGGAAAGAGACTTCACCCCATCCCACCATGCATCACACCACCTTCACTCCTTGGTCCTTACCTTCTGACAGCCAGAAATGCCACCCACTCTGCAGCAAAAGCCAAACTCAAGAAAGCCAGAAGAAAACAGTATTGCTGCCTTTACTTCATGCACTGGATCTACATGGGAAGCGGTCACCAAATCATTTATGAAGATGGACTTGTCTTGGGTGACAGCTCTATCAAAGCCCTAACACTACTGTTGGGAGTCTCTCTGTCAACTTAAAGCCAAAACTCATAGGATCTGGTTATCCATGGGTGTCAGTCTCTTCTCCAAAGTAGCAAGCAATAAGGCAAGAGGAAACAGCCTCAGGCTGTGCCAGGAGAGGTTTAGATTAGGAAAAAATTTTTCAGGAAAGGGTTGTCAAGCATTGGAACAGGCTGCTGAAGGCAGTAGTTGAGTCACCATCCCTGGAGGTATTTAAAAGACCTGTAGAAGTAGCACTTATGGACATGGTTAAATGGTGACTCAGCAGCATTAACAGTTGGACTTGGGGATCTTAAGTCTTATCCAACCTAAATAATTTTATGATTCTAATATCTTTGGTAATGAATCAGACAAAGAACTGAAGGGGAGATCTTGGGGGACTTTGATTCCAATCAAAACTGTGACTGAACAAAACCTTTTGCCCATGGGGAGAGGAAGGGGTACATCACAGGCAGCCTATTCAGCTTGGATCTTCAAGAACAGCCATCAGCTTTCTAGGTAGGGCTTCTGTCTTTTCCTTTATCTTTGCAGATCTCGGGGCCTTTTCTAAACATCCATCTGGTACCAGGGAGGGAATCCCTCTCCACCCCTTCTTCTGTGCTTGGCATCTCCCTTGCAACTTCTTCCAAGACCCTTCGGTTTGATTTCCAAGTTCTGACATAACCATTAGTTACAAAGAGCGATTAGTTTGGTTGTTGTCATTAAGTCATTTTTTAAAAGGCTCCAGGCGGCATCAGAGAACAAAGAAACAAAATATCCATGAAAAAAGTTAATCACAAATTACTAATTATTTTCCCCCCTCCCTTTGTACTCTTTCCTCCCCAAATCATGAAATATTATCCCCATGAAGAAAGGAAAAGGTCTGTCCGTTCGTGAGCCTTTCACGGATTTTATACACCTAATTCATCAAACGAGAAACACTTCCTGATTGTCCCGGATTATTTTGAGAGGTGAACTGGTGACCCCCGACCCCGCTGCTGAGAGCCACAGCGAAGGGCAAAGGCTCTGATTTACGTGTCCCGAGATGCGGCCTTGAGCTGTGAGGTGGGGAACAGTGGAGCCTCACTGGCTCAAGGAACGAACCCTGATACCCCAGTGAGGGGCAGCCACTGAGCCAAGCCCTTCATGTGGAGAGATCTTGTGACTACAAGTGTTTCTGAACCCATTTGGATTTTATGGGGCTGCTGATTTCAAACAGGCCGAGTGCTTTGAACAAGGCACCGTGCATGCCATTTGGGCGTTTGTATTTATTTACCGTGAGGGCTTTTATTCCTCTCCCCAGACAAAATGTACGTGCCAGAAGACAGGGTTTTATCTCAAAAGAGTGCAACCAGAGGGACAATTTGGAAGCAATGAGAGTTTGGACTCCCACATATTTTATTCGAAAAGAAAATTTGGGAGTGATGAAAGCTGATCAGTCCAAGCCACAGAGACAGCCACTGCTCCCAGGTCTAGATCCACAGGGACCTCCTTGTTAATGGTCCCCAGTTTGCTCAGATTAAGGTGGCCAATCTGGAGAAAGTACTATTGAAAATAATGACCCTTGCAAGTGCCCAATGTCCTTCTGCTCCATTCTCCCAGTACCACAGTACCAAGAATCCACAGTTCCACTGGAGATAGGTCTTTGGCTGTGCTAGGACAGAAACTACTGCTGAGGAATCTAAATGCATAAACCCTTTGTTTCAGATGCCCATACTACTATGTTACCCTTCCTCTTTGGCCACCAGCAAAACAACAGCCCAAATCCACACCAGAGCTTCTCTCTGAGCCCTGGATATGTTCAACATTCAGCTGCAGATACATGTAAATACCAAAGATGTCTTTATAAATAGGCAACAGTAAAATCAAACGTCTCAAACAGATTTGACTTCCAACTCTGCAGCAGCAGCCAACACAAAACAGAAGGTAGCAGTAACACTGGGACCTCTCTGCAGTGGAAGGCTCTATCATACCTGCTGGCTGGCAGGTGCATAAATCTCCACCTTCCACTATTTTTGCAGTCTTTAGGGATGTCTCCATACACAGACACATCCTGAACTGCACCAACATCACTTCAACAGGCTCAAATTTTGCCCTTTGCATGCTTAAAACCCTTTGACCTTTTCTCTCTGTGTTCAGAAGCACATCTTAGTTTGCGTGAAAATGAAGCTATTTGTTTAACTAAGACAAATAAATAAACTCCAGTCTCCTAGGCCAAGGAGGGGAGTCTGGGAGAACCGTGCTCCTGAAATAACTATTTTTTTTGCCAGGACAGAAAAAGCTCATCCTGTTTGCCTAAAAGCTGAACGTAATGTAAAAGGGGACCATAAGGGAGTATGAAAATGCATTTGAATCAATAGGATAAAGTTAACAGGATCAGGAATAAATAGAATGAATGAAATAAGATAAAAATGCCAGAGGAGATAAAAATGCCAGACTCAACATCTCCTCAGGGATCACTGCTAAAGAAGCAGCAGGGCCAAGTTCATCCTGGGTGTAATTCCCTTGGCTGATTCCTCCTGGCATTTTAAAGCTTGGTGGATTTAGGAGCTTTGGGTGGTTGTTGGTTTTTTTTTTTGCTCCCTGTCAATGATGTCTCAATTCAAATAATGTGTGACATTCTTGGGTTTGCTCCACACCCGCCTGGCACAGCTTAGGGTCTGGCTTCTATAAATGGCAGCTTCCCATGACCCAGCAGCACTGCTCTGGCTACCAGAGTGTTCAGAAAGGTGTCTACATTTGAATTTGGGTGACGAATTTAAAGCAGCCCTGTTTGCGAAGCAGTTTTTATGTTTATATAGCAGACTTCATTCTAATTCAACAGGCCTGCTGGCAGCCAGGTTTCACTTCAAATGTGTGTAAATCTCTTTGGCTTTCAAGGAGTTTATGCTTGTGCTTTAAGTAAAGCAGGTGTTTTGTGTATTGAGTCCTGCATCATTTTAACCAAAGTGCCATCTTCCCATGGTCCCTTGAAGACAACAGTGAGAGGCTTTAGAAGAGGTACTCATGTATTTGATGGTTGTTTTTCCCAACACCTCCCTGCTGTGCCTCACAGCAGGGCACTCCAGCAGCTTCCTGATGCGCCTAGATCCCACACAGCCCTTGCCACACCACCAAAAATATAAAAAGAAAGGAAACTAAAATATGATGAAAAGCATCTTTTCTCTATACTGGTTCCCAAGGCACCTCATGAGCAGGTGTGAGTTCTGCATCTCAGCAAAAACATGGACCTGATTCATTTTCTGTTTTATAGAAGGAGAAAGGTGCCCCTTCAGAAACCAGCAGTCCTGCATAAGCCTCGTTCATTGGTGGATGAGCAGAGGGACCTCAGCTCCTGGAGCATCCCCCCAGGTGGCTGCTGGGATCTCTGCACCAGAGGGTAGTGCCCCATAGCCCTATGCCTGGGCACGTGGCTTGTTCAGGATACTGCTCAGGGACCAGCCCTTCATTGCACCACCTTGGCTTTCCCACCCACCTGCCAATCCCAGGATGAATTCTGCTTAGCTTAGGAGGCTTGATGATTACACAGCCCCAGGCAAGATGGCTGCAGGCCATCGGCTAAAATAGCTGCTTGTCATCATCTCCTTTGTCTGGGCTTCCGGCTGACAGGACCTGCCTCCACTCTCTTTACAGATCTCTTTACAGCCAGCCTTTGAGGGTCTGACTGACAGCAGGACCTTGATCTTTCCTTCCATCATCTTTCCCCTGCTTCTTTCCCATTCCTTTGGTGACTGCTCTAGTTATTTACCCCTGTGCCTTTTGAGGGTCTTTTTCTCCATTCTTTATTCTCCCTTTTCCCCCTCTATGGGTACTCTCCCTATCATCCTGGGTGGCCAGCAGACTCCAGAATGGCCCTACTCTGATTTAGGGTGTCATGCAATCCACTACCATGTTCACGCACCCTGGAGTAGTGGGGTGTGCAGGGGAGCGTGGGTCTCAGTCCATGGGATGAAGCTGGGACCACATCACACCCTGAAAGCAGCCAGCCTTGGCAGGGTGCTCTGTTCCAGTATCCTCCCTCAGAAGTGACCACCTCCTCACACCATGGGGCAGGTGAATCGCGTGAACTTCTCAGGGTCGTGTGGACCTCATGGATATCTTGTGAACCTCACAAGTGTCATGTGGTTGCACCAGAGAGGTATGATCAAAGGAGATATGCCAACCTGGCACCAGGCTCCCTTTGCAACAGGTTTCCTGCACAGCCGAGTGGCCAGAGCACTCTGCCAGGGCAAACAATTCCTCCCAGGTCAAGGACCTGGCACAGTAGCGGTGTATCACTTAACACCCAGACGTGGATGACACAAGCTGGGGGTGGTTGACTCATCCCAGCAGGCTGGACCCCTTCCCAAGGAGCACAGAGCTACTGAGTTCAGCCACTGCTGGGAGCAGGGTGGCGGAACACACAAAGCAATGACTGGCCCTGGAGATGACTGTGCCTTGACTCCTGATGTACTTGACTCTGGGACAGCCAAAGGCAGTGTGTCCAGACTGTCCTCCACCGCAGTCCTTGGGGCATGATCCTCCTGTCAGTGAGGTTGTTGATCTTGCAGCAGGGAGATGCTTTCCCTGAGACAGGTACTTTAACACTGTCTCTTCTGTAAAATCAAGACTCCATCCCTCCAGGAGTCAAATCAAGCACTGCTGCCATGAAAGGGCAGCTCATACCAGAGCAACATGCACAGCAGTGGCCTTCTGCAGATGGGTGACCCACAGCAAGGACAACACCCAAACCTTTGCATCCTCTAAGCAGGGCTGATACACGCCTTGATGCCTCACTGGGCTATACCTTGCAGTGGGGAAGACCTCTGGCCTTATTAAGTTTCTTTTCCATAAGAAACATGGTCCAGGCATGCATGCTCTTACAGCTGAGACACTGGGGCTGGAGGTCAGCCACCCACTATGGCAGGGTACTGCCCCAGCCCTCTCCAGCTGAGCTGGCTTTGAACTGTCCTGGGCTCTGACTGACAAGATCTCAGCCCAGCTGACATAGATGGGTTGAAAGAGAAGGAAGTCACTTCCTAGAGTTTTTGAAGGAGATGAGTGTTAAACACAGGCCCATCCACCAGCTGACTCCACACACCCACACTGCTGACCCCTCAAAACTCAATGTACGGGAACACCTCCTTTGCAGGTCTGGCTGGGTGTGACAGATTCAGCACACCAGAGAGTCTGGAAGGAAATCAGGGAGAGTGGTCTGTGATTACACATCAAGGATAAACAAAGCTCAAGACTTGAGCTGTTGTGTTCTCCCATAGCACAGAGATGGACGCCAGCAGACCCTATCAGTGTCATCAGGTCGCTCTATTTCCAGTTAGAAATGAGTTGTTACACTGAAAATAATTGACCCTTAATGCCAGCTGCAAGGACCAGAGCATGCATTGCCACAGGGTTACACTCCTTCCAATCCATCTGCTGTTCCTGTGTTGAGCTCAGATATCTCTCCTTCTCCCCCCAGCCCCCAGCTCTCCTTTCAGCTTTCAGAGCCACCCTGGCTCCTGGGATGTGTGTTTTGCCTTTCCTTTCCACATCCACAGCTCCACAAAAATGAGCAAGGTCAGGGATGGGTGATACATCACCAGCAGTCCCACACTAATCCGGGAGGGACCTGGGAGAAGTCTTGGTTACCCAATATCCATCTTTGGGACATTACTCATTTGACCCTCACAGAGGTGACATTCTACTCCCTTTATCTGAGCTATGGCTCTGGAAGAAGCACCAAGAGACCAGCATTTCCAGAGAGAGTTACTGACAATGATGAGGGGATGATGCCACATTTTGAGGGTCTCTCTCAAATACTGTCCCCCACTTGTAAGCCTATCAGGTTGGGAGACTTCTGTTCCCTCTGTCCTAAGTCTTTCCAAAAGGAGCTGACCCATTCAAACAATTCAGCCACGTGGTTTGGCAAAGGTAAGCAGCCAAGCAAATGGAGCAGTGTTACAGTGGTTTGAATGGGCTGGGGCATACGAATTCCTTTCCTTGACTCTGATCTGCTTGCTGGCCTTGATGGGGTCATTTCCCACACCTGTGCTTCTGTTTCTCCTCTGCCTCTCTGCCTTATGCATGCAAGCACAGCTTCCTTGGTGAGAAGCAAGAACAGGGGATGATTTGAGCTGGGATATCTGGTACCTCAACAAAAGCAATAACTATGGCTGGTGCTGCACACTCAAGTTTTCCTCCAGCCTGAAGGTGCTGACACTCTCCCTGCCCACCTACAGCCACCCAACACAGGTGGATGCTGTGCCCATTCCAGGCCTCAGTAGGAATCTGCTGGACACTTCTGTGGATCTCTGAGCATGGACTTGGTAGTGGACATCAAAAGAAACAACAAGGAGGTGGAGGCAGGATGGGCAGATGAAAAGCAGCTGCTGCTGTGGTGCAGCATGGCAAACAGCTGTCTCCCACAGCAGTGTCTGTCTGAAGCAACAAAGAGGAAGCCAGAATTCTATTGCCCATGTAAACCTCCTTATAGCCATAGCAGTGTCTTGCTGTGCTCAACGTTTTCAGTGATGATGTAGTGGCTCAGCAGTGTTTCCACCCCACTCCCTGCCTTCCCCTTCCAGCTAAGCTAATCAGGGACATTTACAGGGAATGGCCAACGTGAGGCCAGTCTGGCAGCATAGGGTAGGGAGCAGGCAGGTGTGCTGTCCAGGCCTTTGCAGGTGCAGGGCTGTGTAGGCAATGCATCTGCCAAGCTCGGGCTACCTTGTGTGCTGGTCCTGTCTTCCCATGTCTCTGTTGCCTTTTTATCCTCAGCGCCTTCGCTTGATGGGAACACCGAGCTGAGGAGACACAGGGATGCACTGCCATTTCCACCAGCACCAGCGGCACAGCAGGCATGAGGCAGCCTGGCCGCCAGCACAGGGAAGGCTTCAGCCCAGTGCAGAGCATGTAGCAGGACCAGCCCCGGCCAGGGATAAGCCTGGGGCACAGCACACTGCAAAATTGACAGTGACCTGCTACAGCAAAAGAAGGGAAAGCCGATTTATGCCCCCACTGTCTCCACACTGCTTGGCTCCAGCAGAGCTGAAGTGCTGGTTTTGCCTGTACTGGGCCCATCGCGGTGCAAGATCCTGCCAAAGCGTGAGAAGGATGTGTGGTGGAAAGCGTATCAGGGGTGGAATTGTCTACACGCAAATGCTCAACTTTATGTACTTTTAACTAGAGGTGTAACAGATGGTTGCATTTCGGTCCAAGCAGCAGAGAGCCATGCCCATTCCGGCTGGAGCCAATCAATCCCGCCACTCTGGGGAAAACGGCAAGCTGGGTTTGGAAGCACGGCTGCCAGCAATCCAGAGGAAGGCTTTGCACAGGCAAACATGGGCCGCTGCCATGCGAAACCAGGGAAACAGGGCTAAAAAGATGTGGAGACAGACAGCAGAGTGCGGTGCTGTGGGCTGTTCCCAGAGCAAATGGTAGGAGAGACAGCAAGTAGCCAGGGCTCAACAAATGCACATGGGCCCAAGCTCCAAGAGGGAGGGAAAAGGAAAGGGGTTTGCTGGAAAGGGGCAGAAGTTTTGTGGGATAGAGAGGGACCTTTTCCCATGCAGTGGTGCCACAGTAAGGGGCTGCCTGGGATGCTCTGCCTAGTCATAAGGCTCAGCCCAGTGCTCTCATCTGTGTCCACACCCCACAGAATCGTTGCTGCATGGGATGGGGACTGCCCTCCACTGCCATGACTCCTGCTCTTCATGGCCCCACAGCCAGGACAGCATCCCTCCTCTGAGCTCAGGTAAGCTGTGGGGCTTGGGCATGTGGGTCTGCAAATCTCACCTGGCTGTGCTCCATGGGGGACCCCAGGGCACTACAGCTCAGGATCCAGCATAAGGATGAGCCCTGCAATGGAAAGATGTCCTCCCCCCATAGGACCCACACCAGGACAGCAATATGGATAAGACTGAGGCAGCTTCTACCCCAGGGCCCATAAGGGAGATTTGCCACTCATTTTTGGGCAGGTTTTGAACTGATGGAAAGGAATATAATAGCGTAGAGGCATCTCAGCTGGGCTATTTCAGGCGTGCAGTTTAGGTCTGGGGTATAAGGTTATCTGGGGTATAAGGTAGGTGACTGAGAAAGATTATCCACTGCTGGTTATGGGAAACCAAACTGGGAGATTATAGTGAGACGAAGTTTTTAGCATAACAGCCTGCAAGCTACTTCCCACAAATCCCAATACAATTGATTTATCATTACAGGATGAAGGGCTGAATAAACACGTGGGTTCTGCGAGCTCTACCAGACCTGCACTGTGTAGTAAAACATCTGCACTACATTTCTGCTTCCAGAAATGCATGCATACTTTACTCTTTATCAACAAGGAGCGCTTGAAATACAGCTTTATCCTTTTCTCTAAAATATAGGTTTATATTGAGAGAGGTTAATCAGACCAACAGAGAGCAAATTTCCCTGTGCCACTCACCTTCTGCCAGTGAGCCTGGAAGACTGAAGTACCATGGGAGCAGATACAGCCAGAGGCAGCTGAACCCACAGTTCATTTGTGAGGTGCTCAGCAAACAGATGGGGTTTGGAAGGTGCCCCTTGGGATGAAGCCTGGGGAGTTATGCATTACAGAACTGCAGATCATCAGATCAGGAACTGTAATGGGAGGTCGCAGGGAAGAAAATGATTTTGTTTAGTGGCTTCTGGAGACTGAGGGATTTGGAAAAATCACTAGAACTGTGGATTTTGGCAGGAAACCCGTGCTTCGTTTCTGTGCTGTCAACACCAAGAAGCCAAAAAACCTGTGAGGAAGATTCAAAATCACCAGAGAATGCTTAAACCAATGAAAAAAAGGGTGGCTTATGCTTGTTTCTTGCCCTGTGTAGTTTGTTCGTAACATCCACACATCTTCAAGGGTACATCTGTCACCACAAATCTCAGGTGAGAAAACCCCCATGTTTGTTGAATTGACCCCAAAGTTTTGAGTGAAACATTAAAAATTTGCAAAAATCCAGTGAAACAATGAGACTGGGTGACCTGAAGAGTCTGCCCATAAGGGCAATGAGCTAGGGCTTAAGTCCTGAAGGACTGTTTAGAGGGTGACATCTGCATCAAGGACATTTTGATCCTTGCCCATCAGTAGCACCATTCAGCAGTGCAAAAGTTGCATGCGTATGACAGAGACAGAAATGCATCCCAGCAAGGCAGCAGGGAGACAGAGGGAAGCCTTCTGCAGTTAAAATGAAGCATTTCAAGCAAATCTGGGTCTTTCCTCACTCCTATCACATTGCAAAACCCTCAGCAAGTCGCCCCAGGGGCTTCCTCCTCAGCCTGGCAGGGCGGTGCCCCCAACAGTGCCATTGAGCCTTTCACATCACCCACACAGGGCTGGTGGCTTTAACCTGTTTTAAAGACCTGTTCTCCCTCCCCTCTGCACCTCCTCATTCTCTCTCACAGTCACTTTCCCAGGTACCTCTCAGCAGATGTTTATGGTGCTTTTGTAAAACATTTCCACTTTCTTGAGCTTATCAAACTGTCTCTGTCTCACAGGTGCTCTGGTCTAGAGAACGCAATGTTATGAAATGACTGCTGTGACAGCTGGAGGAGCTGTCCTCCCCCAGCTCCTTTCCCTATCCAAAAGACAGTGCCATGTCTAGGGAAAAACCTTGTGGAGGTTGAGTACACTTGCCCTTAGACTTCTGATATAATTCTTATCATTCCCAAGGCATGATAATTTCATAACAGGGCCAAAAACTCCTTTGGGTGTTTCATTTTACTTCTGCAAACCTGCTCCCAGGCCTGTGAGCGTGGGGTACACAAATGTACCAAAACATGGGTGGGCAAAGGAACGAATCCAAAGCCTTAGAGCACATGATGGGGTCAAGCTGAGGACAGTCTTTCACCCAAAATGTGCTGTCTCAGGCACTGCCAATGCATGCTCTCCATCTTTGTTCAATGCACTGATGCCCAGTTTAGATTCATCCCCAGAGAGGATGTGTAAGCCCAAAGTTCCTGGTCTGCTTCTTACTGACTCCTCAGGAAGCTGTGGAGATTTTTGGCTGACTGGGATAAGCTCCCTGCCCCACTGTTTCTGTTTCCGCCAGGCAGTCCCAGTAGCCAAACCTTCATGTTGACAGCCATCTTGCATCATACATAAGCAATGCCATGCATCAGCCAGGAGTCTTCTCCCAACTCATCCTAATGGCCCAACACCTTCCTCAGGGGTTTGCTCAACTAGGGACACCACAAGCCTCCCTTTTGCCCACGACACCATGAATTTCATCCTCTCTCTGAGGTGTATCTTGATTTTCCTTGATCTTCTCCATAGGCTACTCAGTCCTGAATAACAGGAAATTCACCTCTCCCACAGTCAGCTCCATGCAGGCTGACAAGGCCCTACCAAGGGACAACTGTGCTGTCAGACAGGCTGAGGAGTGGGTGAGCAGGGATTAACTGTGTATCACCTCTTCCTGAACAAGTGCAAGCGGATGTGGAGTTATCAAGTGGAAGATTCATGACAAAGAAAGGAAGATCTTATCTGCATAGCTGTAGAGCAGCCATGAAACTCACTGCCTTGGGCTATTGTGGATGCCAAAAATATTATATGGGTTGAACAAGTGGTTAGACACATCCATGAAAGAACAATCTATCTGGAGCTATAAAACATAAAGGTATCACTTCTGGCCCTGAACCACAAACTGCCAGGGGCTGGGAAAGCATCCCTGGGAAGCATGCCATATACTTGCTAATGGTTGTATTATAATAATATAATGTAATACTACAGTGATAATAATATACATAATTGTATATAATACAGCTGGGCCTTTTGCTTTTTCAGGATGACAATCATCACCAAGCAGTGGAGTCAGGATATGGGGTTAGGCAGACCTTCACTAAACCCTATCTGGCCTTCCTCAGCCTCTTGTATCCAGTGACTGGATCTGTGCCAGGCTGACTGCCATTAGCGCTCCTGCAACGTAGCACTCACATCACTGAACTGCCTTGTTGCTCTCCTAAGGAGATGTGCAGGGATACAGCATCTGATTCTGAGAGGGTTCACAAACCTAGATGTGCACGTCAAACCCCTGCCTGTGCTGGGGAGACGCGTCGTGTTAAGCTGTGTGTTTGACTGAGCTTTGGGTTTAAAACCAAACTCTCTGAGTCAGTGTTGTCTTGGGTATGGAGTCTGAGTCTTTCCTGGGAAGTTATCAATTAGGGAAAGACCTTTCTGAGAGTTCTTTCTGAAAATAGCTTTCTGTTTCTCAGGAACAGATTCTTTTCCATTGCTCATCTCCTCTGACCTGATGACTTTTCACCACTGTTTTGTGTGATCCCCTGAGTACTCCCAGAAGCAGCACTACCTCCTGTGCCCCTGGCCAACGGAGAACAAATTCCATTCCTGGCACATCCAGGTGCTGTGAACAGAGGTCTCAAATGCTGCCCTGTTCCACATCCATGAGCAAGCATAGACTCTCTGCCCCTGTCCACCAGCTTGTAAAGCATAACGAGCCCAGCTTATCTTGTGCAGGCATTTCTGGGTCTGAATCAGCAGCTTTGAGGCAGGAGAGTATCTTGGGCTTGGCACAGGCTGGTCTGGGTTCAGACAATAACAGTGACTGTGTTCCCATTAGTGTCCTGCCCCAATTGCCTTTACACCTATCTCTGCAAAAACTCCTGCTTGGGAAAGACACCTGGGGATGGGGGCCAGATTTAACCTCTCAGCCATCAGGAGAAAGTTTTGAGAGGAAAAGGAGAAAAGGAGAAAACTTATTTTCCACTCAAATATAACTAATAATAAAACCAGGGAAGAACAATGCTGGAAAAATGCTAAGTAAGCAGAAATCTGGCTAAACAGAAGTTTTCCACAAGGCATCAGGAAATCTCTGAATTGCTATCAGTGCCTTATTTAGTGGTGTGTGTGCTTTTTGTCCACACAAGTTACAGTCACTGCAGCCATCAAACATTTTTTAATAGGAGCATTAACTTAAGAATAGCTAACAGTAATATTCCTAGCTGTGTGGAAACAGCATTTTATTAAATGCTTCACACAGATTTTGTATAATAAAGATGAATATATTATATCCTCTGCCTCCCCCAGAGTGAAACAATAATAGGAAAATAAAAAAAAAAAAAGCCAATAAAGTGAAACATAAATAGAACATAATGGGACTAGTAGCAAACTGAACTGACTATATAACATCTGCTATTGTTTGCCTGGCAAACGCAAACAAGGGGAGAGACCAAGAAAAATGTGAACAGCCCTAACCTCTTTCCCCTCTGCTGCAAGGAAGCAGCACTGATATCCCAAGCAGATCAGAGCTGACAGAACAGTACAAGGCACGACTTGCAAATTTGTCCTTAAACAAATGTGTGAGATCCCCTTTGCTTCTGTGCAGCGAGCAATTTTCACAACTCTTTTGATGCCAGTCAGTTTACGTGTGAAAATATCCTCAGGTCTGGCAAGTTCTCGATGTAAACATTCATTCATTTCAAAGCTCAAATTTTGCCATGTGTTTGCCCCTCACTATCCTCTGGTTTATGAAGTCCAGTTACCCCGTCATCTGAGTGGAAACAAAGCCATGGGAGCTGGGCAACAAATCCTGCCAACTCAGAGGGTACAGAAAGAACTGACATCTCTGGGCAAGGCCTCAGCTGGCTTCTGCATGTCATAACCAGGAAGCACTTGATTGTATCCCCCACTTTTGGAGAAACTGGGATAACTAAGATATTACACTGTGAGCAGGGGCAAAAAAAAGATTTTTTTCCAGGCAGCTCCTTTGCAGGCAGTAATCTGGCCAGCCCACAGGTGCAGTAAACCCAGGGCTCTGCATCTGCAAAAATCTAGTCTGAGTTTGTGACAAAACTTAAATCATAGACATCCTGACTAAAGAGAACTGGATGGAAGCTGGGGGAAGGAAAGAAGAGCTAAATGCCTATAAAAGTCATTTTCTCTTTTATTTGTTATCTTGCTTGTAATGATCACACCATGTTTCCTCTCTATTTTTACAGTAAGTTGTACACTGGTCTCAAGAGGCCTCTGGATGACTTATTATTAACGATGTCTTCTTATTATGGATGGTGATTTATTATCAGAATGATTCTATTTGTACTAGGTATGTTGTTCTGCTGCCAGCACAAAGCTGTTGCCATCTTCAGAGCAAAAGGTCATGTTCTTGCAGCACAACGTGGCCAGCTCCGCTAGGCTGAGCTGGTGAGTTTGCAGATTACACACATGTACAGGGCAAAAGGACAAAGCCCAAAAAGAAGAGCAGCCCTGGTGCAACCACAACATTGCAAATGCTCCATAGCCTTGGGGTACACGGGTGATCCTTCTCCTGCTGCTGGACCACACTCCTCCTTACTCTCTGCCTGCATTCCCTGTGCGTGATGAGGTCACCATTAAAGGATCTGTATGCTTCTCAAAAAAAAAAAAATTTGAATCTTCTATAATTTTTACCTCACAGCACAAGTCAACAACTGTTTATTTAACCTCAGGAAATTAGAATCGTTCTTCTATCCTGTCTTTGGAGTCCATGTATCCAAGACTCATGGACACTCCTTTACCTGTAATAAAGGACCATGTGGAGTTTGGCAACAGGTTCACAGTGTACAAGAGACTTTTAACACCCATTTCTTCTCTGAAACTGAAAGAAGCGGCAGGAGCAGGTTCACAGCTTTCCAAGCAGAAAATCACAGGATTTAAAGTGAGGGAGAGGGGCTGCTCCTGAAAAGTTGTCCTGTGCTTTGGGACAGATCAAACTAGACCCTCTCTAGCTGCCCTTCCATCTCTGCAGTGACAGAAGCCCCTTTCACACTCGCTGGCTGAGGAGTGAAGGACCTGATAGTGGAAATGGTTGCCCTTGGTGCCCTCCCTTTAGTGGCAGCTCCCCTGCAGGGGACCCCTAATAGCCCTTCCACTTCCAGTCTCTCCCAAGGATGAGGGATGCCTAAAACAGCCAGCCAGCCCCTTTTTCTTACCCCAGACCATGTTATTTCTACTGTCTGTAGCCTTATCTCTGTTTCTTGGTCTTTCTCACCTCTTCAGCTCTTATTGAGGAACACTGGTAGGTCCTCACTAAGCTGTAACACTAACAATGGCAGATGCAGAGAACCTGACTGATTTTTCCACGTGCAAGCAGAATCCAGACCCACATGTTGCTGCTTATTTGGCATTAGTGAAGGCCCAATTTCCACACCTGTAAAAAGCAGCAGAGCTAAGCAAACCCTGAGGAGATTTAAAGCAGAAAAATGAAAGAAATCTTGATAGTGTTCACTACACAGGTTTTACTCAGTGCCCAGGAAAAACAAAACAAAACAAAAAAAAAGCCCAGGCAGTACACAAATGTTCATACATCAGTTAAGAAAGAGTTCTGGGTGCCAGGCAGGTGGACATGGGGATTCGGTGCCACAAGATGTCATGAACTGAAGAAAAGAGAAAGGATGTGGAGAGGACCCCAGGATGCTCAGTAGTGGAATCACTAAAGAGGTGGCATATTTGTAGTGATATTAAATCTCAGAGTTCAGAGTCTGAATCATTTACTGAAGAGTGGGAATTAGGAAAATGCCCATCAAGAGAATTTTTTTTCACTCCAGATTCCCGCAGGAAGCTGTTTTCTCTCTCTCTTTCTCCATTGTACCACCATGCAGCACTGGAGACAGGGAGACAGCCTGATTCAACAATGATCGGTACACAAACACCGTCAGCTGACAGCAGCTATTATGCAGTATGGGAAATGCCAGCCACCACTACAGGATGCTAAAAGTACCCATAGAAAGAGCTATGACTGATACAAGACCATCTGAGGAACGTGTCTAAAGTTCTTGAGCTGGAAAGCAGAATAGAACAAACATAAGTGTAAAGCATCTCATCAGAGATGTCTGCTGGCCATGGCCAAGCTGTTTGGAAAAGGTCCCTTTACAAGGCCAGTCTGAGGATGCAGAGAACAATTTGGCACTGGAGAGAAGTACAGTGGATCCCTCTGTCCAGCAGCAGAGGCTGAGAGAGTTTGAGAATCATCTTGTGAACCCCTGCTGGGGATGGAGGGCACAAGAGGGTAAGAGTATAGCCATGCCTTCCCTGTGTGAGGAACAGGGGAATAGAGAAGAGGAAAGCTGCTGGGTCTGGGGGAATGAGTCTGATGCTAAATGATGTTGAGTGTTTGAAAGGAAAAGGATAAAAGTCATCTGAGGCCTTGCAAATTCACCTCATGTGTGAGTTGAGAGACAAGTGCACTGCTGTTTGACCCTACCTCTAGCTGATACCCCTTCATAATAGGACCTGAGAGGGACAAGGGGAACAAACATGGTAAGTCTAACACAGACATGTGTTTTAGGGAGCATTTTCTTTCCAATAGCACTTGGCTTAGGTTAGAGAGCTCCTGTGAGGCCCAACGGAGTAGGGTGGAAAAAAGGAGGAAAGAAAAATTAGGGGAACTGAACGAAAGAAGTGAGAAGTAGGGAGGAGCAACCTCACAGCACCTGGAGTTGGAAGAGATCACACTCGAAATCTAGCTCTGTATCTTGGGGCTGCTTTTGCAAAGGATGGAAATATTAGTTTTTAATTAATTTTCTCACTGCAGTTGTTGGAAGGGGGATCACCTTCAAAAAAAGAAATACAAATAACTGCTTTAACAGGAAACTTTTGCTGCCGTAATTTATTGGAAGGCAAAATGAGCTCCGATTACATTATCCACCCGCACTGTGCCGGCAACGTGTACTTCAGATATTGCGCTATAATCCAATGACTGCTCCTGAATTATTAAAACCAAGTTGTTATTAGAAGAAGTTGCCTGCCTTATTTCCGCCATTCTCCCCCACCACTCCCTTTATTAAGTTTCAATTGATTCCCCACACCTCCTCCTGCCCCCCAAAAATGAGCCCTCGCCTCTCCTGCTCCTTCATAGCTGCCACAAATGTTACTTGCATTTGGCAGCCTGGTGAATTATTCACGCGTGCCGGGAGCGGCAGAGATATTACAGGTCTCGGAGGAGCCAGTGCCGCTCGGCTGTCACAATCCTGGGTGGCTGTGTCGTGTCCTCCCCACAAAGTTTTGCAGAGCCCCGGCAGCACAGTTGCGGGGCAGGGAGGCATCTTGCGGGCAGACCCTCCGTCACTCCTCTTCCGTGGGAAGCGAGGGAGCCGGCATCACCTCGCGCCTTGACACTCCCAGACCAGCCCCGCAGGGCCCAGAGGTGACAATGAAATCGCCTCCGGACGCAGCTGCACCGGCCGGGCACTGTGTGCCCCCGCCTCCCCAGAGCCCATCCCCGCGGTCTCAGGGTGAGCTCCGTGGCCACGGACCCCTCCAGCGTCCTCCTCCTCCAGCCTCTTCCTTGGAGCTAGGGCGTGCTGGAGAGAAGGCGGTGGCAGCTCCCGTCCGAAAACAAGAGTAACACACAGGACAGACAGGCTCTGAACGGAGGGGCGGGGATGCGCTGATTCCCTCCGACGAGTCTTCTTCGACGCTCGCCCCACGGCCCGGCCTTGCCTCTCCCAGAAATGGGACGGGGTAGGGAGAGCCCGACAACTGCTAAATCTCTGTTACCCTGACCCTGACACGGCCAGAAGGCCTGAAATGCCCTCGACCGGCTCCCTCACACCTCTCTGCCATCCAGAGGGGTCCTGCGAATTGCATTTATTGGAGTATTTAGGGGGCTGTAAAAAAATAAAATAATAAAAATCAAGTTCTCGCCTTGCCTGGAGCTGGGACGGGCACGTCCCCCCTGTTCTTCCCGGGGAGTCTGCCTCCAACTGGATTTCTTGGACTAGAAAATAAAATAAAATACTGGAATTTAAAAGATTAAATACGTTCAGATGCTCTTACTGGCCTTTCCCGCGAGGAAACCCCTGGAGCGGCTGCAGGAGGACCCTGTCCCCGCTAGGAAACCGGTGGTCTGGCTGGGGTGCCATCTGCACAGACCGCCTCTCTAGCCCAAACAAACCCCGGGGATTCCCTAAAATCCACCAGGAGCAGTGACTCGAGAGGGTCCCCGGCTGTGCTTGAGAGGAGAGGGGGCGCTGGCCCACGGCATTGGAAATGGGGGCACCCCCGTTTTTCTCCCCTACTGCCGGAAACGCTCCCTGGGCCCCCGTTTAGGGCGATAAAGTTCCTGAAGGTGTTGATCCGCCCCGGGCGTTACTTTCGATTTGTGATTTAAAACGTCTTGAGGGGTAGACGGACTCCCCTATTTCCCTTGCACCCGCCCGAGAGCATCCCCGCTTGCACCGACCCAGGATCTCGTTGAAACTGAGGCTGTCTCCCCTCCCCCGGTCCCGCCGTCTGGAGGCAAGAGCGGTGCGAGCACTGCCGTGCCAGCTACTCTGTGCGGGGGCTTTGTGCGGGGAAACAAATCGGCCCCAGGGGTGGGCAAAAGGTGGATGGACCCTTCAGCTCCGCCAGTCTTGGCTCCGCTGAGTCGCCCAGGGAGTTGGTTTGCAAACGAAAAATCCCCAAGGAATGTCGGGGAGCAGGACACCGCTGTGCCAGCCGGTCCGGGTGGGGCTGCTCCCTTCATCCTACTTCTAGTCGGGTTCCTGAGGCGGCGGGTTTCGTCCCTGGTCGGCCCCGCGCAAGTCCGTTCCCCACGCCGAAGCCCTCCGAGGGAACGGCGGCTTCTCCGCCTCTCTCTGCCGGGGAAAGGCCGGGGCTTCGCGGGGCCGCTGCGCTCCAGCCGAGCCGGGCCGGGCACCCTGGCCCTGGCCCCGGCTCCCAGGCCCGATGCGGGCACTCGGGTCACATTTATTTTTGGTGCAGGGATGTTTTTTCCCCCACAGGGAGGTGGTTGCGAGGGGAAGAAGGATCGGGCAATACCTATACAACGACCTCCAGAGATGGGCTCTGTCGGGGAGATTCTCTCGGGCCCCGCAGTTCCCCCCCGTCCTCCAGCGCCCCCTCTCCATCACAGCTGGGAGCCGGTGGGCGCCCTGCTCGGGGCAGTTGTTTTCCAAGGGGAGCAACGCCGAGCAGCTCCCGGTGGCGGCGGGGTCAGGAGGTACCTGTAGGTACATTTTACCAGAAGTTTCAGTAGAGAAGACTAGGACAGGGACCTCGGACCACGCTGCGGCTCTCCCTCCTTCGGACTTCACGGCGGGTCCTGCCGGGCACTCTCTACCTCTCGGCACTCGCAGCCCAAAACTNNTTAAAGACAAAAATAACAGTTATTTCCTAGGTGCCCGGTTCTCCCACCCGGCTCTTGCAAGATGCTGTGCCAGGACTAGCTGTCAGCTCGAGGGCACAGAGTTTTACTCCTCTCCACGCTGCTAACAGGGAGCAGTAACGTGTTTAGACCACTTAAACTAGGCAGACATAGCTGGGAGCCATGCACGGCTCAGCTATGCCGGGAAAGGAGGTGTCATTTGTACGCAGTTACTTTGGTGATCAACACTTGAATGATATATGCCGCCTGCTTTAATTATATTCCTGTGACATTTTCCTGGACAGGAGTTGGCCGCGCAAAAGCCAGAGCCGGGCAGCCCCTGAGCGCCCTGCTGCTGCTCGCTGGGTCGGGGACTGTTCCGGGGAGGGCAACCACGCCGACCCCCCGAAATACAGCTCTGAGGACGGAGAGGGGAGACGCCTCCAAAGATGCTATTCGTAGCCACAGATTTATTTTTTGTTGTTTCCCCACTCATAAGCAGTTTCGGATTCAGCGGCAGCTTTCTGCTCCGCGGAGGAGGAAAGGCCGCAGCTTTACTGGATTTTCTTCCATAGTAGAAGGCGGGAACAAGGAGCGGCACTTCCCCGACGGTTTCGGGGGACCCCTTCATCCATCCCGCTGTACACCCAAGGGTCGCTATTCCTTCCAGCCCTGCTCCCTTCCCTGCCTCTCGGCGGGGGACCCCACTCAAACTTCTCGTACCTGCACCAGGAATAGATCAGTGACAGGTCCCACTCAGAGGGGCTGAAGGCGGAAATGGGGAGATTGGAGCGGGTCGGATGAGGGTGCTTTCCCCTAAACGATCTCAAAACTGGGACGCAAGACAACCAGGTGCCTTCCGGCGGGCCGGGCAGAAGAGCCCGGCAGGATGCGAAACTCCGTGGCGATGGCTGGAGCAGGCCCCCAGCTATCCCCTGTGCCCCCTTCCTCCTCGCGGCCCTCTGAGGTGCCGTGGGACGTGGTGGGGGGGGAGGGGGAGCGGGCACTGAGGGTCTCTAATTCAGGGCTGGGTGCCCAGAAGGCTGCTAAAAAGAAAATTAAAATAATTGAATTCCGAAGGGTGAGAGGGGGATGCTGAGTTCTCTCGCTAAGCCAGGGCGGGGGCAACCCAGCTTGCCCCTCCTCTGCTTTTCGGTCACCCCGGAGCGCAGAGAGGGAGTCGTCTGCGAGGAGCGAGATGCAGTGGTTGTAAAGGCAAAGTGAGCTCAGGGAAAACGAATCCA